>VZRO01008494.1:1107002-1182553 GCA_013397915.1 Daphoenositta chrysoptera | reverse complement strand
CGAGAGCTGCAGTCTCAGATTTGATCTTTTTCTTTTAAAAAAGCAAAAAACCCAAGTTTAGTGGTTCCTTCACAGCCATGCGCAAAGGTTAAGTCTAGAACCGATAGTTTCAGAGTACATTTGTAAACATCAAGTCTTGCCAGAGGCAGCAGAGGATGGGCACTTCACATTTCCGTATTAAAACAGGGACTGAGTGGAAGGTATGCTTTGAACACATTTATGCAAGTCCTGCTAAATTCCAAGCAGTGGAACAATCCATGTCAAGTCTTAGATTTGAAGACCGTATTCCGAATATCATGAGAAAACCGAAGCCATGGGGCACAATGAAGCTTTCGTCCCGTTGCTCCAAGGCTCAGTCACTGCTGTGCTTTGCATATTCGAGGTTCCGAACGACAACCAACTGAGGCGGGTGCATATTGCTCTATGTTCAGATCTGGCGGCTTAAAAAAATTCTGGGTCAAATGGTCTGTGTCAAAGGAAAACTTGGAAATAAATAATGCTGGCATCATTTTACCGTTTTACCAAAACCTTGGGCTGGCATGTGTCTCCTTTAATCCAACCGTGCAGACGTTGAGGGAAGAGGCAGTTTTGTCATGGAGACTGAGGTCAGGACAATCGAGGTTCCTGAGGTAAAATGTCTGAGTCCATTTCCTCAAAAGCGGGGTCGACGTCGTCACCGCTGCCAGACTGTTCCCTCTGCACTCCCTTCCAGCTTGCCTTGTTCAGTCCCAGGTGGCCAAGCATTGTCTGGGACAGCCTGGTGTTGGAAAAGCGGGCCCATTCCCCAAACAGCGGTTCCACTAGGTAAGTCATAAAACCTTCAAAAACGAGCAAACAGAGGCAGATGAAATTAAAAAAAAAATACAGAGAAAAATTAAAATATTTTTCAAAACAAATATTTTAAATAGCATTTAGCAGCAAAAAATAAACATGTCAAACTACTATCTCCAATGTGCATTTAAATATTCATTTCAGTATTTACAGCATCTTTACATAAAAATCTCTCAAAATGTAAAAGATTTTACAAATCAGTCAGCAGAACAGCAATATACTGCATTACAAAATAACCTTGTTTCTCTCACAGCAATGACCAAATGAAGACAAATACTGGACAATATGGAGGGGGAGAGAATTCTAAACATCAGCAACTATGTCACGTAATTTAGAAAACCTAAATTTCTGAAAGATATTAAAATTATTTATCCCACAGAGTGTCTGAACTATACTACATGGGGAGAAAAAAAAGAATGTATTCCTTTCCCAATATTAAGGTGATTAAAAGACTTTAAAATACAAATTTTAGAAGTTTTTTAAACAAGGCCACAAAACAACACAAAGATGTACTTGTTGGTGTGTATGCACATGTTCATTTATTTGTAATGTCTATTTTCAAACAAAAATTCAATGGTAAGATGGCTAAAATTGAGTCTTTTCATTAAAGAAATATATTATTTCCTAGCATTCTAAATTTAAACAGTGCAGCTGATTGAACACATCAGCTTTTGTGTCAATCTAAAGCATTTATTCATACTGTGTTTGTAGTTAAATTTATTCTTTTCTTTACTATGCTTTTAACTGAGTCCCACTTAACCTACATAAGCAACTTGTATTAAAAATAACTATAAAAAGACATTTTACTATTTAAATCCAAGTCAGGTTAGCAAAAACTATTAATATAATAGCTATCCACCATTCTCCATCACATCTCTGCCCATCCCCCTCCTTAAAGGCTGCACTTTAAAAAATGCTGACATTCCAAAAAGCTAAACCCAGCATGCCCAGTTGTGGCAAGCTCACTCCAAAAGGCACCCAAAACCACATGGCAAAGGGGAAGGGACCCTCCTCTTCCCAAAATACCACTTCAGATGAGGAAAGTTCTGGGCAGCAGCATGGGAGAGGTCAGACAGCTGCCTCCCACACTGTACCTGCTTTGTGAGGAAACAGAGGGGCTCTCCAGGACTGTCAGTGCAGCACCACTCATAAACAATTCAAGAAATATTATACAGCAAATAAAAATAAAATTGCTCTTTATAATAAAGTGCTGCCACACACACAGAGAGCATGTTCAGCCTCTAGGAGATGTGTCCAAAAGGTGCTTTTTTTCCCCAAATTGCATCCTGAAAGAAATCTACTAAAATAAACTGAATTGCAGTTACCAATCTGGATGTTGGCAATAGTTTCTGTCTGTCGGTCACAAAGTGGACTAACACCCAAGTGGTATTTTTTTTCAATATCACCTAAAGAAATAAAAGTATAATGTAACCATTAAATCATCACGTTCCAAGCAAGTCAAACACTAACAGAAGTGAGCTGTGCAAGTTGGTTAACAAGGATAGTACCTTGCAGCTGGTAGAATGTATTTACCCATCTCCCAAAAAAACAAGTAGATCTGTCAGACTAACACTACTTAGAACTACTGTATTTAAATGCTTGGTATTTTTCATCAAACAATAATTACAGAAACCCCATAGAACCACAGGTTTCCTGAAGGATTAGCATCCACTTTCTTGCAAGACCTCCTACACTGTCACAGAAATGACAAATTAATCCCCCCTCAGCAGTATGGAAGAGGATATCTTAGCCTTCAGAAATTTCTCGCTAAAGGCAATTTGTGTTCCTGGTTCCCCATCACCTTTATCTAAGATTAAGTCTCACATGATTAGCACCAAATAAAGCAGTCTATTCCCCATTTACCATATTCACATGCAAATTAGCAGGTCTCATGTCAGCCAAACTAGCCTCTATTTTATTATCAAAACAATTTAATAATAATGGAGAAAATTCACTCCATTTGTCCCTTAGAAGCTTTATTAACTGCTTATGTAAGTAGTCTAAACAACACAGTAACTAAAAATCTCCCTGGCTCTCTGCTTACCAACAGGCCTCACAGCTGAAGTTTAAATACTGAAGACACATGATGAACATATTCCATAATTTGCTGAAACCACTATGGCAATTTTAAAGTGGCCATATGTATTAATCTGAAGCCCCTTTCAGCTGAAGGATGCATTGCACCAGCCATTCCAGGTTCAGATTCTAAGCAGATTCTCTGCTGAGTTTTAGCAACTCTGACCTTTTGCAGGAAACACAACCCATGAAAGTAAAAAAATCCCATACTGCACTAAATATAAATGGATGAGGGCTCTCTCCACACTAAATACATTATATACCAACAGATACTTCTACTCTTACTTGCCTTGATGGAAGAACTCCTCCGTTACTTTTTCACTCCACTGCTTACTCAGCTCCCACGTCCGACAAGGGTTACAAATATCTGCACACTTCAAAGCCATCTAACAAGTTAACACACAGTGTTAGATCACCTTCCTTCAACAGAAGTGCCTGTAATTACTTAATTCCTGATAGCAGATTATTTTAGGTTTTGTGAATAACAAACCTACCTACCATTTGTGCTCCAAAGTTATGTTCTGTAATATTTAAAAAAAACTCAGGGGACTGTGAGATCTTATGATCATCCCTGAGTAATATGGAAATTCAGTCAACTCAAAGTATTTCAGGGCCACTATATTTAGTATACTCACTGGTACAGGAGCCAAAAATAAATTCAGAAACATCAAAGCAAGCAAGCAGTGTTTTCCATTTCTGGCTCTCAAGCCTGTATTTTTAGCAATGGTTTGCACAAGACAGAACTTCTCATCTATTTGTCCACCTTCTCTTATAGCCCACAACATGAACCTAGTAAGAAAATGCCTATAAACCTAAAAAGATTCTCAAGGCTTTATTTTTAAAGTTTGCTAGAGCACACTAGCACAACTGGAAAATGATTCACAACTGCAGTGCTTTCCTTCCCCAAAATATGTTCTGACAAAGCATTTCAGAGTTCTGAGGCTGCAATGGAGTCGTTAGAAGAGCTAAACCTTGTCTTGGAAACACCTCGCTTCTGCAGTTCTAAGTTCCCAGACTTACAACACACACCATCACCTGGGAGAACTGCTGGGTGTGGCAATTGGAGGGAACAACCTTTTTGTAGTGAAAGACTGAAAGATAGTTCTGCTCCATTTTGAAAGAAGGAGAAAGCCTGGCAGAAGTAGTATTTAGGATTTTTAAGTAAATTAGTTTTTACACTGAAGTGCTGTTTTCAAAAACATGGCCAGCAAGATCACCTGTAAGATGAAGTGACGATGGTTCGCGTTCTCTAAACATAGATCTCCTCTATCCAAATGGGATCGAAACATGGACAGGTACTCGTTCTGTTGGCTGATGTCTGTGGCAAGAATGAGATCACCTATCTGGCTCTCCATCAGCTGCCTGAAATTAGCGACACCAAACATTCCAAAGTATAGCAACTAAGAGCAACAGTCATCACTAAATTTACATGTCTTTTTATCATATTTATTACTATTCAAATTCAAGTTTTATAATAAGCGTTCTCACTGAACTGTTTGTTTTCTTTTGCTGAAAAGTTCTTGCAACATTCACAGAAATATCAGGATATTTCATTGGCAGCTTTCACGAAGACTGAAACAGTTTTTAGCTTTTTTCCTCCCCCTCCCTTTTTTTTTTCCTTAAAAATGCACGAACTGATTGTCTCAAGACTATTTCTTGTTAAGAGTAGGTGAAGATGGTCTATTTTAAACTACAGTTGTGGTAGCAGAACGAGAAAAGACTGCCAAGTTTAATCTGAACAGGTGCTTGACTACATGAATACACTTCTTCAGTGTGCTCGCAATAAATGTTATTTTCCAAATATCACGTTGCACCATGAACTGCTCTACTCTACCAGCACAGTATCCAGGAATTCTTAAAATAGATCTCTGCATTTTGTACTCAAAACTGCCATGCAATAACTTATCTTGTTTTGCAGGGCTGTCTTAGCTAAGTGACAGATTGCTTGCATCTCAGACTAATCTATACTATTTGGTATAAACATACCTGTTTTCTAATGACATATGTGCAAATAAACCAGATTCTCTCAGCAACCCCACTGCTGATCTCCAGTGATGGTTCTCTAATACTGAGGTATTCTGTGAAATAAAAGGGAATAACAGATATCAATCAATGCCTTTTTCTTACACTGAAGAGTTATACACCAAGAGCAGCACCAAACAATTCGGCTGTGTTTTAGAGCTGGTGTTTTATTTTCTTCTCTTCTTTTTTGCTTTTCCCAAGGAGGTTAAAACTCACAAATCCTGAATACTTCATTAATTTGCACATTTTTTTCATCCCAGTGACAGGGAAACAATGTCTGGATTCAATCCTACCATTAGGTATAAACACATCACAATTTATACTCCTTTCCTCTACTCCTCTCCAAACCTGGTTTTAACAAAACAACTGATTTTATCCTTACCTTATATAAAGTCGCTAAATAATGATTTGTTTTAATTAGGAAAGGTTGGTTAACGCCTGGGTGATCCAAATCATGTGTGGCAGCTGCTATTAAACTGAGCAGAACATCCCATGGAGTTAAAGATTTGGAAAGCTGCAAGGCAAAACCAACAAATGTTAGTAATGCAATATGGCCTTTAAAAAAGTGCATGAGTGTTGCATTTTTGGTTTTTAGTAATTACAGCCAATAGAAATTTGGAGAAAATTTCGAAGATATAAAACTAACATTCCACTGATTTTTTACAGTTTCTCTCCCCAAAAAGCCACAAAATTTCAACAATGGTTTAAGCACTATTCTTTCTGAAAAGGAAGGTTCAGTCTTAAAAAATGCCAGCACACAAAATCCTTTGTGCCTGGTAATGAAGCACTATTCCTAACCAGACCCCATAAAAGCAGCAAATTCTTAAATTAGCTTTCTCTCTCATTTACCAAGTCCATTTGTATGTGTCTATTCTGCTTTAAATTCATACTGTATTTTAAAAAGCATGAAAACCTCGTAAGAGTGTAAGAGGAAGAAACTAATGCTCTGGAAGACTTAGAACTATTTAGAATTTACTTCTACTCTTATGCAAAATTGTATTTCAAGGTCTACCAGGAACAGAACCAAAGGAGGAAAATCTGCCACAAGTATTTTCAATGTGCATGTCAATTAACTCAGCATGCATCTACATGGACTTAACTTTCACTGTTCATAGCTATTCCTACTTAAGATTGAGAGGTTTGAAAATTTAAACTCAGTAATAAAGTCTAGTTTGCACTAAAACAGAGAGGACAGTTCTGTCCATATAAAGGTGAAATGCAGCAAACACCCTTCAAGGACAGAAGTTTATGTTCCCTGTTTATTTGCCATCTATCACACCTCACATGTTTATAATGTACTTTGGTGCAACAGAGCTGTAGTTCAGTACACTGAACTATAGCTGTATATGTTACTAAAAATACAAAGTCTATACTTGTATCTGAAGCATTACAAAACTCCATCACGAGTATTAAATAAAAAATGCTCAGAGCTTCCAAACTGAATGCCATAAAAAAGCTCATCATGTATCAGCTCTGATCTGGCTCACGGCACCAATTGGTCTGAGAGCAGCACTGAGAAACTGAGTGGGAGGAGTGGGCAAAGAGCCTCTGAAAAAGGCTTTATGAAACCAGAATTTACTTGTTTTTACCTCAGAAGCAGAATAAGGAGCTATGCTGTTCAAGGGAATACAAGATTGGTGATAACCTGCATCAAGGTAGATAACTTCTCATTAGCTGCAGAGCACTACAGCTTCCAATTTAATACAGAAGGACAGCACTTCGCCCTGAAATTGTCCAAGACATCACTTAGAGCAGCCTGACCGCAGCCTGAGTAGTGAGGAACAAACGCTCAGTTAGTTTAGCTCCTTAAGATCTGTCTCTCTACCCTTTCTTTAAAAGAATGGCCAAAGAGAACTTCTGCTATATTGCTATGAACTGCCTCTCGTAGAAGCAAACCATTCAGTAACAGCAAAATGAGCAAAGCACGGGTATTGGTAGTTTATGGAGGAAAAAAAACCACCCCAGATGACAAGTACACAGGTTTATTGTTGCCAGCTCTGACTCAGGCTGCGATTCTAGATGAGTGTCTTGGGGCACAGCACTATGGTAAACAGCTACAACTTTAATTCCCTGCTCTGGTTCAACAGGAAGTCACACAAAAGACAATGTCAGCTCAGAAGGGGCGAAAAAAACAAAGCATATTGCTAAGTGTGAACCCACAGCCTCAGCAACAGGGAGAGCAACACAGAGTTCAGAAGTGTTTCTTGTTGGGTCCTTAGGTTTCTTTACTTTTAATAAAACCTGTATGTGCATTTACACATATATGTATGCAGGTATGTATATACACAGATACATGACCTTACTGCTCTCTACCACTGCCTGAAAAGAGGTTGTAGCCAGGTGGGGTTTGGCTTCTTCTCCCAGGCAACCAGCAAGAGCATAGAGGACACAGTCTAAAGCTGTGCCAGGGGAGTTTTAGGTTGGACATTAGGAAGAATTTCTCCACAGAAAGGGTGATTAGATATTGGAATGGGCTGCCCAGGGTGGTGGTGTGGTCACTGTCCCTGGAGGTGTTTAAGGAAAGACTGGATGTGGCACTCTGTGCCATGGTCTGGTAGACAAGCTGGTGCTCGGTCACAGGCTGGACTCGATCTCAGAGGTTATTTCCAACCTAAATGATTCTGTGGTATGTGCACACAACCCATTCATATGCATATACACACAAACACACATACTTCTGTGTGTATGAGTGATGTAAAAGTGAAAATGCTCCCTTACCTTGGGCTCTTTTAAGTAACAGTGCATGGCCTGAGTCACATCAGCAGCATGAACTGCATTATGATAAGGATTTTGACTGTGATAATCTTCTTGAACCATAACTGCAGGAAAGTAACAAATATCCAAATTTAAATAAAATTGCCATTTTTTCAAGGACCATTTTATATGCCCCTATTAGGCACAGAAATATGCAATATCACAAGTTACATACACATAAAAGCGTCACAGTCAATAAATCGTCAGCTGAACCACGATGCAGCTGTAAGATTTTTATGCGAAGAAACAGTGTTTGCTAAAGGAAATCAACTACATGTAAAGTCACCTCAGAGCAAAAATCAAACAGCTTGAAATCAATGTATAATCCGAGATATTCTGACTTTAAGAACTTCCCAGGGAATGCTGTTTTTGACAATCTGTCTGAATGGTGAGGCAACACTGAATACAAAATGAAAATTATGCTATTTACCAAACCATTAGGATTACTTCATAATATGACATGAAAACACACAGGATTTTAGAGGAATTAAGCACTGCTTTCCTGTCATATGAAGCGCTTTTCTTCCCCATTCAGGAACGTGGTCATGGAAAACCACCTCTATAGATTTTTAGGCATCTTCTCATACTTGTACTCAGGCAAACTTAAGCCCATATGCAATTTAGAGAAGAATCTCATTTAGATAATGGTCTGACTACACCTAGATTCAATATTCCCTATTTAACTTCTTCTTTGCTTTCCTCCTCTTTCCTCCATCTTCCTGGCTGTCTTTAAAAATTATAGGTAGGATTCCTTAAAGGGCATCAACATTAGCCCAGGTATAGGGAATGAAAAAACTATAATGTTAAATAGGATGGAGGGGAAGAAGACCTAAAGCACAGCAATCAAACTATATTCTGAAGTTCTGCCTGACACAACACATTAGTTCTTCCAAGCAAACCTCAAAAGAACATTTTCCTGTCTGACTACAGTCTGTCAGTCCCACCAAACATGCCCACAAGCCTCTTTTCTACTCAGTTTACAAGCCCAAAGGATACATGTAATTGTGAGTGTAATACTACAGTATTACTGACATGGTATTTGTGAAGAGCTGTGGTTCATGAAAAGTCAAAATACTGTCACCACCATGTAATCGCCATAGTACTCAATGCATAGCTGACAGCTCATATGAAAAATAGTGAAAATCAATATAAAATGTCTTTGGGCTTTATTAAGCTGCAGTAGTACTCTCTCCCACCTGTTCCTCACATCAAGTGCATGAATGCATATAGCCCTGGCTTTCTTCTTAATTCTTTTGTGGCTTCATAGTCTGATCCAGCTACTTGAACTCTACAATTTTCCTAGCTTACTTATTTTATTAAAGCAGACCTAGCTCAACATTTTGATCACAGTTTGCCAGAACTAGAATAGCACAACAACCCTGTTTTCAGGAATGTAGTACTTTGCATTTTCTCTCCCCTTGTTCAGGTCTGGAATAAGAGTCTGTAAAGACACAGTAAGGAGATGCAGATCTCAAAGTAGCTGATGGAAATCACTGAAAGATCGTGTGTGTGCGTGTATATATATTTACACACATACACAAAAAGAAAAAAAGTTGAGATCCTACAGAGGACTAAAATCAGATTTCTCTACTTAAAAAGATTCCAGTAGATTCTCATATAATGTGAATTTTGTGTGGCACTGGACCATTTGAGCTGCCCTAGTCTTTTGGAATTTGATCTTCAGATTACTACGGATTAGAGTGTAAGACGTAGCAAAAGAAAAGAATGAATTGTGTTCATGCTAAGAAGATGTATTGGAAGAAAAGGTCCTTGATTTTACGATGGACTAAGATAGAGCTTTCTACTGATATTAAGTAGAAGACATTAACAAAAAGGGAAAGGTGGTGAATTTCAAATTTAGACTAAATTTTGCCTTTTTCAAAGTCGAATCTCATTTTAGTGGATTATAATTTTGAGTAGTCATATGTAGTTAAAAAGCTCTCATCTTTTGATAACCAGTCAACCAATCCAGTCATTTCTAACTGGTCTTTCAAGTGTTATCATTTGCATAATCTCAACTAACCAGATGAGAAAGACAAACTACATTCAGTTAGAATTTGAGCAACCTTAAACCAGATTTTTATAATAATTTCCCTCACATTCCAATGTATCAGTCATTAAGGTCAGCTGATTAACATTTCTGAAACTGGAGAAAATTGAGTCCACTTTAAAACAACATGAAATGCAAGACAGAACTGATTTTTTTAAGCTGAAAGAGAACTAAATTATGAAAACAAAAACATTCTCTTATTAGGAAGGGGAGAAAACCGTTCCAAATGTGATTTCTCCCCTGTTAAGTGACAAGCTTTGTAACCACAGGATTGTTTTCTCTGAAACTGTGAAAGCCTGCTAAAGGGACCAGAAACTGTTTCTCCTGCTCAGTTAAAAAAATCATCCCACTTCACAAAATTAAAGATACTGTCACAGAAGAACCAAAGGAAGGAGGTCTCATACCAGCACCTGTCCATGGTATTGGGATGCAGACAGCTCTGTCGAGTGAATGTACCACTTGGTTTGAATATTCTATGTTGCATTTACAATTCTTTCCAAAGACGCATTCCAGTGACACAGACCCAAACATTCAACTAAAATTGTCCTGTACTCTGTCTAGAGAGAAACTATGTCCACAGAACAGTGCTTATTTGTAGGAGAATTTGAGCAAGCCAGAGGTAACACCAAATTGGCACCAGAAAGTATGGCCAAGTTGACACATTCCATACAGTTAGGAAACTGTATCACTGGAAAAAGTAAAAATCAATACAGAACCGAAAATCAGAACAAAGAAAGGAGCTGTCTAACCTTTCCCAATACAAATGCCACACAATGTCACATATATTCCTGATTGTTTAATAGATATTAAATAAGATTTAATAAACAGAATACAGCATCAGCTATGAAACTATTAGGCTTGTTAATACTTGCTTGGATTTAACACAGAAAATTCTATACTCATAAAAACTTTGAGAGATCATCTCAATTAATATAATTTAAATCACTGAACAATGTAGACTGCATCAGTACCCTTCAAACCTTATTGCTTACTACAACCAGGATTTCAGTTAAGGTATAAAAATGCAGATAAACAGCAATATTCATCAAAATAAAAAGCTGTATTTACCCAAAAATCTACGAAGTTTCATCGTATCTAACTGGAAGTGTTCAATTAGTCCATGTAGATTAAACAGATGAAAGGTTAAGCTGACTAGACTGTTTCCTAAAAATAAGATGAAAATACTAATTCATTGGAAGCCATAAAATCAGTGTCTCTTCCATAAGAAATGTATTATTTCAAACAAATTGGTCACAAAAGTTATACAAGCAAATTTTTCTACATCAATTCATGATAAATATTTAAATCTTACTGCATGTCAAGTTTCCATTACCTGTCTCTAGTAATCACCATTGGTTTGGCTTAATTGTAATGCATTCGCCAACTGTCCAATGGCAACTGATAGGAAGTAAATGTTACTGAACATTAAAAAACCAACCTGTTTCAACATGCAAACCCAAATAATGATATTCAATTTTATAATTATATTTATGCAACATATCACAAACACATATACAAAATATAATCAGGCAAAGAGAAAAGCTAGACAACACTATTGATTAGCGCACATTGCAAATGTGTTATCTCTCATTTTCACCATATATTTTGCTGGACTTCTCCTTATTTCATCCAGAACTCTACAAAAAACATATAATATTACAAACTTATAATATATTTCGCCTACTCATAGCTTTATTATCATCTTTTGCAGTGGTAAAATAAGTAAAACTGTAGGAGACAGAGAAATAGCCTGCAATGTTTATTTGAAATAGCTAGTCCATTATTTGGTTGGCAAACAATGTCATGGCTGACAATCCTCATTTAGCATTACAGAACCTAGCACAGACAGAAACTGAGGTACAAAAAGACAAAAATTCCTTCTAAATCAAGCTTATTACTAGGCTAGAATTAATGTATTCTCATGTACATGCATCCTTATGTACATCATCACTCATCTTCACAATGAAATATGCAATTCTTGGAACAACATTTACTGGGGAAATTCTTTCATAGACACTCACCCAGGGCAGTTCATCCAGCAGTTTTATATACAGCATTCTGCCTTTACAAACTTTCAAGAACAAGGCTGCCTGATCAAAATGCCCTCCTAAAATGATTTAATTAGGATATAAAATGGATGGTGGTATCATAAGGCTTCCACAATAGATGTTCTTCTGGTAGTACCTTAAATGTATTTGATAAAAGCACATACCAAAGGTAGGGAGGGCTCTTATGAGGACAATTTCAGATTTCTCCCATTTGATAAACTAATCCAAAAGAAGCTATGCTTACATGTTCACCTGTACACATAGCTTTTTCTCATTCAGTTATGTAAAGTTTATCATTATCTATATAAGCATTCTATTTTTACAAGTCCTTGCTATTTTCAATTTTTCTGCCCATTTTCTGTATTAAACGTAACTGTGAGGTTACTACTTTTACACTTGGTTAAGTCAAGCACCCCTTCAAAAAAACAGAAGAGAAAAGGTGCCATATTCTCCTTTTTGAACCTAATTTCTTTTTCTGGCAACTTTAATTGCAACTCTGCTACCTACTCCGCATGACTGCTGCAAAACCTGCGGGAGCTGCCCTCCGTTCTCTTCCCACAGTGGCACAAATGTCGCTGTGATGTTGGGCTTGCTCATCTCCTCCTTCCATTCTGTTCAAATCCCAGCTGCCATTGCTCAGATTATAATGCAAAACTTCACTCTACCCACTGCAGCAGCCCTCCCTCCTCCTTCTTAGCACACTTACAGATCTCTTTTCTGTCTATAAATTACAATACCTAGGGTTTTCTTTAACCAACTACTTCTCTAGTTCCTACCACTATTTGTAATGGGCACACAAAAGTCACCATAAAGTAATAAAACTATTCTCTCTAACATTAAATTTATCAGAAAAATACTTGTTCAATAAAAATGACCTTTTGGACACAACCATAAAAATTACCAGCACCCCATAATTTAAAAAAAAAAGTCCAAGATCATAAAATTATTTGTTAATTTGTATCAAATTACTACTATAAATTACTAAAAGAGAACAGCAACCTATAAAGCACATGAAGGGCCTCTTCTACAAATCAATGGTTATTATCAGTACTGACAGTATCATTATTTTAATGGAGTGACCAGGCAAACTAGGACTCAGATTAAAGACCATTAAATCAAAAAATACTAACTGATGAAATCTGTGCTTTTTAGTGAACGTGCAATCACATACTGCAACATAAGTGCAACAGTTAAGCTAGAAGATAAAACACAAATGAAATACTAAAAGTAAACTCACCATTTGTCAGTCTATCAAAAAGAAAAATATCAAAATTCCAGTTTCCAACCTTCTCCAGCATACACTGAAAGGAAACGCAAAAGCTGTCATTTTTTAATCAGTATATACCTATTTTCCTGTAGCTTGGAGGAGTACGTAAGATTTCAGAGAGAGATCAAGCCTTTAGAATTTCTACATACAAAAAAATAGTAGTAGAAGAATAATTAAATTTGTCTGGTAACTGGAAAAAGTCACACATTTACAAATAAAAAGACTGAAGGGAAAAAACCAAACAAGGAGTGCCTTGACAGAACTGGTTGCAGATTCTCTTTTCAACCTTTAGTCACTTTCTCAAAAGACAATTTAAAACAGTTAGGTTCAAATCAGAATTAGTATGGCAGAATGACAGTACATTCAGATGAGCAAATTGATCTCTGTGTAATTTTTTACCTTGTTTTCTCTCTTTCCCCTGCTTATAGAACAGTATCTAGATGATTCACTAGATGTTTGAGACATTGTATGAGCATTTTAATTTAAGAACTTGGCTTTTGACTTTTCACCTCACTGAACTAGCACATCTTTATCACAGCTGCTCCACAGCAACTGTTCGTCCTGCAACAGGGATGAGCAAGAACAGCAAACAGTACTTGAGGCCTCACCAGAGCTGAGCAGTCCCAAACTTTGTGTCCCCTACCAGCACATTTTACAACAGATTCCTGCCTTCTCCTATTCTCATTAGATTGGTAGAGCTGTTTTGCAATCCAATTATATATTCTAGCTTTTCTCTACCAGCTGCTAAAACTTTGCTATCACAAGAAACACAACATCTTTTTACGATTAAATTACATGTATATTTTTAAGATCCATCCTCCAGATTATCAGATTTCTTCTACACCACAGCCTGGTCATATTCAGCATGGATACATCCATTGCATTGTAAGTATATTCTTTTTCTGTGTCAGATGACAAAAAAGCACTTCATGTAGTAGTGACACAGCCTTTGGGATCTTGAATGACCTGAATAATCTTTGCCTGCTCAGTCCCCTGCAGCACTATCCTCTGCTGCAAATACAACAGCCTTTCATCCAAGTAGCTGCTCCCTTAGCACCACCTCTCTTCCCAGTACCTGCTTTCCCTGCTTTAGTGCTGCACAAGTGTATTACAGCTACCACTTTTCTCTTCTAGAAGAATTGCCTACCAAAGAAAAAGTCATTTTGGCATAAGCGTCTCCTGAGAAATTCATTTACTGCACTTTATTGAGTTCAGGCAGTCACTCTTCCAGTTGTTCACTAGTGAGGTTAGCCTAAAAATGAAAGGGAATAGTTGTCCAAATCGCTCCATTACATTTCTTAAATACAGGTACACTTCCCTTTCTTCATTTTTTTCTTCAGTTATTCAAGGGCATCCTTAATTCACCAGTTATTTTTAAAAAAATTAAAACAAACAAAAAAACAACAAAAAACCCCAAACAAAAAAAAAAAAAAACCCAACCAAAATAACCCCAAAATAAAAATAAACAAACAAAAAACCCCAAAAACCCAAACAAACAAATGTACACAAAAAAAAGAGAAAACCCCAAAAAAACCACTACCAACGAAAATCATCCAAGTAAACTTGTGGGCAGTAGAAGAGTTTGCTACAAACCATGTAATTTTGACTGGATTTTCTAACAATATATACATGTATATATAAAAGCACACAAAAATACATACACACATACATAAAAAAACATGCTTGAAATATGTATTTGGTTGCACTTTTAGAATGTGATATAGTTATTATGTACTAGCAAGCATTTTAAAAAAACATACTTTACAAAAATAAAAATCAAGCAACCAACCTTTGCTTGTCCATTATAATCATCATCTAAAATGTTTGAAGAATTTGGAACAGTGATACCACGGAAAAAACGGGAAGATCTCAGGTATCGCTGGAAACTAAGCAACCTTCTCACATTTCTTGCAGACACAGAGACCTCGATTTCAGAATTTGCTACAAAAAATAAGAAAATAAACACTCTCTCTAACAAACCTTTATCAAAAAGACAAGTGCTCAGGGAAGTTTGGTATAAAGATAATGCAATTTTTTTGAGTATCAAAAAGCACAAATTGAGTATCATTTCAGCACAAATACAGATATTTTTATTAATAATAAATATAGAGCCATGGCTTAGAAAAAATATGTTCTGTGTAAGCCTCCTGTGAAGAAAAACAAATATTTAAATCATAGCTGCAACTTATCTTTTTAAGGAGCTTTGTTATTGAAAGGACAAAAATATTATGGATATTGTTTAAAAACAGACATAGTATTGCAAACAAATAATTTTTGGAAAACTGCTCTCATGTATACACATCCAATCCATGTCCCTAACAAATCATCTAAGATGCTACATACACCAGCAAGAGAGTATCAGAAGCTGAGTGTTGATACAGGAGATACAAGTAGGCTTTGAGCAAGTACAAATTACTTTTACAGTTTAGAGCTCAGAAAATCTCTTTACTATGATTAACTTTTAAACACACTCGAGTAATTTGGGTGCTTTTGAAAATAACTACACTCTTCTGCCAAACAAGTATGACATTTATGTTCACAGCATATCTAATTCTGTTTCCCAGTATGGTAAAAACACAACTTAAAATTATTTCAGCCTCTTTTCAAAGATTAATCCAAATATTTTGCTTTACTTTTATTAGGTTAACTGATTTATACAAATGACTGACACTAGTTTATCTCCAATTCCACTTGATATGCCTGAAGTGTTTTAGAAACTTCAGCATCGAACTACACACAGCCACAGTTCCTTTGCAGCAAGCCAGATATTCTCATTTTGAAATACAGTAGGCCAAATTTGGCATTTACTTTCTTTTCAACAGTGCCCCCAATAGCAGTTTTATATAGCCAACAGAAAGTCAATAATCTTAATATTCACTCATCCTGCCTGAAATGACTCATGTTAAAAATAAAATAAAATAAGAGGTATTAAGTAAAGAAGTCAATGCCAACATCCTCCTTTTTAAAAATGCAGATCATCAAAACCAACATGATCCCAACTCTGTAGTACAGATCTCTTGTACTTTTAAGAACACGGCATATGAGAAGCTGGTGAAGTAAGAAGTTACAACTTTTGTTCTTAAAGTCAGTCTAAAATGTTGTTCAGGGGAAGGTGTAGCCCTATTGACAATATCAACTAAAAGCCTCAGTGATTTCTAGTGACAGCGGCTTAATTCTACGTAAGATAAATCTTTATCCATTTATATTCTTTTCCCTGGAGAAGTTCCAATTTACTTTCTGTTCTATGCTAGCTCATTAATACATTAATATATAAATTAATATATTAATTCCCAAACCACACTAATAAAACACCACTAAATAGAGCTGACAGTGACATGATCATACAGTATCTAATCAAATGCAGCACCATTCCCTATCAACTGTCTGTGTTAACAGAGATTAAACTGACACAACTGAATGTTCTTTCAGACACTCCTGAAACACTTCATCAAGACACTGATGTTCAGGGCTAACACACACACATCTTCATGTGAAGTATCCTTCTTCAAGCTATCATTCTCTTCCTCTGAAGACACTGGTACCTGTAATATATCCCAGTTACGTAAACAAAACTACTACATATGATAAAGGTTGCTTATAAAGCAACATCCATGTGTACAGCAGGCAAATAAATAGATTCTGTCATGCTGCATTACTCTATCAATATTTCTAAGCACATTTGTTACCATGAGGTTACAGTCTGAGCACTGGCAGCCTGCAGAACAGAGAAGCAGGGACCAATACAGCTGCTGCTAACGCAGTGTATGCTAAGGGTAAGAAGTTTCTCCCCCTCAACCTTGATCCAATCCCTTAAGATCCAAATTTCAAACCAGAAATTATTAGGTTGAGAATGAAATAAAACGGTATATTTAGGTCATAAAATGATCTGAAATATCCATAAAGTCACACACAAAACCCAGGAACTTCACTAAATCTCAATGAAACAAAATATTTAAAGTGGAAAAATTAGCACTTTTCTGGAAGCATAGATAATTTTCTTGTTCTCAAGTACTCTTCTACAGATCTATAGTTAACAACAACCTGGTTTCATTGTCATGCAACAAAATAAAATAAGTTTCACCGTCACAGGTACCACCCATTAATCTTGGACAGAAGTAGGTACTACAAGTAAAACAGCAGCTTCCAGCAGCGAAGTAGACAACAGAACACAGAAATGAAATAATTTGGCAGTATAGGCCTGTGTTCCACCTATACTTGTATTCATAAGTCATTTAGGAGTGGTTGCACATGTTCTTGCTTCAGGATTTTTTCTGATGATGACAGAGGTACAAAGGCAAATGAGTTAGTTTTCTGTGAAGCTGAACCATCATTGCTCTTCACAATAAGGTATTGACACTTACCTTACAAATATGCTTAAACTCTCCAAATTATCACCAATTTGTATAGCTTGTAAACCACTATTACACATCAATCCTACTTTTTCTACCTCTTTTTAAAAGACAAAAAGCAAAACCTATATTATTTCAGCTTTCCTAGCAGCAGTGCTGCTTATTACAGAATCACAAAACAAGTGAGATAAGAAAGTACTAGATGGGGTTCATCTGGTCAAACTCCTCTGCTCAAGCAGAGCCACCTAGACCACATTGCCCAGAACCATGTCCCAGAGGCTTTTGTATACATCCAAGGATGGAGACTCCACAGCCTCTCTGGGCACCCTGTGCCAACACTTGGTCACCCACCCACAGTGCAAATGTATTTCTTGATGTTCAGAAGGAACCACCCATGTTTCAGTTTGCCTCTGGTCATGGCACTGGGCACCACTGAAGAGAGTCTGCCTCTGTACTCTGCACTTTCCCTTCAGGTATTTGTATACATTGAGAAGTTTCCCTTTTAGCCTTCTCTAGGCTGAACAGTCCCAGCTTTCTCAGCCTTTTGGCATCAGCCCCTTCATCTTCCTCACCCTTTGCTGGACTCTCTCTGATATGTCCATGTCTCTCTTTTACTGGGGAGCCCAGACTGGGACTCCAGGTGAGGCCTCTCCAGTGCTGCAAATAGGAGCAGGATCACCCCCCTCAACCTGGTGGCAAGAGTCCTGCTAATGCAGCCCAGGACACCATTTGCTTTCTCTGCAGAGAGGGGATATGGCTGGCTCATGCTGAACTTGGTGCCCACCAGGAGGCCCAGGTCCTTTCCTGACGAACACTTTCCGGATGGTTGTGCCCTGCCAGGGCTGCTGCCTGGGGCTGTTCCTCCCCATAGGCCAGGCTTTGTGCTTCCCTTTGAGCTATTAGTGATTGTACATAGACAGTCCAAGCTAGGTAATAACACTTCGACTAAATAAATGTCTTTATCCTTTAGATCTGAAATGTTTAGAGTAACTTCCAAATGTGAAAAGAGATCTTGAGCCTTGCCATCCCTCTGCAGCTCCAGAGCACCTGATTCAGGGGACTACATCAACCCAAAAAGTGAATTTCTCTCTTTAACAGTTAAGCATTTACCCCAGGACAATTCAGAATAGGCAAGTCAGACACAGAGGTTTGCCAGGTTATTAATTTAAAGGGGAGGCTGAAACAGAAAATAGCTGGCTTTCAAGGAAGGGGGTGAGGGGAAGATATGTTCTTCAGCTGCAGGAACACTGATAGCTACTGTGCCTGCCTTTTCCTCACAGATAAATTATTATTAAGGATAAAAAACCAAGTGCTTTGTGGTTCTGGCAGACCAGCTAAGGCCAATTCATGGAAAAGACTGGTAAAATGAATGATACAGTTGTGCAATGGAAACTTGGCATTTCTCTCCTGGCACATTCATTCCCTTTAGATACATGATTAATATGAGAATGACAGCCTCCCCTCTTTTATCACGAGTCATGAAACAAGATACTAATTTCAGAGACCCTACCAAACGAAGGTTCAGTAATGTACAGATCATGGAAAGAAGACAGTGAAGAATGAAAGAGTGCACTGCATTTGCTCATGAATAAGCATGTTGCAAAAACATCTCTCTCCCCCCAGCCCAAACATCTTTCCTCTCATTTGCAGCCTTCAGTGTGCTAAATGCCCTTCTAATATCCAATACTGACCATTTGCTCTCAAGGACAGTTTAAGGATGAATTAGAATGACAAAGTAAATACGACATTTACAGCCTTGCAAACTGAAAGAATGAAAGCAAAGTTGGGATGATGAGCATGTTAAGAAGGACACTACAGCACTGGGAAGTGCTTTCCATGCGAGGAACCAGAAGGCAAACTGTAGGCCTTTGTGCCTACTCAACAGCAGCTGTCCTGTGACATTCTTCTTCCCATTCCTTTGTAAACTAGAGTTATCATCCAAAGTATCAACCCAAGGTTTCAGGGCTTTTTGTTTGTTCGATTACAATGGTTATATTCTTGTTTCTAAGCATCTTAAGTGAGATGCTGTTGTAATAAAAAATTCCTTTCTCTAAAATAAAGAAGTCATTCTGGTTACTAATATCAGTTATTTTGCTAATGTGATGCATATATAGCAATAAAGTAACACAAGTCGCCTTCATGTAACAGATTTCATCTGTATTCCAAGACTCTAATTTTAATCTCTCTTCCCACTCCCAATCTTTTAACTTCATGAAAACCTAAAAAAAAGTTTTAGCACATTTCACAGGGATATTAAATATTTATTTTTCTCGTGCCGATATAAAAATACAAAGTAAGTTAAGACAAATGATATCCACTTAAAAGATCACAATATACCGATGGATTTACTCTCAAAATTTTTGTATCTTTTGTATAGTAAGGACAGTCTACAAAAGGAAGAATGACAATTATTATTTGGTTTAATTATTAATGGAAACCTTAAATCCTAGCAATATACTTAAATTTTCCTGTAATCCAAAGATAGACTCACACCATCTGATGGAAATCTGGTCAAAACAAGGCTTCCAGCATTAAGAACTCTACCTCCATTTCTTCCTTGCTACCACCAAAAAGGCAAATAGAACATTATCCATGACAAAAAGCACTGAGTTTTGCTAGATACCAATAGAAAGACCGTAACTGAGGTTCTTGGGTATCACGTCCACTAAAAAAAGAAATTTTTTTTAAAAAAGGTATTTGAGACAATGGATCCTTCTTATGTTTGAATGTAAAACCCAAACTTTGAGGTGCACAGGCCCACCAGAGGAGGCTTTTTCCCCAAAAATATGAAGGAATAACCATCTTTCTAAGGATGCACCTTTCTAAAGATGCATCTTTCCAGGATACAAATAATTTTCAATTTATGAATAATTTTAAAGTATTATCTAGCATTTCACACCACTAGAGGGACCCATAAGCATTCTAATTTCACGTCTATTCCCATCAAACCATTAAGAAATGTACTATATTAGATCCATGAACACTTTTTTAAAATTAAGTCCCACTATTTAACTCTCCTGTACATTTACGACTCATTATTTGAATTTTAAAATATTTTTATGACATTCAGTACTCAAGTATTATATAAAACTATGACTTCATTTGGAATATATAATTTTAGTAAGGATTTTAAAGCTACATAAAAAGATTAATTTAGACTACTGTGGTCTAAATTACCTCATTATACTTCCTGTCTTCCTTAAAACCACTTAGAAGCCCTGTTTAGCATAACTGTACGGCACTACACTCCTGCTTAAAAAAAATATTAAGCCATACTGGTTTCGTTTTAATGCACAATATATAACAATTTATATACACATTCGTAAATCTTTACCAAATGATAATGAGTGCTGGAAAATATGCTGTGGGTTAAGGATTAATGAAATAAACATGGCTTTGCAAGTGTCTTCTGAGTGGAATCAGAAAAAAAAAATTCAGGTTTCAAGAAACTCGAGTAGTACCACAACTCTACTAAAAGCTCTAGTGGTTTTCAACAGATGCTCCCTGATGGAGGGGAAGTGCTAGGCATCACCACCACCAAAGGTAACTTCTTTCCTGAAGGATCTTACAGAATGAAAGGATCTCACTGCCTTAGAAAAGCACAGAGCCACAGAGTCATAGAATAATTTAGGTGGGAAGGGACAGAAGATACTTCTGAAAGTCCTTTAGTCCAATTCTTTGCTCAAAGCAGAGCTAATTTGAGAGAAATTACTCAAAGTGAAGGGATTAGACTACTT
Organism: Daphoenositta chrysoptera; assembly: GCA_013397915.1. Taxonomy (NCBI): domain Eukaryota; kingdom Metazoa; phylum Chordata; class Aves; order Passeriformes; genus Daphoenositta; species Daphoenositta chrysoptera. Next base: position 1,161,419 of record VZRO01008494.1, on the reverse strand, counting down.
CAGTATGAAGTAAGTGCCAATTCTCCAATGGCACTGTAAGTCATTGCACAGCAGTAGAAGTATAAAAAAAAAATCATGAAAAGGTATCTACTGGACTTAATTAATTTATCTTTTGAATTTTGGCTCATCTTAGTATTTCTGTAAACACCTCAGGAAAGATACAAAATTAAGTGAATTTAACAATGCCATTCCTGTGCTGGAATGAGTAACATTTTGCAGTAATCTCAGGACTAGGAAACTACATACAAGGCAATCTTTCCATATTAATTTACTGAACCATAAGACCAGCTGTGTTTTTTGGGTTTTTTTTAACCTGAATCCACTCATTGGGCAAGGCAAATCTACAATTCACAACAGCATACTGTAAACTAAGAAACCTCACTGAAGCTAAATATTTAGAGGAATATCATCAGAACACAAACATACAAAATATATACAAAAACATAGCCTTTACAAAATAGGTTATGCCATGTTAATCAAGACACTGATGCTCTTGAAGAACACGACACCATGGTTCAACCCTTTTCCCAAAAGGATAATATATTCCAGACCATCGCCAAATCATTTTCTTGCTGTCTTTCCAGAAAAACCCACCTTTCTTCAGTGTCCTAGAAATCTTCACTCCTACAGTAAAGGAATGACAGAACCCTCAACTCATCTTTTTCACCCAGTTTTCATCACCAGAAATTAAGAAGAATTGAGAAGTAACCCATCATGGTTAACAGAAAAAGAATTTCCTTTACCAGTATCTATGACTGTTAATACAGAGAAAGTCAAACTGGCACAGCGATGAAAACAAAAGAATTCTCACATATTTTCTACCAAACTGTCCAGCATAAAAAAAAAAGCGCCTTTCCAAATAATGTACTTGGAGAAGGAACACATTGGAGGAGTTGAAAAGAAACGAAAAGAACATAGGATGTGTCTCTGTCTCCTTCTATGGTCAAACTTACACCAGCAATGAAACACAGAGTGGGCTGTACCTGTGCAGGACTCCAGAGCACACATGCTCTTTTACAGTAGCTTGGAAAGAAGAAACCGTAGGTAAAACAAACATCTAGCGTAACAAAAGAGAAAAACAAACCTGCTCTGTATTCTCAATTGGCACTTTTTATCCTCAAATCTTCCTTAACCAAGCTCAGTTGGCCAAGTTTTCACTTGGCCAATACAGATGTATTTAGAACATTTTCTGTGATTTCCCCTTGTGTGACTGCATTCTCCAAACTAAATCAAAGTCAAAATTTCTCTCACATTGTGGAACACAATTTATTTGAGTAATCTGGATTGTGAATAATTAGAAGACAATTTCAGAATTGCATCATTCACAGAAAGGGAGTTTTTGAAGAAATCTCTCAAGTACAAGCTTTTTACTCCTCAGTGGTGGTATTTTCAAACGGAAACAAATACTTCAAGCTATGATCACACAGAAATCTTCTTGCATTTACTTTATTCATTGTGAAACTCACCCTTCTTCACAGTAGACTGCTGAACAAGACAGACAATTACTGTTAAACATAACCAAAAAGGTAATTCCTCTATTTTCTTGAAACAAAAAAGGGCACTGAAATTCATCTGGACTATGCTTATTTTATCTCAGTCTCTAGATGGTATCATCAAAAGCATCATTAGCTGCTGCAACACAAGGATTTTTCAAATTGTTTCAGGCAATCAATTTGCATTTGCACTCTTGTCTCTTCTAATACTGGCCTCTCACCCAAGGGAAGTCTAAATTCACTGTTCAAGTGAATAAACCTTTTCCAATGGTTTGTGAGCTAGGAACTGGAAAGTTAAAAACATCATTGCAAACAGTATATGCTGACATTTTTGCCAGATCTCAGAATAGTTTAAAATATGTTCCACAAACTGTAATTTCCAAGTAAACAGTCTGAAGGTTGTATAATAAACGTAAACTCTGGAATTTCATCACGTATATGTACTCTCAAGAAAGAGAATCAGATTTAGCCATCACCTATAAAAATCTCTCTTCCTTTGTTTCCATTCCGCCCTAAAAAGGCTCCATACACAGCTAAGGAGAAGAACCATCTAAGTCTCAAGGAAATGTTAAGTTTCCATCACTTTGTTTTTTCTCCTCTGTGAAGCATTATACTGTATGCAAGCAAGTATTTTCTTCAAAATTGAGCATTCCTGAATGTTACCAAACACATACTGATTAACTCAAAATCCCTTCTTCTTTCTAAGATATTTTAACTCACAGATGTGACAGATTCGGTTATCTGTAAGACACGAAACAGAGCCCCATATGTTGGCAACATCATCATCTCCCCATAGAAGCATGCTCAGATGAGACTGGCACGAGAGAACTGTAAAAATCTTTTGACAAGATCTTACTTATTCTGGGCCAAGCACAACTGGAAAACCAAGAAGAAAAACGTGTTTCTTCTCTGCAAAACCAAAGTATTCATTTTTCTACCTGGTTCTTCTCGATTATATCCAACAACCCTTTCCAAAAAGGGAAGCTTAAAAGCATTAATTTCAGCTGTATCTGCGTAAGACACTTCTCAATATTTTTTCTATTATCTTAATTATTCATTTGATCTTTATTCATTTTGGCTTCACTCCCTCACTATAATACATTGTACACCACTGTGCAGACTCACTGTTTTGGGGTTTTTTCACGTGAAACAGTGAGTGATTAGGGCACATTATATATGCCTTTGTTTGTGCATGCTAGAAACACCTCAAACAATCACAATTTCTTAAGTGTGTTTGTGTGTGTGTATATACACACACATACATATATAAAAAATAGACATTACTGACAACCTCTCAATAGCAAGAAAACAAAACCTAAAATTTTATTATTGATTTACTATTTCTGAAAAAAGGAATATTTTTATCCTGTCATTTACCAATTCTTCTTCTAAAGATTTTGTTTCACATTAACTTTTATCAACATATTCTGACAACACTGAAGACTGAATTACTGTCTGTGGTGTCTCAAATTATGTAAAGAAAATTTTAAATATTTGTGTAAACCGTAGCCTATTTGTAAACCAGAAGACAGTAAGAGTGATTATAACCACTGCAATCACTTCTTTCAATAACTTCCCTGAAAACCAAACAGTACATGCTGCATTCCCACAGCAAACTGCAAAACTCTCTTACTGTTTCCCATGGAGTGAAAAGTAGACCTAGTGTTCTACAGTCCATTCAATAAAACATTACAGTGTGCGCATTTCATTTGCAACAGTGAATTCAGAGGAAGAAAGTTGTGTGGTGACTCTCTCCTTTCCAGAAATGGTGAATTTGAGATGCTATATTGAGTTTATGCCCATGGTCCCACACAGGCATAACCAACAGAACACAGTAACAGAAAAACTACTGATTGATGACTCTACATTAACCTACTGCCAACCAACAAGAAGAATATAATCCTGACTTCCCCCACTCACCAGGAAGCAGTCTTGTTGAAACAAAAATTTGTTTATTAAGCTATTCCTCTTGGCAGTTCCTGCAATTACCTATAAAAAGGTGACTTCTGGATTAACATATAATGTAGAAGGAAAACTACCATCCAGCAAAGTTAGTTTGATCATCAGTCAAATCCTACATTTAATAATCCTCAGATATGACTCCTATTCCACTGTCTCTAACAACAACATTTTTACAACCATCTTCCTAAAATCAAATTTCCTAAAAGTTACTCTTGAGAATACTTCTAGACAGGTTAGAAACTTGAATATCCATGTATCAATTACAGAATTCTGGGATGAAGATACAGATGCTGAGCTTATAGTGCCTAAGAAGATACAGAAGTGATCTTTAGAAGTAAGTGCTGACAAACGTTACTTCGGCAACACTAAATGAAGTTGCAAGTTAAAATACTGTTATGAAGAGAAGTAATGCATTTAAAATTCAGTACTCTTCCAACCTACCAGTAAAATACTGGGTTAAGAGCCTAAATAAAATATTAGAATAGAGACTGGTCAGCATATTATTAGCTAAACCTCCTGAAAGACATTCAACTTCTTCTCAAAACATCATTGACAGAGAAAGAAAATGCTGAACAACCGGAGTTAGCTAAGCAAAACACAAAACAGCAATAATGCTTCAGCACTGTGACTGACAGCCACCACGTAAGTCATCTGCAAACCACATAAGCTATGATCATTGCAAAATATTTAGAACCACAGAATAAAGCTAGTGGATAGTAGAAGAAAGTTACAGTGGAACTACACAAACACAATGGAGGAAGCATGTCCATGCATTACTGATGTTCAGGATACAGCTGTGGTGGGGAAAAAAAAAGGCAACGTTTAGATGGTTTAGTCTGCTTCAGCTGCAGAAGAGACCCTTTCCAGTTCAGTATTTGCCCCAAGGAAAGAAGAGCTGACTGACTCCTCTCACGTGCTATTAGTCATACGGGTGAGTATTTTTCAGTCATTTAATTCTATGTGGCAAAATCAACTCCTTCTGAAGTAACCAGGAGAGGCCAGAGAGAATATCCTAAAAATCGGGTCAAGTCTGATTCCTGCAACATCTCTCTACTTGCAGTCTCATGGTGCATGACTGAATCTCTTTTGCTTAAAACAATTACAGAAACACTGATCAGGACTAAATTAGTATTGCAAAGAGAAAGAAAATATTTTATGGATAAAAAAGAATCCCATATTTATGTAAATTATTAGATAACCTACTGATATGGTGAGAGATGGTGCTGAATTCCTGACTTTGAAAGAAACTCCACAATGTAGCAGGAGCCTGAAGTCATAGAGCAACCCTTCAACAAGCTACAATCCTGAAGTGCAAAAAATCTGACTATATGACCACTCTGAAAACTAACAAAGCAGCTGACAGAGGGAAGTTAAACTCAAAGAATTTTTTGGGCCTCCTAGCAACATTTTTTGCTGTCATCAGACACCACAGGTGATGTTGCTAAAAGCTGGTGGCTGTGTCTGAACAAGTAGGGGCGAGGAGAAAGAGTGTGAAAGTCCTTTTCCTGATTAGTCATGATCTGCCTGATGCAAAATCATCAGGATGGAAAGAAACAGGGTGATGAGGACCATAGAAAATCGTTACTTTGACAACAGCAATAGTATCACACATTGACTGCCTTTTAACAGGTAGTTCTTTTAATACTTCTGTTAGTATTTTCCCATATCAGCATGAAATGCAACATATATATATATGTACACAAAAAGACATAGTTATGCACTTCATAAATTGCATGCTATTTCTACAGAGAATTTATTATACTCAATCAGAACTTGGGATGAAACTCTTCTTTATTGAAAAAAATCTACATAGCACACTCTTCAAACTTTGTTTTCTCACCTATTTTTATGAAACTTTTGAAGGAAACTAAGACTTTAAGAGTTTTAGACATGATCTACTTTCAAAAAGAGTAACTTCAGTTAAGATCAGAGCATAAGACCAGTTTCTGCCACTCGTTTTTATTAATAAGGTAATTACAACAACCACACTTATTACCATGAAATCGGCTTTACTAAATCTCTCCATTGCATTCATGATACTTGGAATTGTGCTGATACAATTTTGGTCCTTTATGACACTTAATACAGTCATTATTAGCATAATTTAATTAAGACTCAAATCCCCTGCACTTTTGCTGTGTATTGTTTTGGTGGTTATTGAAACTTTGTATTACCACAACTACTAACAAATTTAGTTAGAACAATATAGATGGATAATTCTACCTTTTCTCTACAAAAATATTCTTCTTGTAACACTTCTGAAAAGAAACTATTCCTCAAACACATTATCAAAAAAATTTAGGCTGCTATTTTCTACTAACACTTTACTCTTTATTTATTTGTCTATGTCCAAAAATTTAAGTCCTAACTATGCATTTGAGTAGATGTAATGTTAATTCATTATGATGAGGTCAAGAATATTGATATTATTGTAATACTGTTCAAGCATCATCCTGGACAGGGCCTTTCTACTGCTTTGTAAAAACAGAAAAGTATTCTCCTCAGCTGATTGTGTCTGCCAAGTAAGCACACAGCACACACATCAGTAGCTGTTTAGAAGATAAGTCTTCATTTCCATAAGGATTCAGGTCTAAATTCCATCAGTTTAAAATCATAGTTTAAAAAAAAAAATATTTTGCAGTGAAGATTTTCCTCTTCTATTTTTGGTAATGAGCTAGAATGAAAGATTTTCCTAAGAAGTATAAAAAAATGGTCTTGCTATAGGAGCTGCTACCTTTATTTTAGAGGCTCAATAGTTAAAATTGATGGAAGCCTTTATTTGTCATTAATCTGCTTTTAAATACTTACAGTGAAAAATACGGAAATCAATGTATGGATGAGAACCTCTTCTCTCTGTTTCAAATCCTGCCCGACTTCTTACTCGCACATCTCCTAGAAACAGGGTCAAGAGTGAAATAAAAGTGTGGAAGAGTGGCAGAGATAAAATGCAAATGAACATAGCCTGGAGGGGTAAAGATTCATGTACTTAATGGAGGAGAGTAATTCAAACAATAGGCCTACTTCAATGCTTTTTGTTTTAAAGGTGAAATTCAAAACAAAGTTTGAAGACTTGTTAAACATGCAATCACATGCTGTCTTGTCAAAATCTCTCCTGCCTAAGCATACGTTGCCAGAAGCATGTGATAAGCATTCAGATGAAATTAGGAAGAGCTTGCTACACCAGTATGGTAAAAATGCACCTTAACGTGACAGAAAACAAGAACATTTAAAGTTGATTTGTTCCTCAGTAACACACATACAACGATAACATTTTGTAGAATACAAAAAAGATTCAACTTCCAGAAATGGCAGCTTTTAGCAAATAAGCTAGTTACAATATGGTTTTATATTATATAATATTTTCCCACTAGCATTTACTTACTTGTGCTCAGCTGTTTGAATATTACACAAGAGCCTATTAAAATACCAAAACTCAGTATTAAAATTTTATCAAACTATTTTGCACTGTAATTAGCTTCAACCTGAATCTTTTAGCATGCTAGTTGACTTCTACTTATGCATTTTACCAACTGAAAGCTGATCAGTATTCTTTCATTAGATATTTATATGTATTAATATAAGCAGTACACCTGGATTAAAAGACTTCACTTAAAATCCTTTTGCAATTACAAATTTGTAAAAATCTTCGAGGATCAAATGCAATAGTGTTTCCCTCCTCAAACCCTAACAAAGATAAATTTAAGATGTGCAAATGTTGTGGTTTCTAATTATGAAAATCCTTCAAGTGTCATATTGTCCTCACTTCAAACATAACACTTATAACATTAAACCAAAATAAGTAATTAACAAAAAGAATTATGGCTGAGTTTATAAGAACTAAATAAAAATATAGCTATTTAATTTTCTTCAAGTCAAAGACATCTTGAGAGCATTTTTTTCCTTTTTTTTCTTTTCTAACCTGCTAATCTGTAATGCTGAAACTGGCAACTTGACAGAAAATAGCTAAAGGTACTGACTCACACTTCAATAATATGCTTTTAACAGGTATCTTTCTAGAGATACATATCTATAAACACTGACACATCTGCAGTGACGCACTTTACATGAATGTTATCTTGTGAGGCATGCTGGAAGCACCACAAAAGGGTAAAGTAGGCCCAGGGCTCCCCTAAAGTTTACTTATCAGTAAAAACATACTAAATACGTATTGCCTTTCAGTTATTAATCCTTTTATTTTTTTTCAAACTGAAAACATTAACTAGCTGCAAGGGAAAGCAACCCCATTACTATCTACAAGTATTATTTCTCAGACCACTTACAATATATTACTTATAAAGGCTTCAAGCATTCATTTGAGCGGAGTGCAAGAGACTTGTCTCCTTCCAGGCAATACAGAGGCAGCAAATTGTAGAACTCTTCTGTTAGGCACAAGCAACTGGTGAATTTTATTTACAAAATAAATGAATAAAAATGAAAAAGAGAGGAAACTTTGGAAGAGAGGGGGCGAATGCATTAGTAGCTGTATATGAAAGTAACAGTTTACATGGAGGAAAATTCAACTTTCATTACCTTTCAATCATATTTATCTGGGTAATCAGGCATAGCTACAGCTGTGTGAATGAGTTCACCAGCTAAATTAAAAGAAAAATAGAAGAGGTTTTTTAGTGGAGCTAATTTTTTACAGAAAAGGTGATACAGCTTTTGTGATTTATTTTTCGTTTTCAAAGCAGTTCTTTACTTTTACAGTTTATAAACCACAGTATGAAATAGCAAATAGTTTCAACCAGTGTTTAACTAGGTTTTGGCGAACAATTTGTTTTAAGCGTCAAGAATAGGAGAAGTTCACAGAAAAATACCTGAAGACCAACAGGGAATTCTGCAAATAACAAAATGAGCAGGTTCATCTGATAAATGATGTCCAGAAAATTTCTCTCTGCTTTGCTCTTTTTCATTTACTAGTACCCTTGTCTAGCAGCACAGACAGAATAATACTATCCCTGTTACCCTTAAAATGCCTGCAATGTTGAGAATTTTAGGGAGGAAAACAAGAAAAACCATCTGTAAGTAAAATGAAGAAGTGCAACTAACTACATTAATTTAAACAGGAATTATTAGAATATCTATTTACAGGAATATTTAGCCAAAGAAGGAATTGCATACTAAAAATGCACATGACAAACTAAGGAAAAGGTAACTGTAGTAAGATAAAGCTAAAATGAGTGTATTTACTTGCATATATGTAAAATGAGAAATTCCCAGCAAGGAAACCTAAATATTTTCATTACCTAGTCATTGAACAAAATTCTCTCTCCCTAATCACAGTAGAAGAAGCTATTTTTCAAAAAACCAGTATCTCAACACTCGATTCATTTTTTCAATTGGATTTATTCTGGAAAATATATATTCTGGAAAAATACACCCCTTTTACAGGACTGGAATTTATTACAGCAAACAAACAAGAAAATTCTCTTGTGCCAGAACAAAGGCAGAAGAGCCGCCTCCATTATCACGGTATGAAGCTGCTGCATTTTTCAAGATTTCAGACAAAAAATGTGCTTGAAAAATATTGGTGGAATTTCATGATACCGTACACTCATTTCAAGTTTCTAAATATACAGAAGCAGAAAAAGGAATAACTGGCTGCACATTATGAAACAATGTGCTATTAGCACAGTGAAACTAATCTCTAGTGCATATGTATAGTTAGTTCCAAAACATCCAGAAATACTGGATCATCATTATGCATTCACGGTTTGGTTAATGTAACCTGCAGAAGATTAATGGATCCCAAATGCACCCACTTCATTGTACTTTCACACAACATAACATGTTCACATCAATTTGCTTGGGAAATCCTACACAACTGTTTTGCAACCCTGTGACTCTGAAGTTATGCAGAATTTAATTTTAAGGAAGAGACATGTTTATCTTCACAGGGAACTTTACAGAAAAGCACAAGGTATCTCAGATTTGAGATTACTTTTATCATACAAAAGGACACTGTTACATAATTCCTTCAAACAGCAACAGGAGTCCAACCTCAGAGCCAATCATTATTATGGTAGCTGAAAGACAATTAAAATTCAACACCTAAACCGAAAGAACTTATGAATAGTTTTTGTTCATTTAGACCTGGGAAAACATATCAAAATGCTTACAAAATCTTTTTAAATGGTCCAATCCCACAGTCTGCTTTATAGGTGAATTTCCTTGGGGGAGGGCACAGAAGTGGCAAGAAGCTGACTTACAGCTTTTATCTGAAATGTCTCTTTTTGAGCCACTTTTAGCCACACTGGAAAGACTCCTACGTTACCTCATGGGAACACATTTAAGTCTAGCATCTTAATGAAACTGGACTTCCAGGAACAATCTTTCCCTCTTTGAGAGTTTTGGTGATTCCAAAAAATCAAGAGAAAGATATAAAAAATGTGAAGCCTTCCTTTCCAAACCTTATCTTGTGCACAAAAATGATACAATAGCTGACGGCTGAGTATTTAGCTACACTTTTTTCCAGAATAGTCCTGCATTATCAGGATTGCTTGCACTTTTAAGACAAACATCATACTGGCAGAAATTTAACTGAAGACTAAATAAATCATGGAAGAAGGAATGTAAGAGGGAGGTCTGCAGCTACAACTGAAAACTGAAGAGAAATTAGGGCTGTAACAAAACTTACCTTGAAACAGATTTCCTGTTCCTGCCCCTCTCTCTGATTCCTGCTCACATCACAAGGACAGCTCTGATACTTACGAGGCAGCTGAGATGCCACAGCTGACATCCCTGGGCGTTAGGGTTGCACAGCACATACTTGGTTCTACCCTAACACTGCAGTGTGGCACAGTAACAATGCGGCAGCTGCTTAGGGAGCTGAGGCCATCCGGAGCAGGGGCAGAAACCTCAGAGATCATGGAGGACAGCTGGGAGCAGAAATTATGACAGCCACCTCAAAGTAAAGCATTCAAGTCAAACCATGAGGTTGTGAAGAGCAGGATTTTCAGACAGAATTACTAACTTCATAGATTATAATTCCTATTAAATTTGTTGGAGAAACAGATAACAGGTCAGCTGAATGCGCCAGAATTAAAGCAAACAGAATACAACATAAAAACCACTACCAGAGAAGAGCGTGCACCTACATTACACAGTAGCTTTTCTCCAATGTTTCCTATTTGAAGTGATCAAGACCTCTAAAGGAAGGTAAATGTTCCAGTTGTAGTTGAGAAGTGCATGCTCACCAATACAAGCACTCAGTGCCCCACACTTTCTACCCCATGCACAGTAGAAAAACTTTCAGTCAATATAAAGCAACAAGAAAAAGAAACCAGAAAAGCAAATAAGAGAAAAATCAAGAAAGTATCAAGATTACACATAAGCACTTACAAGATATTTTGAGAATTCCTTATAGTTGCTGAGAAAAGTGGCTGAGGTGATGCAGATGTATTAGCCTTTCCAAGGTCTTAAAAGAAAAATTCTACAATGCTGCATCTGTATCTATATTTTAAAACAGTAAATAAGCCACTCGGGAGTGGCTTAGTGTATATTTTGGGAATGGGGTATGACAGATGAGTCATTACAGTCAACGCTGCTTGTTTATATCGACACACTGAGGAAGGCAGTTAGGAGTTAGTTTTTTATTTTGCGCACCCCTAAAATAGGATCTTTTAAATTGAACCTGGACACACTGCTATACCACAGGAATTCCTATTTACTTGGTGCAAATGAAATTTCCATTGGATGACCATTGGAACAGCCTGAAAACATTGAATGAAGTAACTTCATGGCCAGCACAACTAAACAAAGGCAGAGCGAGCTATTGTAGGTACCCTTAGCCTTGTATTTTTGGTTTGCTAAGATAAACACCTTATCAAGGTTCATTCTGCTAGTAGATACAGTCTGTATGGAATAAAACCAACCAAGTAAAAGGCAAATCTTCTTGTGACTGTGCCTAACTTCCCATTAGTTTACAGCTGAGGATTCCTTAGAGTTTATTCTGCTCAAGTGTACTAAGATAAATAAAACAAAAACAAAACTCTCAAAATACTGTAGGAAATGCAATGCTTCGCATTCCTTGCAAAAAATTCTAATGGAATATATTAACCCTTGAATCTACTCTGATATGAATGTCTCTACATACCGATGAGTCCAACTGTTCAGCTTTCAGGCTGGTCTTTTTTACAGTCCATTTAAAAGTACAAAAATAATAAATATGTAACTAGTTGCTAACTTGTATGGTATAGTGTACGTAACATCTGGGAAACCCAAGTGATCTCTATTAAGTGAAAAAATAACACAAATTTATCACATAACAATTCAAACATCCCATGAGCAATTTCTTGTTTGCTTATTGGTACCCTCCTCCCCCACCTATGTTAGAAGTCAATCCTTTAAAAGATTTACTGCTTCTGAATAGCAGAACAGCATGAATGAATTATGCCAGCAAGTTATACTATTCATAACAAGCACCAATCTCATTATGTAATAATTAATTTCAATGAGAGTACAAGTGAAAAATTAATTTATTTAACATTATGTTCTGAATATTTTCCACTTCTACCTACGAGAACAGTGGAAGACTTCCAAGACAAATTAGATTTTTTCTCTCCATTCAGATGTGTATACCAAAAACTACAGAAGTATGCTTTGCTTCTCTCTAGAATTATTTGAGCATTATCACAAATCCTTCTGCAGAAATGATGGGCCTAACTACTTCATTTTAACTTTTGAAAACAAAATAAGCCTACTTACAACAACAATAAAAAAAAACAAGCAACTTTTTCAATAAACATTTAGAACCCAGCATCTTCTGTTCTCATCTTAACAAATCCCCAAAGTAATTAAATCCTCTGACCAAAACTCCATCAGTAGACAGTCAGTGTTACAGTATTAACAACTTCACAAATGTAAAAAACCAAAATAATTGGAAAAAAAATGTGAAGCTGCCAAGTCAAAATTGGATTTATATGTATATATGACCATATATTCCTACATATGTAGGTTAGGACTAGATATTCATATACACACATGCATATAGCATACAACTTTAAATTTATAGACAATGCAGCTATGAATTTCTGGGGACTTTAACATGTACAATATACCACTAAACTGAAAAGACTCAGGGCATAAAAAGACATGTTCTGGCTGATTTAGTTGGAGATGGTTAAGAATTTATAATGAGTAGCTGTTGGTGTTCATTGAGCTGTGCGAGACATCATGCAAGCATTCGTAGTCCATTTCAACACAAATTCATAGCTCAAGATGGCTTAAATTAAGTGGCATCATTTAGCAGTGAAACAGACTTAGAGCACATAACACAGTCCCCATGCCATCTGCACCACCAGCAGCCTCCAGAAGAGGTGCGGGGAAAACTGAATCTGGCAGCCAGATCTGCAAGAGCTTTGCATCTTTCTCCTCTCAGCAAGTGACCTCTACTCCTTCTGTGCACTCACTATCACAGAGGGTCTCCCCTGGATGCTTTTCCCTCCCAATACCATTCTTTTGTTTGAATTCGGCTTTACCCTTTATCTCCTGGCTACTCTGGAAGCACTCCTCAGTAGTTGACTGAACTACTTCGCCCTGTCAAGCACCCTTTCCCTTCTCAAGTTACCTCCTAGGATTAATGAGAAAAATATTGTTTAAAATCATATCATTATTTCAAGAACACCTCGCACATTTCAAAACCTCAGTACTGAAGTTTTTAAGAGTGTGTGGTGACCCAAACAAGTCTTCTCTAAGCTACAGTTTTAACTAGAAAGATACCATACAGAGGTGGCAAATTCCATCGCAGAAAGATCAATCATGAGTCACTTAGAAAACTTTACTTCTACCAAACACATTAGGTTAATTATAAGAACTTTCCTTTTTCTTTAATATACGAGTAAAACATCCTACACAATGTTTAACTCAGGAAAAAAGAAAAGAAAAAAGGCAAACAACCAAAAAACCCAAGTCAACACAAAATAACCCAAACTCCTTGAGATTCTAACCAAAATATTATCCAGGAGAAAGAAAACAGTAAGTTTATGAATTCAACAGAGATATAAAAAAGTTATTATTTAAATCAATCATAAATGTTGGAACTTTCAATATAGAAACTGGTATGCTTACCTAGCATACGAATGTACAACGCAGTCTGATCAGAGCTGTCATAGGAAATTGCTCCACGCCTCTGAAAAAAAAAACAAGTGTATTTTGAATAAGTTAGAAGTGAATAATTTTTAAGTTGAAATGAAAATAAAGTATTATTTGACCATTTCCATTTTAACTCTTAAAAGTAATCTTAGAAATTTTGTGGCTTTCATGCATAATGCATCTTTCAAGAATATATATCTACTTACTCTGTTTTAGGAGGGGACAAAGGAAGGATAGGAATTGGTAGTGAAAAGATTATGAAAAGCAGGATCAGAGCGTGGTAAAAAACACCCCCATATATTTCTTCCCAATGTTCCTCAATCATTCCTCACAATAAAAAAGGCTTAGAACAAGATTACGCAGACACGAGAAAGTGCTTCTCATGGCCTTCTAGAACACCATACTTGAAACAAATACTTGCAGTTCCTGGTTTATGTATTTACTTTTATCTATGGGGTATTTCCATCTTCCAAAGGTAAAAGATGTAAAACAACTGAAATTTCACCATTATTGCAGCCCTAGGATGCCACATGCCACTTTCCTTCCACCCAGTATTTTCTGTAGGTAAAGCAAGGTTATCACTGAGGTAAGATGTTATACATAATGGCATTTCAGAGAAAGCCAGCAAGCAGTATTTCATATTTGATGATGAAAGTTCAGAACAGTCATCAAGTTATCCACACACAACACTGAGATACTTCCATATAAGCTGTATTTCTTACCTACATGGGACACATATGTTTCCTACATATTCAGCTACTGTGATAGTTACAATCCAGGAAGTCTCCCACAAGGTCCTGTACCAGCCAGAAGCTGGAGGAATGTTCTCACTGCTACACACCACTGGCATCACACAGTCTGCAAAGCATGGCTCAACCCAGCACCCAGCCTCATGTCTTGCCTTTACTGTACTTTGACCATCTTCTGCCCATTCCTAAAGCCTTCATTAATGTTACTTGTTAACCTGAGGACTAGAGGATCACCTTCACTATCAGACCTCCATTTTGACAGGTCAGAACATTTGTTTTTCATTTTCACAGAAATAATATTTTTTGTGGAGGGTGCACATTAGAAACTTCTATGACCTTTCCCTGTAAACCACACTTCTTTCTTATACTGAGGACAGTGAAGCCCTCAATGCCAGCAAGAGTCACCACATGCCTTTGAGAACTTCAGTTGAAAGTCAACCTGATGGCGAACACAATCACCCATTTTTTCATTTGTGCAGCAGGAACAACACTACCTCGTGGACATGCAACAGCCTGAAAATGTGCAAGTTCAAAAGATAAGAAATCAAACCATGTTAGGAAACAGGATAGAAAAAATAATGTTGGCTATTGAGAAGAATTCTGAAGGAAAAAAAATGAAGAAAAGAAAAATTACGTGGAAAGGCAAAAAGGCAAAACTGCTGATACGCATCTATCTACAGAATAAGCTGAATGAACTCAAAGACAGACTAGAGATGAATAACCTCAATCACTGTGATTTGTACAAGTGATGTGCTAAGACTCCAAACTTGTAAGTCACACTTTTTTTTAATATTTTCAGACTAAAACAAAAAAGGAAAACATTACACTTGAAGTTGTAGAAGATTTTTTCCAAAAGTAAGCTTAATATGTAATTACAGATGTGACCAAAGACCTTGCTCCAAATGGGGTCCAATAATAACAGCTGTTGTAAAGACTGTAAGGAAGAACTCCCTGTACAGAACTTTTATGTTGTCTTAGCTTTTGTTCTATGTTTCCTTGGAAGATCATAAACCATGCAAATAATTCCTCAATATATACTTGTACAGAATTTCTCATAGCAGTGTGTCTGTCCTGATGGGAAAGACAGAAATACAACTCATCAGCCAGAAAATGATGCTGATTTCTCACTAACGTTTTCAATTTTTTTTCATTAAACCTGCCTTTGAGTTTCAGAAAATCTCAGCCAAACATATTTTCAGTAGCCTGGAACATTTCATATCACTGAGTAGGCACAATCAGTGATGTAATTTAGTGCTAACTTGCAATTTGCACCTGTCTATCAGAGATTCCTGAACATGTCCAGTACAGTTCTGTAATCTAATACAGGAGAAGCCTAAGCACACATGCAGCTACAAGACCCATGTACAACTGGAGCATTAGTCTCCAAGAAAGAAAACAATATACAAAAATTTACTGAAAACAAATCCTTCTGGTATGTTAATTCTAAAACATTACTTGCTCCCTAAAACAAAGTATGATTAGATAAAGCAGTATATATAAAGTACTGCATCCATGTATGATATCAAACAGAAAGCACGTTTTTAAAAACATAAAGCAGTTGCTTACACGGACAAGTGATTTTGCTCTGCAAGGAAATATTTGAAACAATCAAATCTATTAAAATTACCTTTAAGGTTTGGTTTTCTAAGGAAAAATAGAGACAATTTATTGTGTGAATTTCACTAGCAATACTTCACAAATAGTAGGACAATTACAGCTAATTTTGCTAAAAGGACTGAGGTCTTAAAGATACTTCATTCATTGAAATTTGTTAAATAAAATAGATAAGAGGAAAACACGAACACATATTAGCAAATTCCACCAATGGACAGATGTTGGGTGGGTCATGAGTGGTCAGACCTTTTATCTTTAGACCAGGCAAATAAATGAGGTACAGACAGTTGAGCACTGTGGTGGGCAGTCAGAGACAAAGGACGAAGCTAATGGTACAGGTTTTTTAGCAACTTGTGACAGGTAAACAAATAATATTGCACTCATCCAGACACGGATTGCTTTGAGCCAGCTTACCCTACAAATATGTAACAGACCATCTACTGCAGGTTGTGGTCACCTATTTTCCCACTTCAAATACTGTCAGTGCATTTGTTATCCTACCCACTACAGCACTCTAGAAAAATGCAAGGAAAAAGGCAGAAAGAGAGAAGTAATTTAACATACCTTGTGTGTGGTTCTTTAAGATATACTGCCCAGATTTCACTACTTAAACCCAGCAAACAGAAAAACCAGATTTTATGCTTCAGCTTTTACTGAGATATGATCTGACAGACAGCAAATTCATAAGAAGGAAGACAAATGTGTCTCGAAGAACTAAAGTTACTGTAAAGCACTCAACAGTTCAAACAATTTAATCAGCAGGATTTTACCCTTGTTGATGACCAAAAATGCCACCCTCCTCACGGCTAATCAAAGTCTGTGCAGCCTACACCAAGACATCAAGACTATACTTACCCTAAAAATACACCTCACTTACACAGATGAGATGACCACAGCATACACTGAATCACCCTATAGATACCTTGGATCAGAAATCTTCGTGGATTGACTTCTGGCACCTCAAAATATTACTTGCTGTCATATTATTGTCAATATTTTTAATTCATTTAGCATAAAATTTTATTTCTAAATCTCTGCCACCTCTTTGATTTTACTGAAGATTTATACATGTTAATAACAATATTAACCTTCTGTACAAATATCAAACAGATAAGCACCATTCCAGCAAGCAGAATTATCAGTGCTTAAAGACAAGGCAATCCTAATGTGTTTGTTTAGGCAGGTTCCGTTTTCAAGCACAAGGACAACCTGGTTGGTGGGAATGTCTGCTGGACTCCAAGTGATTCAACAAATTCCTCAAATGGTTAGGTGAGGTTCTCAACTGCTCTGCTCCTTTCCAGGCACAAGCACAGCCACCTGAACTGGGTGGGCTGTTTTGCTTCAGTGGTGAAGACAGGTATCAGAAGGATGACTGAGAAGGCTGGTTTATACTGGACTTCCACTTTCAAAGCCTCACCTTAAATTTCAGTATCATGCTAGAGTACAGTTTCTTCTTCCAAAGGGCAATACAGTAAAAAAAGCTTCCATTTTTCCTCCTTTTGTGACATATTTGTGGAAAGTGAATGGAAGAAGTTCAAACTAAATTGGAAGATCCGTTAATCCTCTAAGAACACCACTGACACAAGGACTCTGTAAAAATATGCAAAGGGAGAATCCACCAGAACTCAGATTTTAATCAGATCTCTCTGAACATCTTTTCACAGAGCATAGAAAGTTATTAAAGGCCACGCAATGGGAACAATGTGCCAAAATAGGACACAGATACATCTTCAAAGGGAAACCGCTTCAGTGATGCTTGGGAGTACAAGCATTTGCATGTACCACTTGGAAACAGAGCACCTGCTGCTGTTTGTGTCAAACAGAAATGTTTCCATTGATGTATCAGTTTTATCACATGGACTTCCCAATCTCGTTGAGAGCAGAGCACCCACATTACTGCCGGGCACTTCATTTTGGCAAGCGCCAGCTTTTGGACTGCCAAGCAAAACAACTGCTGGTCTCATTCTCTAACTAAACCTGGGGGAGCTGCTGGCCTTCAAAATTCAGTACTAGCCACCAGAAAGAACCATCCATGCTTTTTGATGGACTACAGAACCCTCATTTTGCTACTCAGTTGTTTATTTAGAAGCTGGGAAAGAAAAGACAGAGGACAGAGAGCAACACAGCCAGGCAGGTGTTTTTACCTACCTGACTTCAGTACAAGCTCTTTGCTCAACTCTCAGAGCATTAGTCTCAACTGCTCTGAAGATAAGTGTGGAGCAGTTGTTATACCATGGCAACTGCAATGTACTGGTTATGCTGCCTCAAATACACACACTTGGAAAGCATTTAAGATCACAAGACAGTTTATAAACTAGAAGTCTCAAGAATGACAAACTAGTTAAGACCTTATTTATCCAACTATTATTAGATTTCAAAAGCAAGACTGTCATATATATCTTAGATTTATTTCAAGTATTTAAAATTTCCATGCTAACATAAGATCCATAGTTTTCCAAGAGGCACTACCAAATTTTTAACTCACTAAAGCACAGAAAAATGTTCTCCACAAGCACTTAAATTGACACTGAGCTCGGGGAAGCCACTGCAAAATGGTCCTAACTACTATTATTTAAAAACTTCACTGGAGTTCAAAGCAGTATTTTGAAAGTTTGTTGAAACAGCAGTAAGAAAATGTAGCTAATATTGCCTTCCTGAAATGTAATCAGCAATAAGAGCCACACCTTTCTTTTAAATATCTGAATGTGATAATTTTAATATTTTCTTTCATATAAAGCTATTTCACATTATCATCTCTCAAGATAGATGGCAACCATTTTTAAACTTAGCTATCATATGAATGATAGTTATCAATGTTAATGATACATATATCTAACAAGCATCTGTAAGCTATTTTTTCTTAAATACCTCAGATGTGTATCATGTGGCATAAGGTTTATCCAAAGCTTTATCCACATAAAAAAATCAAGATTTAACAAAAATATACAAAACAAAAACTTGACAATTGATCAGAAAGAATGTACAGTCAAAAAAAACCCCATAAGCAATTGGTTTAAGTGAGGACAGTAATGCATAGGGGTACTGCCTTTAGAAACTAGACCAGAATAGCAGAAAGACTCAATGGCAATGACAAAATAGGTAACTGGATGAACACTAACACTAAAAATACTAATTCTCTAAAACCAACAACCATTAGCACATGTAAAAATGCAGTTATAAATAGCACGGGATTTTATGCCTAACTGTATTATGTCAGCTACCTTGAATTCCTATTTTTCCCCACCTTAAAACAATCTGTGACCAAACTGGATTGGACATAACCCTTGAACAGGCTTTTGATGTCAAGTTCCAGAAAGCCAGCAGTTTGACAATATACCAGCAAAATGCAGATGATGTGCTGGTGTAGCACACAGCCTGTAAAACTCTGGTGTCTAGAATCTGCCTTCAGTCACAGCTGAACATCCATTGGGTATCCTGGTCTTTTTCTTGATGTGACAAAAGTTGTCACAAGTGCTAGCTAGGAACTAAGCCGGACCATTTTTACTTTTAATAAATTTAGAAACATGTTAGTGGCAATGACTGAAGAGTACAGGCATGGATTCCTGGTAAAGCTTGTTTTCACAACAAACTCAAATTCATGCTTGTTCAGATTCTTCTGTTAATTGTATAAAAATTTTAGAAGTGTGTATCAATAACAAAAAAAATCTATCTAAAAATGCAGGAACTCTGGGGTTTTTTTCAGTTTCCCTCATTCTCTCCAATGATTCTGGCTCTCCTTCATAATCCTACACCTAAATTTATTCCTCCTTTTGGAATTAATTCCAGATTATACAGCAAGCTATACTGAGAAGAGCCTGGTCTCATCTCCAGGCACCAATCTCACCTATACTTACTAGTACAAATATCCATTATGGGGATATTTACATTCCTTGGAATGGGAGAGTAAAAACTTAATCCTAACATTAGTGTGCATTTTTCAAAACACAGGGATCTCAAATAGAAAGGCTACAAAGTAAGTAAAGTAGATATTTCACATAAGCAAACAAAACTGGTATTTCCACTCCTGCAACTCTGAAATCAACAATACAAAAAGGATATCCTGTCCACGAAGCAAAATACACTAATTTGTATTATTCTATGTCTAAAATTGTTTTTCCTTATTTTCACAAAGCCTTTAAAGTGCTATAAGATTGAAAATCTGTTAGTAACAGAGGCACGACAACTCCTGCCATTCAGAAGCCATTTCAGATCCTTTTTCTCCCTGTGTCCTAACTGGCACTTCTATAAACACACTCCTTCCCACTTCAAGGCAAGCAAAAGTCAAGAGCTACAAAATCATGTATGAACACTTAGGAAACACAATCTTAAAGGGCGAATGACGTGTTTCTAAAACAGATTAGATTTAAAAAGGAAAAATAAGCACTCGTGAAGTTCTTAATGATTTGTTTTCACTCACACTACTTCTAAACCCAGTTAGTAAAACAGATTTTTAAAATGGCCTACCTTAGAAGTAATCCATTTGATAAGGATCAGAGCTAAACACCAGATCAATGCAATTCCCATTGGATCACCCCAATACCTGAAGCATAATCTCCCCCCGATGGCCGCCAGTGCTGAAAGCAGCAGGGCACAGCAGTGAGGCACAAGGCAGGCAGC
Source organism: Daphoenositta chrysoptera (assembly GCA_013397915.1). Lineage (NCBI taxonomy): Eukaryota > Metazoa > Chordata > Aves > Passeriformes > Daphoenositta > Daphoenositta chrysoptera. The sequence goes on along the minus strand of VZRO01008494.1, from coordinate 1,140,892 downwards.
AGCTGTCACCTGACAGCCCCTGCAATGTGCTCTGCCTCGCTCCTCTCGCTGCCAGCGCTGGACTCAACAAGAAAGTTTTACAACCAGGGGACACGGCAATTAGTAAAACCTTACTAAACCCCACAGAAATGCTAAAGGAAATGTAAAACCACGATTACATCCTTTCATCATATTTAAATACAGCAAAGTGTGCCAGACAACAGGATCAAACTCCAGTAGTCAAAACACCCAAGCTAATTCAGGATACTGCCTTGCCTTGAAGTGCTATGAAGAGCCTGTTTCCAGCAGATTCTACCACTTGTGATATTCACAAGTTCCTTTTATCTCTGCCACCTGGAGAACTGCCATGAACTGAACTTCAAAACATATTTCAAAACTGCTTTTATAGCAATGTACTATAAATAACGTTAATGAAAGTTAATGCACCGAATATGTGCAACTGTTCAAACCAATTGTCATTGTCTAACTTCTTTTGTCCACTAAATACCAGGCCATTCTTCATACTGTCTTTCTAGCCATTCACACTCATGCCTGAACTGGCAAATGGCTTTCATTTATTGCTCCAAGGGTTGAACCTGGCTACAGTCTCCCTAGCCCTTCCCAGGGTTGGAAAGCAGACCAACTTCCTCCAAGAACACTGATTATGCAGCAAAGTGGTCCTACATGCTTGGTGCAGCTTTGAGATTCATTCTACTTTTTTTAACGTTAAGCTGACAAAAATGTTTCATTTCACAACTACAAGGAAATCTCAAGTACTTTGGGAAAAAAGTAGCTACAGTGGGGGAAAAAAAGGAACAGTGTGGAATAATGAAGAGTTTAAAAGGATGAAGCTGAATAATTGAAAGCAAAATTATATGAAGAGTCTGCTCTTCCTATATATTTTTTTTTTTTTTTTTTGCAAAAAAATCAATTCCAAGTTCCAATATGTGCACAAAATACAAAAGTTAGCACAGACCACCAAAGGAGTTTTAACACTGAGGAGCTAATTTCCTCCCATCCAAAGGAAAAGTGGACACATACCACAGTGGATGTTTACTGAATTAAGAAGATTTGTTAAGTGGGATAGAGCTCTTTGCTATTTTTATCATGATTCCAAATATTTTTGCTGTCTTTTAAGCTATAATCACGGTCTCAGCACAACCTGTTAATCCCTACAGAACCATTACATTCTGAATATTTATCTTCTGCCCTGTCCCCACGCCCCAGACAACCAGTCAGATCAAAACCAAAGGCAAGAACATTCAGAATCGGCCTTTTGGTACCTTCACTTAATGTAATGCAGCACTTCTCTAAAGGTCTGTCAAGTTCCATCCAAAATACAAACTGTCACAGAGATAGATTTAAAAACATTACCACCTCCAAACAGTTGAGAAGGTTAAAACACCCTGACAATTAATCACCACCAGTCTGATGTTACTTTAAAAAAACAAACCCACAATAAATGGCATCAGGCTATATTTGCACTAGAATTTGGCACAACTGGAGCAGATCGAAACACAGCTGCTGCTCAGATCTTTACACCCATACTATATGAAGCCCAGGAGTTAAAATTTTTTTTTGCAGGCCATACTTACTCCAACTTCCTGAACCAGACCCTACCACAGGAGGTTCAAAGCTGCCAAAAAATGACCCAATAACTGATCAAACATCTACAACCCTATTTAGGATTAGGGCACATTTGGGGCACACAATGAGTGAAATGATTTCGTTTCTTTTGGAAGAACCAAAACCACTCTGGAAAACAACAAAATGTGCACAGCAAACAGGAACAATGAGGTGATTTGCTTCAAGACTGAACTCTCCTCTGAATAAAACTCCAGCATAAACAGCCTTATACTCTTTGAAATGTCATGCATTCCTCTCAGTCATCACTATTATCAATCCTGGACAAGCCTTTTTTTTTCCTGTCTAAACACATATGAAGATGTTCTTGGAGCATGTGCATGGTCTTGTCCCAGGTGCATGGAGCAAGACTTTCTTCCACCAATTTCAGAAATACAACATTATCTTAGAAAACAGAGCTATACAAACTGATCACCTTTTCCTCTTTCGTCTTCCACCATTAAGTGGTTTAATTAAGAAGCCTCCTCTTACTGAAAGTTTTCTTAAAACTGTCTCATGCATAAGTTTAATATGAGAACACAGAAATAAAAATACTTGCCCACCAGTTAAGCATCACTACACCATTATTTAATTACAGCTTGGAAATGGAAAGATTGTTTTGGCAATATGATTCTTAATTTCGAGACAGAGAAAAGTACACTGGTCTGTATGAAAAGTTTAAGAAATCAACACAGAAGCTAAAGTGCCTCTTTTGGGGAAAGCACTGCTTTGAATAACCCCACTAACAATTCCAAGGTGAAAGTGAAAGAAATTACATTTTACAAATATGTGGAAGAAATTCAAGGTCATTAGTAAGTATGGTAAACCCGCAGGTAGAAGGTTACATAAAAATGAGGTAATACTAAATTCCCTCTGTGTTAACATACTACCTGTTAAAATGCTTCTGGGAGTTCTGGGAGTGCAGGGACCCTTGAGCCATCAAGTCTCTGTTTCACCATCAGTCTCTGTTTCATCTTGAAACTAAGAAGCACACCAAAAGGAACAGCTATCATACATTGCATTGTATTTTTTAAAAAGTGGGGAAGTTGCTAATGCTGTTTCATTTTCTTTCTTCTCTTCTTCTTTACTGCTTTCTAACAGATTCTCAGTTTTTCTAAAATCCATTTACTTAATGTCTGCAGAGACACTATGTTTGATAAGGCAAGATTTACAGTACTTAACATTCACATACAAGTTGCTACTTATTCCTCTCTCCTTACCATCAGCTTACATGTACAAGTGCAATTGCTGTCTCTTATCATTTCCAAAGAAACACAAATATTCCAATGAATTCAACACAGACCTGATGATACGCAGCACTGTAGATACATCTATGCAGTCAAAGGCATGTTTTGCTACAATTTTTGCATTTACGGAACAAACCTTTCTGTGCTATTCCTGTTAAGACAAGCATGCATTATCAATACCGCAGAAAGCAGTTGGGGTCTTGCAACAGTTGTTACAAAGACTCCACTAAGGAATTTCCTAAAGATACCAGTTTGCTCTCATTGGAAAACGGGCATCACATGGGACCAGCTCCTACCCATTGAAAGAATCTCCCCCATTAATCACACCGTGATTTTTAAGGCTCCAATTATTTCCATATACACTCCTAGAGATCTGCAAGGCTCCATGTGGAAACCCATTATTTCCTATTACATACTGTCTTGGACTGACTTTATGATGTGTATCCCCTATCACCACTCTATGCCCAGAAGATGAATCCTGTGCCTTTAAGCCTGGGTGCGAGAGAAAAACTGAGCGAACTTTTCAAAACAATTGCTCAAGGACACACAGATCTCTGCTCGGGGATCGGCGGCAGGGAGAGGAGAGAGGCGGCCTTGCTTTCCAGCCAGCTTTCGGCTCTTTCTCTCCGGAGAGAGTTTTCTTGGGACTTTTGGTTTGTTTTTTTCTTCTTCTTCTCTTCGGGACTGTTTTACAACACCGGAGCGCATTGGGGAGACCTTCCCTTCCGAGGCCCCTGGAAGGGGGGCCCATCGACCCAGCTCTGAGGAGAGGAGAGGCCACACCCAGAAGGACTCTGAAAATCTTCCCAGGTTTCCCTCCACAGCGAGGGATTTTATTATTTAGCATTATTATCCTTTTCTCTGTGTGTTTGTTAAATAAATAGTTTTTATCTCTTTCACTTTCCTTCGAGGAAATTCTTTTTTTGTTTTTCCCGAACCTGGTGGTGGTGGGGGGAAGGAAGGGGGTGGTACCCTTCCTTTCCCTCGGAGGATATTCTCCTTTAAATTTTGGCCAAACCAGCACACATACTCTGTTATTTGAGTACCAAGTACAGGATCCAAATTTTGCTTGTATATTTCTAAATACCCATCTGTTCCAATCCTTTCCTACTTTTATTTATTTTCCTGAAGTTCATCAGCCCTGAAGAATGACTCAGGGTTGCCTTACAAAGCTTACTAACTACTGTTTGTGCAGAAGTGTCTTGAAACGCTCCACCTCCCCAAAAAACCACTTCAGTAACACCTACAAGAAATACAGAGTTGAAGCAGGAGCACCAAATTTCAGAGACATTATTGGGTCTCAAATGATGCTCTGTTTTAAATACAGCAGGGCTTCAGAGATCTCCATTACCACCTGAGTTTTTATGCTAAAGTTTGAGGCCTGCTGCTAATCACTTCTACTTGCCAGAATGACCTGAATTCGTGTGCATGCACTTGTATACCTGGCCCAGAAAAGAAATCTCCATAGTCTTCTTTGCCCTTCAAACATCCCCTTCCAGAACAGAGGCTTGTGGCACACTGATTTCTAGGATACACTCCTGACTGACCTATTACTTGCTATGAACCAGTCAGGGAACTTTACTGTATTTATATTAACAGCATGTAATGACAGTAGAGGAATAAGCCTAAAATTTACAAATTTATCAGCACACAGTGGAAAATAAACACAACTCATTTCCATCCTTTCTTTGCTTTTCTCCCTGTCTCATTACATATCATGTGTGATCTTTCTCTCCAGCAGACTTCACTAAAAAAGAATAATTAAATGGTAATCTATGAGTATTCTTGTAACAAGTGTGGGTAGCTACTGCTGCAGCCCAACCCAACTACTAAACACTGTACTCAATGGAAAAAAAGAAGAAAATGAACCATTATTTTTAAAGATACTGAGAGCAGAATTTCTAGAATTTCACAATGTATATACAATGACCAACTTTTACAAATGCTACTTCTATTTACATCTTAATTTAAAATGTTATCTAAGCATTTTACTTTCAATTCAGCTTCTTATTTAAAAGATTTGCCACATTAGCCTAAGTTTCAACTAGGTACAAGATTCCAACTATTCTAGCTGTTTATTAACGAAATCATAGAATGATTTAGGTTGGAAAAGACCTTTAAGATCATGAAGTCCAACCGTTAACCCAGCACTGCCAAGTACACCACTAAGCCATGTCCCTAAATGCCACATCTACACATCTTTTAAATAACTCCAGGGACAGTGACTCATCAACAAAGCTATGTATCAGCTAGCAAGCCATAAGCAAACATGAAAATTTCAGAAAGCTAGCAAAATTCACCTTCACAACCACAACCACATGTAAATTATGATTTCAACTACCTAACTCACTGCAACTGAACTCAAAAGGCTGGTTGATCTTAAACCAAGGGCTGAGAACTCCAAAACATGCACTTTGAAAGTCAAGGACAGTTACTGATCCAGAAGGCTGAAATTATAACCTTAAAGACCACTTTTCAGTTTCAGAAATCTTCCATTTCAGCCCTCAGTAAGATAGAAAAATAAAGAAACCCCCCTTAAAAAAGATACAATCCCAATGAATGAAAGAAGTCAACAACCTGCATTTCTGTACCATTACCCATTCTGTGAGCTTTCTATTGCTACTGCAACATAGCAGTACAAAACTATCAAGAGCATGCTATGTGTCCTTTATTTCTAAAACGGGCAAGAGATAGTCTATTTTTTATAAACAAATCACATAAATCTTAGTCCACAAAAGCACATTATTAAAAATTGCATTTTTCTGATGGCTGTTTTAAACCTTTCATTTGCTCAGCATCATGGTTTTCCGGTTAACAGAAATGGACATGTAACACTGAAAAAGGCAAAAATATACATATCATATTTGAGGGGTGGGTAAGAAGAACACATTTTTAAGTTCCTTGCATAGATTAAACACCCTGAAACAGATTACTTCGTTTTAAAACTATGCTTTTGCAATATAAATTAGAACACTCTCAGTGCCTCTGTCATATCATGAACTCTAGTTTTTTAGCAAGATGTGTTTTCATAAGAAAAAGTGTTATATAGTATAAACTAGCTTAGTGACAAGCAATCCAATTTAGATCATTTAAATGCAGAAACTCTGAAATTTACTGTTTTAGGTAAAACAAATCACCAGAAGATTAACTGAAGTTCTACAACAGAGTATTCTTTCTCTGATTTATTCAGACACCCATTTTCAAAGGACATTTACTTACTATGGCGTTTTAAGCCTTTGTTTAAATACACAGAACTAAGATTTCTGCTCCTCTCCAGAGAAGCAATTCTGGAAAGAAGTTGTACTCCACTTTTTTCAAAGCTTCTTCAAAGAAACAAACAAATTTAAAAAGTATGAAAACGTTCAGACAAAGTTGATACACATGTATTTGTCATTTGCTTTTTAGGAAATACTCATTTTTTAACCATTGGATGTAGTGAGTCTTACCACCTTGGACACAGAACCATATTAGCAGTTTTACAGATGCTCAACCAGGACTGGTCTACAGCAGCCTGTATCTGCTCACACCTGTTGGCAGGTACGGTCATCTGCTCATTCACAGCAAGAAACTGGGCCAATTTTAGAGTCCAATACAAATACCTTCATCTGTAATTCTGAAGAGTTAAAGAACTGTACCACTGTTACAAGACAAAGTTCCATCAAGGCCTCAAGACTGCAATCCACTCAGTAAAGGTACACTGTTCTGAAGGTGAGACGCAAGAAGTTGAGTTTTAGCTGCTCTGAGTAACTACATTTCACTATTAAATACACCTTCAGCCAAGACTGACTGGTATACTGGAAGCAAATAAACAGTAATTTCAATTCCCACATACTTCACATATTGCAAGTAACCCAGCTATGTAAGTGAAAACAGTTGAACACTAACGTGTGACAAGAAAAGCTACCAATGTTTCAGACTTAGGAATAAAAAATTTATGTTCTATTTCTAAAGCATATCCTTTGAACAGTGAAAGACCATCTTACTGTGCTATATTTAAATGGGAATCTAAATAAAAAACATTGAGTTTACAATCTCACAGAAAGACACCACAAAACTGTCAACACATCACAACAACCAGAAAAGAAAATTACAGAACTTAAAGTCACAGGAGTTGTATCTTACAATTCTTCACAAACTATCAACAGAAGACATAAAGGACTCAAAAAGTCTGTCTTCTAAAATCAAGGTTTAAGCTTTTTTCCTTGGAGAGAAGCATTTCCAATAACTTTTATGCTTATGTGAACACTACTAGCTCACCCGTACAGCTTCAGAGCTTGGTGTGTGTGGAAGAGGGGAGCACAGGGAGCACTGAGGGCCTCCCCACACAGCAGCTCTATGTATGAATTTCTACAGATGTGTCTGTCCAGCTCATGAAAGCAGAGAAGAGAGCAAGGCAGTGCAATGAATGAAGGCTAAAAGGCACAGCAGCAGGGCACAATGCGAGATGTTCCTTTTCACTTGCTCCCTGGGCTTCTCTCTCATTCACATGTGAAAAGGAAAAGGAAATAAATAAAATTTCTCATAACAACTAAGAGCCTCTATTTGACAAAGTGATGGGTACTCCCATAGCTATGAGGGCTCACCTCTCTCTAAGCCTAAGTATTATCTTCCTGCCTGGTTCCTGTCTAGCAAGTTTTTCCTAATCCAGCACTGCTAAAGCTACCTTTAACCCTTTCACACACACTTCAATTCACTTTGTAGGAAGCATTTAAAGAACAGTGTACACAAAATTAAATAATTCACACTTATTGAGACTCCCCAGGCAACACAGCTTCCATTTACTTTAAGCAAGGATTTTCAATTTTCAAATCTCATTTTAAAAAAATTAACAATTCCCACAGGGAAAAAAGAAACAAAACAAAACCAAACACATTTCAGCAGTTCCCTAGACACACTGGCATATATTAAAGCTCCAAAAGTATGTTGATGCCTTAGATTTTGACTCTTATATTTTTCGAAATCCTGTACTGCTTAGTGTATAGCTCTGAGGTTTCTTGTAGCCTGCTAATTTCTGTTCTCTCGTGCTGAGTAGTCATAATAAAGCCTCTCTGGGCCTGCTCTTCAAGGACACCTAGACCGTCCTAGGGCCAAAAAGTGTAAACTAAAAGCCTCTGAAAGGGGGGCAAGCTGAGGGGAATTACATCATTAAACTGAAGCTTTAATTGGAGAGTTAACCCTGGCTATGCAAATGAACCAAACCTATAAAGGTGTAAAGAACTCGTGACCTGTTGTCCATCTTGGGGTCCATGTTGGCAATAGCCTCTGGCTCCCGGGGTGTACCTTGAAGGCCCTTCAAATAAATACCCACCTTTATTCCCTTACTCCTGTCTGGTCTCTGTTTATAGGTGGCCTCTTAAGGCATCATGTTAAATATTAAAAAGGCAGTAATAAAATCATCTTTGTTTCTCGTTCCTTGCTAGCCATCACACAAAAATACTAGGTTGTCAAAAAAGATTCAATTTCAAGGGGAAAGCTGGAAGATTCACATTCACAAATTAAGCAGAGATAGCAACAGAACATCTGAAATAAATAAAGTCTGGCTTTCATTCTCTTATTTTGTGATTATTTCCATTAAAGTAACTGAAGAACTACGAGAGGACAAACACTGAAACTGGTTATACCATTTGCTGTAAAATTCACAAACCAGTATCGTATTTCATTTATAATATGACAGCAAATGAAAATAGTAATTAACTTAAAGTCATCACAGAGTTTATGAAGAATAAAGGGTGTCAAGGAAAGATCATATTGGCTGTGCCCAAGCAATTCACAAAAAGGCAAAGTACAAAACTAAGAAACAACATATGGTGTCATAGTACATGAAATACAGAAAAAAATTACCAACTACATTCAACTTTTCTTCACTTAAAAAAAACCCAAAAAAACCCTAGCATTTCAAGCTTAAAGAAAACCCAAACAAATGAAACCAACAGAAAAAAAAAAACAGAACAAAAAAACCCCAAACAACAAAACACTCCACACATACCATATACAATCACAAACCATTCCAAATATAGTTTCTGCAACAATGTTCTTCCTAGAAGAAATTAATCTAGAGATGCATCTGCACTAAACATTTATTTCAGAATGTGCTTACCCACCATATCCAAATATGCTTTTAGTCTTCCAATTAAAGATAAACTGACCAATTTCAACTGAACTGAATAGGCAGACCAGTTTCAGCTGAATTCCTTAAACTTGGAGAAGCTCTAATGAGGCAGTAACTGAAAACAAGCTGAAAACTCTAGTCTTCTCCATGCCACACACCCACCATTTCAACACCTTCCCTCACTTTCCAGACCATAATATATTATTGCCAGCTTCCCACCTTTCATTTTATTGAGCTACCAATACAACTGTTTTTGACATACTCCTAAATTCTCATTCTCTGACCTGTTGCAGATGCAAATTTCTTATAGCAAATGTTTTAAAAACTTGCTAATGTTTAATGAAGTTTAATAAAGTTATTAAAGTTATTAAGTTATTTTATGCAAACCTTATGTTTTATAGACATTTACACAGTTGTAAACATGTAGTTATTGCCTTGCATTAATATTCTGTCAGCATGTGGGTGCCACCAATCCATGCGTGCACTTTTCATCAAAACCCAAACCTACTGATTTCAGCACCTCACCCGCTACAGATAAAGCTGACCCTGAAACAGAGAGAGCTTTTCAGTAGTGTTGTGCCTCGTGTCTGCAGGTGTTGAACTGAAAAGGACTACTGTGTTTGACACTGAAATACACTCAAAAGGCTCAGCTTTCAATTACAGAGATGTCAGTGTAAGAAATATTTTCCTGGATATAAAGAAAGCGGATTTGTTTTTGTTCGGTTTGGCTTTTTTTCTAATAGGTCAGTACTACAAAAAAAGTAGCTGACAAAGGAACAGAAGAATTATAAACTCAAAACTAATATAAAAAATTCCCAGGCAAGAAATGACGTATGATTGCAATCCTGCTAGGAGGAGGCATGGAAGGAGGTATGGAAACAGGCATACAAAGAAAGTGTTCTATTAATAGATTAATACATTTTTGATACACTTCGCTGCTGACACATTGACATAGAAAAAAAGGTGGAAAGTTAGAGGAGAAAATTTAGGGACTTCTTCAACCACAACTAATATCCTTCTACAGCCTTCTTTAAAGTACTAGGTCCTTGTACACACTCCTCATTATTCAACCTGAGTGTGCACTTTAACATATTCACAACATTCCAAGACCTCCTGCAATTAAAAACCACTTTCAAGTAATTTTTCTTACAGGGATTTCACAGCAGTACACCTCTGAATTTAATATGACATTTTTGAAGGTAACAAGATGCTACTTCCATAGAAAAGAAGTTATTTCAATAGGATTTAGAAGATTTACATTTGTAAAATCACGTTTTATTTGCATTTTACTTAGTTATCCTCCAGGGATGCTGAAAACAGCCATACAATTATTACATTGTTTCTTAAAGAACCAAGACTTGTAGCAGTACCAACAAGAATGTTTATCTCTGGAGCTCCTTGCCACCCACTGGACACCTGTCAGTCTTGGCACTGGCCTTTATGTGCCCATGTAAAGAAGATTTTGCATGGCATAGCCCTCTCTTGACCAAATTAGGCTAACCTCATCTGCATTGACATCAGTGCCTACAATTTTGGAATCTCACTGACAGAAATAGCTTTACCACAGGGCCCAGCATACAAATTAAGCATCTGTATAGGGCATGCTGAACTTGTGGAAGTGATAAAAAGCTGTAGTGGAAAAATCTTAGCATATACTTTGAAGCTGTATCTAATTAAGGCAACAGTTAGCTACTCTGGGTGAATTTGTTATTTGAAGTCTGGGGTTTAGTCCGCTTGCTGAATTCTCTGTTTGCACACAAGCTAATGATAAAACCTTATATTTTAACCAAGAATCATGAACAGTAGCTCACTGTGTATTTCAGGTATGTGGAAATCACACACAATTTTAATACCAGATCCCAGTTTTGTCTTCAAATTTGGCATCACTAAGTATCCCATTATTCCGCAAGAAGCCATTTCAGCTTGCCACAGGATTATCTCCAGGACTAAACTTGCGCTATCTGCATGACAAACTAAAAATATCAAGACACAATTAGTTTCATTAATGTTATATGACTTAGGCAGTAAAGGGGAAATCTGGTATATTGGATCATACTTATTAATGTAGTGAACTAATTTTACAGAGGAACTTTTGGAAAAGAGCAGAAGAACAAAACAATTAAGCTAGATAAGCAACCCCTGAAACACATTTGGAAAATGAGGTAAGAGAAAGAGAGGAGTAACTTGTATGACTGTAGCAAAATTCCAGGCTTCTCATCATTATGTCAGGGCTGGGAGTGCACAGATCAAAAGGCGCACAGCACCATTTGCCCCATTCTCCAGGGGAAAGGAGCATCAGATACTTCTCCAAACATGAGGGAAGACAGACACAAGACCTCAATATAATTGAAGCCTTTCTCATTTTGACAGAATTTTAAGACTCGTGGAAATACAGATGATCATGCAGAACAGAAAAATAGTAGAGAACACTAAAAATATTTTTTGCTTTAGAATAAGTTACTGAATATGGATGTCATTGCTCCTGATGGGAACAGTATTGCAAGTGCAAAGACTACTCCCAAACACATAGCTAAAAAATACAGAAAGAAATGCAACCCAGCCTGTAGTTCAAAATCCCTGGGGTTTTGGAGCATCCATGGGGAGCCAATCTTTGATACACACAACAGAACCTTGCTTCCCATGCTACAAATCAGTCTACCACCACCAAAATTGCCCCAATGTCTTATTTATTGCTTCCTACACAAAATTACAAATTGTCCTAATGTCTCTAAATCAAAGTTTTCCATGTGCAAACAACTCACTCTCATTCTACTGTCCCCTTTTGCATCATATTTCACCAAATAGTGTAGGAGAACAGGAAAAGAAAGGTAGCACATACTGTGGCTAACCCATTCACCTGGGTGAAGTCCTATCACATACCACACCAGAGAACTCCTTGAAATCACCAGTGAAAAACCCAACTCTCAGTCCTTCATTTACTTTCCAAACTGTGAGGAGCAAAAACTTCTCAAATCCTAACAATAATCAATTTGTTTTCAACACTGAGCTTTTTATTCTGCTTTGAGATACACAAGTATCTCTATTAAGTAGCTTTTATGTCTTTCAAAGAAGTTTCAGACATGTCCTTCTAAACAAGAAATACAAACACTTTGGAAAATATACTGCATTGAAAGGTATACATGGCAACAAATTATTAGCCAAAACAGTCAGTTTATTATAATCTATACTTATGATACCCTTAATTTTAAACTCACCCTCAAAAACATTTTTAAAAAAAGAGTACTAGCAATTCTCCCACAGCGTATACTCACTGTTGTTTAATAGACTGAGAGTAAGATTCCATTCTGTTTTTTCACAGAGTTCCTAAGTCAATTTATGCCCATAAATTGCTGCACCCATAACTAAGTCATAATCCTTTACTTAGAAAGTAGAAGGTCTGAAATGGCAAAAGGCTTCACATACTGCAAAGGGCTCAAGCTCCAAAGGCCGAATTAATTTTTTCAGTGGCTTCTCTAAAGCATTCATCAAAACTATCAGAGCACTTCACAAGTTGTTGCCCAGAGAAGTTGTGGGATGCCCCATTCCTGGAAGCATTCAAGGCCAGGCTGGATGGGGCTTTGAGCAACCTGATCTAGTGAAAGGTGTCCCTGCCCCTGGCAGGGGGGATGGAACGAGATGATCTTTAAGGTCCCTTCCAACCCAAACCATTCTATGATTCTGTGGTATGTATTTATCCTCAACTCCAGCCCAGCACGAAGATCAGAGCCCAAACACCAGTTCTTGTTGGCACATAATTTAAGACTGCTAGAATTGTATTCTTCGATCTTTTTAATCACATATGGCCTTCACATAAGCACAGCTCCCCAGCCTAAGCATCTCCCTCTTGAGATGGGGTGGAGAGGAAGAGGGCAGGAAAGCAAATCAGGCTGCAAGATCTCAAATAAAGTATCAAATCAGAAGCATACAATCATGATCTAGGAAAAGCTTGATGTACATGTCGATACTAATAAGCAATTACAAGATGGAAGCATGAGAGTTATCTTCTCCAGAGTGGCCTTTAACTGCCTTTTAAATACACACAATCCTTCATTCTTCTCAGACAAAAATCACAAGGTATGCACAAAAAACAAACCAACCAGAAAAACCCAGAAAAAACCAAGCCAACAACCAAACTATGAAACTATTGGTCAGAACATACTTTACCCACATAAGAAAGAAATTAGAAACTCTACATTCATGTCAGAGACCACTTCTGATGTTTTAAGATATAAACTACATACGTAACTCATAATTTCTAATGATAGAAGACAAAAATCTGTTTCAAAAATTAACACATTTAAAATGTATCTTGAGCAATAGAGAAATAAATCTTTATATTGAGATATATAAATACATTCAGCATATAAGCTGGAAACAAATGCACAAATTTAAAGCAATCATTCTTAACCGATGAGTATAAACTTTTTACAGAAAGTAGTACAATGCAAAAAAAAAAAAATTAAGGTAGTTCTGCAAACTGATACATTTTTATCCTTCTAGACCTGAGATACCTACACTTTTGTATGAACAACTGAACTTTCAGCACTCGATTGGCTGTTTCTATTACCTATAAATCCAAAAGTTCAATAAAAATCTTTGAAACTGTGGGTTTAGAAGTAGTCTGAAGCTGTTTCCTCTAGGCACACAATGCCTACTAAGGTTGTTAGTACTGTAGTAATCAGGGCTAGGTGTGGATAGGGCGTTAGCCATAAAGCAATCTGTCCTTAACGATGAGACCAAGTTTTCAAGTGCACAGTTCATGCCAAAATGCCTTTGATCCTGAAAATTTAATACTGTACAAAGCTTTGAACAGGTTAGCCACAAGAGCATTGCAGAGTGCTAGAGAGCCTCCTCCTTTTATAATAATTGAAATGAGACTAAACACTGCTTAAGTTTCCTTTTTTAATAAAAATAATTGCTTGATGTTTTAAAAATCCAGAGGTACAGGGCAGTTTATCTGAAAAACTGATGCCTCTCATCCTCAGGTTATGGCTTGTTTTTAGTGGTACAAGACTACTTCAGGTAAGTACTTACAGCCCACCCTTGAACTGCTGCACGGGGTACAACAGCCAGGGCTGGCACTGACTTGCACCTCAATGCACGGACATTATTGTATCTTCTTTTTACTCCCGAATTTTGCAAAGGAGGTTTCAATGTACCACTCAACATCCGAGAAGTAGAAGTATGACTAATAAGCCGAACTCCTTTCGTGGCTCCAGCCTCCCCCATCCCATGGGCACGCCGTACAGGAGGCTCGCTGCCCTTCAGCTGTACACCTTCCAGCCTTACACTGAAGTACGGATTGTCCTAATGCAATATGTATTATTCCACCTCTTCCCGAATCCAGACATGTTGTGGATGAGTGGGACAAGCTCATACAAATGCAAAGTTCCTGAAATGAGGAACTGGAGTAAAAAAAAATTTTGCAAGTAATGTTGACCACAAAATCACAGCTTTGCAATCAGAATTGTAACTTCTTCAAGGGTTAGAAAGGCAAGTCTATTATTGCATTACAGAAAAATACTGTTTGAAAAACAGCGTACACCTGTGAAATGCACACGATAAATTTTATTCTGCATCAAGCAGTACTTTTTCATGTTCATACTTGTCCCTTTTTTTTTTTTTGGTAGGAAAAAAAGACAACTAGAATCTAAAAAATGTCTTTGAATGCAAAATTATAAAGGTCAAAACAATATCCCCCACAAAACCACAAGAAGGGACAAGAAGCTACCTTCCGCTGGCAGATGAGATTACTGGAAATTCTTACAATATTTTCTGGTAATCACTCCATATAAAATGGAATTCTATAGGTGAAATTAAGCAAGTAGCTTAGCAACACCCAACCCCTTACTCCCTATAAATTAAATTACATCACAAACCCCTCGAAAGAGGAATTTAACTTTTATTCTCTAATCAAACATCACAGCATACTTATTTATTTTAATTTTTCCTAGACATTTTGTACCATAAAATATATTCTGACAAGCTCCCCTGATGGATTACTTTGCTATTTTTTCTCCTAACAGTTATGTATAAATCATGTCCCACAGTTTGATAATCTCCCTTTAAAACTGAAAGGGTGGTGATTTCCATAACTGCCAGTATTTTTATTATTTCAAACATAAAGGGTGAAACCTAATGAACAACTGAATAGAAAGCCTCCTTGCTACACTGTAGATAAGACTAAAAACAGTAGAGAAAGCTTAACACCAACATTACTTATTTCTGTTTGCTCTTAAGACAGAAAAAAATGGCAGGTGAGGGAGGGCTGAACAAATCTTTGAGACAGAATATAATTTGCAAGGAACCACATTCAGAGCTGCATCATTGTCAAGGCTGGGGAAGCCCACCTCTGACTTGCAGTGAGGCATAAGAACTTCTCCTGAAATATGATGAGCAAGCATTCTGTAAAGCCAGAAGAGTAACTCACCTCTTCCCAGGGGCTGGGAGAAGTGACTGAATTCCTAAAGCTTTAAATGTCAACGGCATGTCTACTCTAAGAAAGGGGAAGACAACATTCTCAGACTTTTCTTTAGCTCATGACACTTAACTACCTACAGATCAGAGCTAAGCATTACCACCACCTGCTTAATCCAGAAGAAACCTGGGCTCCACAGTTCACACAAACAGGGAACCAGAAGTGAAGTCAGGCATACTCTTGCCTCCCTCAACAAGCAGACTTTTTTCACCTCTGACAGACAGTTTCCATTTTGGCATGCATATGCAAGAGCACACCAGTTTGGACAAAGTTTTTAAAAAGTAACTATCCATTTTTTTCTGTATTTATCAATTTAAACTGCCAGATATATGGAAATCCTTCAGAGAGCAACTTGGTATCGCGCCGAGCACACCAGCAAGTTCTGGGCACTGAGAGGATTTGATACTACAAAGCCTAGAACAGACTCTGAGCTTATGAATATGGGAACTGCCTCCACGTATGTGCTAAATCTGTACATGTCAAAGCTTGCTACATATGTGCAGGAGGCTGCTCTGATTCCAAACCCCTCTCTCCTAAGAGAATACCAGGTGACTCATTTCCTTGATATGCACATGCATCATTTGAACGTCCGTAAGAGACCTTTTCTTTACAAAATGCAGGTGGTGTCAAACTCCATCAGACCAAATCAACACCATACCAGTGATCTCCCTTAAAGTGAAGAGCCCTGCTAATGATAACTTGGCATATTTAATGTTAATACACGTTCCTGAAAAAATGGGGGGAGGGGAGGGGGAGGTTGGAGGACACATGTACAAACAGCTGGAGGGATGTAATCCTGCTTTCTAGGTCACTTTTTTTAGTACCTATGCTCAAAACTGACAGGCAAGCTACCAAAAAGTATTCAACACTAAAGCATCAAAAAATCGTCAAATCAAGAGGAAATAAAAAGCTAAAAACATGCATAATGTCAAGCATTACACAGATTCATCTTGAGTTTTGCAAATTGCCAAGAACTATACCTCTAAAAAGGCAAATCAATTCTGTAATTATTACCAGTGAATTAACATGGCCATTACATGTGTTGATATAAAAGGGTAATTCAGTACCTATAGAGACAGTTTAATCTTTAACAAAATTGATAAAACTATCTTCAGTATCTTGATACAGGTGCCATTTAAATCTACAAAACCCTACTCAAGTAGGACATCAATTTTTTTTCCTCACACTCCTGTCTAGATTTCTGCAACTATCAACAGCCCACAACTGAACTCATGTGACACAATGAAGGCCTCTGAGACATCAAGGCTGCCAGATTCCGAAGGTGTTTGATGACTTTACATTAGGTACTTCATTGTGCTGGCAAAAGAACACTCTGTGTGCTGATGGAACCAACATCATTAATAATCACAAAAAGTTTTTCATTACAATACAGAAAAAATGTAGGCAGGCATTAACTAGTGAGGCTCTTTCCATCCCCCAGCCACCCCTGCAAGTGCAGATCCTCAAATTCTCTTCAAAATCTCCTATCAAGGGACTTCTTTCAGGAATACCACCAACCCATGACAAAACACTATCAGAATAAAATACTTGGTCATAATGGAATGGCTAAGATAAAAAACCTATTTTAAAAAGCATGAAACATTTGAAAACATAATAAGGACCCATCAATTTTAAGACATCTATCAACATTTGTAATTTAAAGGCATTAGACTTCCACTTTTTTCACCACCAGAAAAACACTAAAAGTTAATTGTTGCAGAAATACTGAGAATCTTATGTGGAGTATTAAGTTACTAAAAACATGCAAGCTTAAAATGAAAGCAAAAAAAAGAGGGACTGGATAAAAACTATGACCTCCACTACTACGAATAAAAGCCTAGGAACAAAAAAAAGTAAATTCCAATAGCTGCAATTATGATGCTTCACCTACTGTATTTGAATGAAAACAACAGGATACAAAAATAATTTTTATTTGCCATGATGCACAAAGCATTTTTTAAGTCCAATTATTTAAATCATTATCATCTGCAAATAAAATGAATTCATCATATTATATACCAGGTATAAGGGTTAACTTCTAAGGAAAGCATTTAACTAGTTTATGCAACCTTGGAAACTCTTAGTAAAAAAAGATACTCAAGCTGCAACTGGAGTTCTTACATTTGTCAGTCCAGACACAATTTCTGGAATGCTGCTCTGTAAACTTTCACTTCACAGCCATACTTATATTCCAGACAACACCAACAGAGATAGTACTACCCATAAAATCAGTTACTTCACTTCTCCAAACAACAAATAACAGACACCATGAAAAAAAACCCCTAGAAGTTCACTTCAAAAAAGCTTTTTTTTTTTTTTTTTACTTATCTGCATACACTGAAAACAGTTTTCAGAAAGAGATACAATACTGAAAATATCCTGTAGGTCTCATCTTCCAGAAGAGACCTTAATCACCAGCTTATTCAGCTTTCGTTCTTCCTGCTCAGTTCCTTACAACTGCACTTCCCTTGTCTATACACGAGGTACCGCAAATTCTTAAGTAACTGACATCATTTCCAAAGACAAATCACCTAGATGGCCGGACAAAGCTGATTAAAAAGATACAGTACATCCATACCAGCTTCATTTGAATGCATGGGAGGAACCGACAGTGGTGCCAGCACATTTATGTAATGTGGTCACTGCAGATGTTCAAACGCTTTGAGCTGTCAGCTGGATTTGGAGATACACATCACAAAGCAGCCTGGCAATTTAAAGAAGAACCCTCCAGGTGGTGTTGTGTGGATTTTAACATGGCGAAACACCTCGAAAAACATGCTGGGATATCTACTATATAGAACAGGTTTTAAAAACCTCAATGACATGTTCCACGATGGGCTAATTAGAATTAATTTGTGCCCCATGGCCTCAAGAGTTGCTTTCAGAATACTTAAAACTCCTTAATAATCTTTAAGAAGGCACCTTTTTGCCATAATTTGGTCTATGATTGTAGGACAATTTAAAGTAGCAAACCTAAAAATTCTAATTTCTGAAAGTTCTTAAATCCAAAACTTGTCCATCCACATATAACATTTTTAAATGTGTTTATTTCTTTTTGAAGTGTGTGCCTTACAGAGAGAATGAATAAATAACCTCAACTGTCCCTTACTACTGCCAGCAGAAACCAGACGGCTGCACTTGGGCCACCTTTTGTACGCTTACAATGAATCAAAAAAACAAGAGCAAAGAATGTATAGTTCTTAAACACCACTGTGTCAAATATGTGAAACCTCTACCCATAAACATCCTCTTCCCCTCCAATTTTTTTTCCTTTTAAATTACACACTCAGCTATGCCTTTTGCCTGTCCTTCCTACTAGTTTTACACATTCAGGTTTTTTTTCTCCTTCGCACTGCTGTTGAAATATTTTACCTCTGTGTTTTTAATATCAGAAAGTACAGCTCACACTTTTAAATACCACATGTTTTCTTGATGAATTCTAGCTGAAGTTGTAAAGTTAAAAAAAAGACAAACCAGCATTCTTAGACAAGAAAGCAGGAGATGCTAACTTTATGTGCTGCATTTTGTGAGTATGAAGTACAAATTATTGGAGTTTTCACAGAGCAGGATGAAGACTCAGCATTACCAAGCACAGACCTGATGCATCTGTCCTGCTTGAGAAACTTAAAAACAAGCAGCTTGGCAGTCCTTTCCTTAAAATGCTTACTAATAAGTCAAATAATAAGTTGATACTTAAATACTTGAAATATACTAATGAAGGTGAACATTCACAAAAGATAAATGCAGTTGCTTATCATGCCAAGAGTATTTTAATGTCTATGGAATACTACGAAAACATTTTATTTTAAAACCAGAAATGGTTTCTAGTCTAAAGCAGAAGACATCATGTTGTTCTCCACAGCAAAAAACATTCCCAGTAATCAGAATAACCCATGATTGCTGCTGGAGGGTTAAATAAGTCTTAGAGACACAGCATAAAAAAGCTATCATCAAAGACATGCCCTTATCTAACAGAACAAATTTTCACAAATAAGCATAAACACATTAATTTCATTCAGTGAAAAAGCAATACACTGCAGTTAGAAGTGAAAGCAACAACCAAAGACGCCAGCACTAATGCCTACTGCAATACCCACAAAAATTCTGTGTTACTGGTTCTGGGCCGTTTGCATGATCAGACTCAAAGTATTTGCCTTTATTCTCAACCCTCTTCCATCTCAAACAGAAGCATCAAGGATTACAGACTAACCAGACCCTTCTTCCCTAAGCATGAGCCCCTCTTCCCCTCAAAAGTATAGGAGCAGAACTGTCATTTTTTATGGTAGACAAATGAGCCTATAGGAGAGCCATTAAGACTTGGAAAGTGAACCTATGAAAGAGGAAAGATTCCAAAAACAGCTAAGTGAAAGGATGCACTTCTGTGTGTCTGTATAGCTGAGGTGGGAAGAGAGATGCTGAAGGAGATGGACACTTCAGCAGTGCCTTTCAACCAGATCCCACAGGACACGGGAAGCCACTGCTGTAAGGGCAGAGAAGACTAAGTCCCTTATCTCACCTACAGTCCTTGTACAATTTCTCCAGAGCAGAGGTAAAACAGTATTTTGACTTTAATTTTATTGTAGCATTATTTTTCATAACAGTACTCAGGAAGATTTAAAATGCAGACAACCCATGCACATTTCAGCCAAGTAATTGTAACTAGCTAGTTCAGAAATGCAACCTGGAAAAAAGGGTGTTTAGATACATAAGGTTTAGACCTGCACACTAGAAAACTAAACATCATAAACACTTCACTATTTATCTATTTTAACTACAAAACCATTTCATCTGCCTTGCAAACTGAAAATCTCCCATTTTTGTTGAACCCGAATATTACATTCTTGAATGCACCAATGAATTTTCACTAATATGTTTCGTTTTCCTGAAACAGAAAATGTAGGACTATGGACTGATAAAACAGTGAAAACCTGCAGGATGCCTAGGATTGAATATAAAAAAAAAGGTACGGAAAAAGTACTGCAGTGACATGACATGATATTAATTCCCTTTTTACATATAACCAAGCTTTGCCAGGTCAAGGATGAAACTTCACTTCTAATTACTTCAGTTTGTTATGGGTCTAAGTAACCCATATAAGAAGCTTCCTCTGGATATCATTGCCTTGGTTTGCTTTTACCAAACCCTTTCCAATTGCTATACTGTGGACTAAGGACAAAATCACATTTTCAGAGTCTCCCTCCGTAAGCTATTTCAGGGCTGTACTCTCTACTGGTTGACTTCGATGTTGAGACAGCAGTCAAAGGAAGAGTATGGTTTCAGAAAAAAATACAGAAACTAGAAACTGTAAACAGAGTCTCCATCTGAACCTTCAGTAGAATGAGGCACACTTCCAGAACCAGGATTCTCTCTCTTTCCCTGTGCCCTTGCTTTTCAAGCCACTTCAACCTCAAGTAAAAACTACCTCTCCTCCCAAATTACTCAGCATTTTAACAACCCCACTCTGAAAGACACTGTTACTCCCTAGTTAGAGCAGAGTTCTCCCACCTGCACCCACCCAAAGTCAGCCCGCCATCCAGAAGCAGGACTGCTAAAGCTGCTGGTGAATTATGTGCTAAGCACACCTCAAATGTGGCCCCTCTATCCCAGCTGCATGCAGGCAGCAGTCCTGGATCTGCTGGAATGGCAGACAAGGCAGCAGCACAGGGGGCCCAAACGGGAGGCACAGATAATAACAGCACCTATGAGACAATACCATGGACCAGACACATGTGAAGCAGTTCACATCCTTGTGAGGCCCCAAGAGAGGTTTAAAAGACCACTGGAACCGAAGAGTAAAATCCGTCACACTGCTCTGAAAGTGCTAGAGGCTACTATATGGTTTCAATAAAGATGAGAGAATTCATACAGAGGTACTGAAAAAGCAATTGAGAAGCAAGCTCAATGTTGGAAACTGTAACTCAGCAACTATTGCCTCACTGGAGGCCTCTCCCATATTGTGTAGGCGCTGCCCCATACTGCAGCACAATCTCTTTTTCATTCTCTGCAGAGAATTAGCAGCACAG
Source organism: Daphoenositta chrysoptera (assembly GCA_013397915.1). Classification (NCBI taxonomy): domain Eukaryota; kingdom Metazoa; phylum Chordata; class Aves; order Passeriformes; genus Daphoenositta; species Daphoenositta chrysoptera. The sequence continues at coordinate 1,119,433 of VZRO01008494.1, read as the reverse complement.
CCCATACCCACCTGCAAAGAATATCGGGTCATGAGAAGCGGGGACGAAAGCATACACCACCACTACATGACAACACACATAGACACTCCTACGTGTCCATGGAAGAGTTAAAAGCTCACAGCTTTCTCTTCCTGACAAGAGCCACTTCCTCCTGTTTCCCAAAGCATTGATCAGTGGAAGCCCTAAAGAGCAGAGAGATCTGCTTAAAACCTCATTATGTAGTACTCTAACAAATAATCTATACTTTCACAATAGATCCATTTTCTTTATTTACCAAACATTTTCACTGGCACTTTTAGAATCAAGTGAAGCACAAGGCCTCATAAAGACACCTAAAATTTTCACAGAAGGTTTTTGAGAGGATTTATCTAGGCATAAGGCACCATGGAGGAATGTGAAGAAAGCAATGCTACAAAACAGGCAGCAGCAGAGGTGAGAAAATACAACAGATCAAACAAATGTGGATCAATGTGTGCATTCAACAAAACCATACTGTTTTCACAACAATCTCCTGAAATGCAGGGGTAGTATTCTGCTATCATGCACGTCACACAATTATCTGATCTTCACCTTCTTCCGAGGTGAACAAATCCCAAAAGGCACTGGTGGCACATCTCTCACACTGCCGCCTTTGGTCAGTCCTCGGTCTTTGCTCTCACAAGTACTACAACGGAGATTTCAGGCATGACCTTTATGTTGTATCTTCTACAGCAAAGATGAAGAGCTACTAAGAGAGGACAGCCATGCACATCACCTTTTCCATCCTCAAGTTTTGCTTCACCTGCAGAAGCATCATCTGCTATTGATCCATTCTCTTCTCAAATGCCAGCATGCATGAAATGGGAGCCAATACGTTTACTGCTGCAGCTTCTTCTCTTCTATCACGACCTAGCAAACGTATCAGCAGTACAGTCTATTTTATCTCCTGGATGTTGACAGTTCCCAGGAATGCTCTCCTGGTGCTACTCTGGGCAGACAGCTTATGGCATCCCAATTCGCTCAAGGCACTACTCCTAGGCCAGGGGTTGGGTTCCACACAGGCCCCTAGTGAACCCACACACAAATACCTCCACAGAACTGAATGCACTTCAGGACACGATTCAAAATAATTCTGCCAATCAACATAATCAGCATACTGTGTGCGCTACTAAATTCAGCAGAAATGGATGGCTGAACAACTGTGCACACATGTACACAGTCAATCCAGATTTGTTTGACTTGGCAACTCAGGAACATAAAGAACAGCTATTACAGTATGACTGTCCTTGGCCTAAGAAATGCTTCAGGGCAAGCTCTACAAAGTTTGAAGGAGATATCTAACAACACATAACCTGTAAACAGGAAAACCAAAAACACTAAGAAGAAGAATCCCGACAGGTACCTGACATCATCCCGAGCACTCCCAACTGTCAATTGATGTGTCATTCTAACCAAAAGCTTCTAAAACCTCACTATAAATGATAAAGGCTAGCAATCTAATAAGTAAAAATTTCTTACTTGGAAAGATCAAGTGAAGTATTTCCAAAATTGTTATCTTTAGGATATTATTTTGTCTTGTGACTTGACAGACACAGGACAACATGGTAGCAAATGGTACAATGAATACTGTTTTTTTCACTTTTCTGAATCTATGCAGCACCCACCATATCTTTATTCAGTTACCACATTTTCATATATACTTATGTATTTATTTTCATATTTATATTTATATATATACACACTCAATCCCACATACAAACACACACTAGCAAGCCTTTTAAGTATGCTAAACAATTCTCCCAAGACAAATGACAGGATTGAGCCTCATGTTCTCACACACTTCATTTATAAACTGCAGCAACCATAGCTATTTTTCATTAAAAATATGCACAGTGGAAAGACATTTTCAGTGTCACATGAAAATAACCTTATATTTGTACATTATTTCTAAATCACTACTCATACAGACAAGAAAACCAACAATTTTCATATTTTGAAGTCAAATAACCCAAATTTTTAAATTGGATGTTGTACAGGTAAAAAAAGAATATAGATTCTTTTGACTTAATGTACTTAATCAAGCATTTGTTCAAAGGTTATCAACAGCCCTTTTAAAATGCTCTTTCTATCAAGTCAAGTCTATCTAATATCTGAAACACACAGAACCACGGACTCACCTAATAAGGATGAAATTACAGATTTTGAAGCTTTGTGAATAATAATTTATAAAAGACACAGGGTGCAAAATGCTTGTTTGGAAATACTAAATACCATGAATACAGTGTGTTACATAATTTTAATAACACCACGGAATTAATCAGCCCACTCTTGTTTGCAGAGAAAATGAAACAATTCCACACAGTTGTCGGCTGTTCCGGACATTTCCCCAACTGCAATGGAAACAACTTGAGTCAGTTTTGCCACACACTGTGTGGCCTCTGCCTGCATATCCCTGCTCCTTCCCTTGCACCAACACTCCTCAGATCCTGCACGAAAACCAGGGAGAGACAAATGAGCAGAAAATTACTGCTACAAAAATTAAAGGGCTTTCTGCTGCTGCAGGTCAGCAAACCAGCTTTCCACAGGGTCAGAGGAGTGCAACTGTCAGCACTAGAGGAGGAGTAAAGATAGGCAGCTAAAAGGAATTACTGGGCAAGCAATACTGCTTACATTTAACACCACAAGCACCTTGGAACTATGACTCCAGACATTAAATAAAACTCCTACCTGAAAAAGAATTTCCATTTAAAATAATATTAGTAATAAAAACTACGGCTCCTGTCAACAATAATCATCAACCACAAAGCCTCTCCAAGCACCAAGCACAGCATTACAACGTGTCAAGGCAGAATTAAAAAAACTGCCCTCCTATTTTTCATGACACATTAAACACAAAAACCATTGAACCTAATTTTAACAATCTTAATTTCAGGAGTGTCAGAAACAAAAACCTTCCGTAACATGTATTATTACACTAAGAAACAAGCTTAAGATGCATTTTAGAGTCTATTCGACCTTTGTCTTCTCCCACCCTAATGAGACCCTTTGCCACCTACGCTCAGAATAAGAGAAAAATTTGATATCCTGACTCACAAATTGCTTCCAACACAACCAGATTTTTCAGCATGTAGCTTCTTTCCCATGTTCTCATATAAATACAACAATATTAAGAATGAAGAAAAATGTCTTAAACTTCATTAGTCTTAATTGTCTTTCCTATTTATTCAGTCAATCATGAATAATAGCTCCTTGTCTAATCCTCTCAAATCATCTTTCCTAAAAAGCTCGTGAAAATGGATTAGCCTTGTAGCGCACAGATGATTATTTCACTTACAGTCTATTGTATCAAAAGGTGATAGGTGGAGAATTTTAACCAAGGGCCTTTATTAAAACAAAACAAAAAAGTCCCTTCAGGCCTCAACTCAAGATGGAAGAGCACAGCAAAAATAACATAATAATCACAAGAAAAAGAAAAAACACAAGGTTATAGCTTCAACCATTCAACACCCTTATGGAGATGAAGCCTTTCTCCTCCTTAAAATAGCCTGAAAGTCCATACAGATCACAAAGTACAAGCACAACACAAAACTTCAAGAATTTAGTACCTACAATTTGCTAGATTTGACTTCTAGTCTTCATTTATGGCAGGCTGCAAAATTCCTGCAATAATCTAAAGTGACAAAGACATAAGGAGAAGGACTAGATGCAGAGGACAACCACTATCCTTTTTGAAAGGAGAGGGGGAAAAAATTGAGGGGACAACAATTTTTTTTTAATATTTGGGACATTATGAGCTTCTCAAGGTTAAAAACCTCAAGATTATTTTTTCGTTTTAATTCAGGCAATGAAATTTTACCATTTCCTCTGTCAATTTGTGAGCTAAGTACTAGATGTTTTATCGGGACAAAAATATTAACAGTTTATTTTGTCCAAATGAAAACAAGTTAGGAAAAGCTTATTAAATATATTGATTAAATTCAGTGTGAAATGCAGAAATTCCTATTATCACCGTGCTAAAAGAAATTCTCAACAGAAGAAACACAACAACAGCAGAACTCCGTAACAAATGTGCAGTCTAGATCTCATAATAAACAAGAGCATTAAAAAAACTGACCATTATTTCCATTCATAGACATTTATTATTTAGTAGTTTCATACCATGTTTACAGCTATACAAAACTACAGAGTTTTCTTTGCCCAATACCAGAAAAAGTTCAATTATTGCAGCTGAAATCTAAAGTCTAAAATTCCACAGGTAGTAATCAAGGAAATTTAAATATTCCAGGCTTTTTGAAACCTGGTGAATACACGGCACTACTGATAAGACACACACCCCTGCCACACATACACGTTTCAGGAGATTACTGTGGCACATGAACTTTACTGGAAAGTTTAAGAAAATGGAAGTGCAAGTTCATGCCTGACTAAACATGAAACCTCCTCCTCAGCAGGCCATCAACTGCAGCATCAATACACGGGGTGTATTAGCTACAAACACAAAGCAAGAAATAACACAGGCCAATGCTACTCCTGCCATGACAGCTACAGCTCCTCCACTACCAGGCTATGCTATTCAAAGCAATTTTTGTAAGAGTGTTAGCTTTTTCTGATCTAGATGTATAACTGAGTCCCTCAGGAAATCACTTGCTTGCCATCATCCCAACACCACATGTACCTCCATTTTTAAGACAACTAAGAACCATCACATCAGACAAACTTCACACAAAGTTTCTAAATCCTTTCTGTTCCAAAGCTGATCCACCTACTGAAGTCTCAAGGTTCCCATTATAACTTTTTACCTCACAGCCTTGGAATAGGTTTCTGTATATTTTTCTCTGGGTTTTTTTACCCCTTTAGACAGAATTGACCCCTTGCCCTAAAGGGGACAACAGGCTGTATTTCACATGTATTAAATATCAGTTTTATAAGTCAGAGTAGCCTCCAGCTGTCTACCATGGGGGGAGAAATAGGAAAAAAAATCCCTATGACTGGTAAAGGAAACAGTGTCTTTCTTTCCACATACCTCATCCGGCAGAAAGGACAGGAAGAAATAGTAAAATATTCTGCTAATATATTATTCTCATTGCTGCATACTCATTCTGATGCTCATGAAGGCAGAGGAAGGCCTGCTGCAAATCTTGGCTCTTTCACAACTTCAGCTACAAGCTGAGAAAAGAGTTCACCCTCTACCTTGCGATGAAAAGCAGACTCCAGGAATCTCTAATTATAATAATTGTGGGAGTGTGGTCAGGAAGATAATAAATCAGATTGCCATATCAAAGGTGTACAAAGAGGGGGGAAGTGGGAGGAAAACAGGAGACAGGCTGCTGTAACAGAAGTAAAAAATTCTCAGGGTATGGAAGGGAGGAGGGCAGGGAAGGCAAGATAACAGCCACAAATTTATTTTCAACCAGAAAGAAAACAAAATATTTGGCTACAAATTCCTTACAATACAGCCAGGATGCAAACACACAAATAAAGAACTCTCCAACTAACCCCTAAATCTAGTTTCCCAGAACTGCATTTTTATAATAAGATATTTTGTCTTTGGCAGGCTGCCTTGCTGGATTACACAGAGTGCTTATTTACACTGCAGTTACTTGTTAATGACATAATAAGAACAAACTGAAGAAAACTTCAACTCTGACAAAACTCAAACTCTTTCAAGGTTTCCTGTGAGGATTCTGTGCATTAACTCTGAACTAGAACTTGAGAGGTCTGTGTTCAATTCCTGGTCCCAGACACATGCTTCTTGTGAGACCCTACATGCATGTGCACGCCCATATCATGTATTTGTATCTGCTTATATAAAAGACTTTTTTCAAGCGTTACTGAGTATTTCATTCAGCTGCAAATGCACACAAAGGATTATCTGCAATAAATGCTTTATGTAGTATGATTACCAAGATTAGGATTCAAATTTTTAGAATGTCCATCTTCATGCCTTCATTTACAAAGAAAAGATATTCTAATAGAATACACTACATTCCTTCAATCAAAAGATACAAGAATTTCTATCTTAGACGCACAACTGTATAAACTCACATGTGGAAAGTACTGATACGTGTTAACAAAAGTTTACACAGTAAAGGACAACCAAGTCCCTCTGGTTTCACACTTCTGGGAGAAAGAAAACAAAACAAAAACAAAACAAAACAAATCCCAAAAAGCAAACAAACCAAAAAAACCCAACCACCCCCGAAAAAACCCAAAACAAACAAACAAAAAAAGCAAACCACCAAACTAATTTGAGCTGTAAAATTACTCATTATTTCCATGCAGGTTCAGTGAATTTGTGACAAAAGCAAACACAACAGGTTTAGTCCAATCCAAAAGGTGTTTCATATATGTGAGCCATAACCTGGCAAAACTTCGAAATGCAGTCATGAATCTGAGATCTTCAATGCAAGAAAATTACTGAGTAGATGTAGAAAACTACAGTTTTAGCAGAAAACCAGAGGAAAGTTGCAGATATCGAGTGATGCGGGAAGCACAAGAAATCAAGAAGTAAATGGTCACTAACATAATAGAGAACTATTCTAACAAATCAGCACTCTATTACCAGCCTTTTTTTCCACTGTAGGCTTTGCAGCAGATAAAAGAACAGAAGAAATAAAGATTTAAAATGCAGATGTCCTCAGCATTGTTTTCTACACGCCAAAAACTGTAGAATAGACATGTCAAAAAACTTACATTATTTTTATGATATGATATTAACTCAAAACTGAGCTTATTACCCCATTGACTCAGAATTAACCCAGTTTGGACACTGTTGCTTTTCTCAAGCAACCTAGAAAAACAGACTTACCTAGCAAATAGGGGTTTTTTTTCAGAAAAGCTGCTGAAACAGACATCCCACAGAAAACACTCCGAACTCCAACAACCTGTATTTGCATGCTATAACTACATAATTAGTTCATATAAAATACTGAATATTTATATACTAATGCTGACTTTTTGTAAAATGGTTTTATGGCTAAAATTCAGTATTTCACAACTTAGGCACATAGCTTTAATCTCTCTTTTCAAATCAGTTTTTCTTTAAAGATAACATCTAAAAATTGAGGTTCATACAAAGCACAAAACATACTATTACACAATCTGGACAAAGAAGAATTGACTTCTGGTGATTTAAGACAATCTAATTAATGGGGACTTTAAACTATTATTCTGTTTAAATCTTACATAGACAATTATAGGCCATGAAATAAGCTGCTATGACCTTTTTGCTGAATGGAAGTATCAATGTTGCTTTACACTACAACATATGAAAAAGTTAATTGGTCATAAAACTCAGGGCATTTTAAAAATGAACTGCCACATAAAATTACTGTAGTACATGAAAGCCTCAATCAGAACTTGTCTGTGCTGTGCGTAGAGTCAGCGTCAGTCTCTCCCTCTCATATGAATAGATGCAATCTCAGCAACCAGACACAATAAATACAAGATGAAGGGAATGGCAAGCATAGCAGCAACACAGAATTAATTCCAGAGGCTAGGAATCACAACATGGAAATTATTTCATTATTTTAACTCGTTAATTATTCATGCAGTAGAGATATGGGAAATGGCAGGAGAAATCTAATGAAAGAGCCAGCACTTGAGAAGCACTGATGAAGAGGATTAGAAAGGTATAGAAGAAAATTTATGAAAAACGGTGGATGAGAAAAGAAGGGGGCTTAGGGCAAGGTTTCGCCCTCAATAGTAGGGCCAGCGCAAGGCATTCCTTCTGCTTCTCCACTGCTCTTTACCCCTGGTCTAGCATTGCAGTTTGCTGCTTCCTCCTTACTAACAGTCACAATCATTTATGAAACTGTACAGTGAGTCAGCCAAGGCTGAAAAATAACCTGATCAAAAAAAAAAAAAAAAGAAAAAAGAAGTTGACACAACTAAGAGGAAGATGCAGGAGTAGAAATGAGCAGCTGCAAGAGAAAAATAGGTCATGCCAACACTTCTCTCAGCAAAAAGGTGCAACCATGGGATTAAAGACCAATGCCTATGTCCAGACCACATAAATACACCTCTCAACTCCATCTTTTAACTTACCATACTACATGCAGAGCAAAACATGTTTGGATCACATCAGGTGTCACACACTGACAACAAGAAATACACAACAAAAGGTGGCCTAAGCACTTTGCTAATGGTGGGAAAGAGGAAGTGTACACCTTTCACTGAAGAATCAACCAATGCAGTAGATTTCCAGTTGCTCTTAGTGACTTTTACCCCACTTCATCCCCCAAGTCAAATCTAGGACTCCATGTGCATGATCTACAGTCTATTGTTCAGGTGTATATCCCATGAGAGTCACCAAGTATGATATTATATTGCTTAAATGCATGAAATGGAGATGCAATGAAGAAGGATCATGAACTGGGTTATCAAATACCGGGCAGCAGTACATGGTAGTGCCTGGTACACAGCAGTACTTGGTACTTCAGGTGGAGACAGTGCCTACATTTCTGAGATTCAAATGGAGTCTTCTATTATTTGTTCCATTCCCTCTTCATGCAATTTTGTCATTAGGAGACATCTTTCTTTATCATCCTCAATTTCAATCATTTAAAGACAGAAAAGCTAAAGCTAGATCTTTACGTCTATTCAGACACTGCTACTTGATACCAGTGATGCCATTTTTGGAGGAACTGAAGAGACTGCAGAACCAGTTTCAAAGTAGAGGGATGGAAATGAGTCAAAAATAGCAGGTTAGGCCAAAGTTTTCTTACTCATTTGTGATATGTTTATGTCAATTCAACATGGGGTGAGGGGGAGTGCAACGCAGGACAATCTAAAAGTAGCTTGCAGCTACGTTTGTGAAGTGGTTTTCATTATAAACCCTTATTCATAAAAATGCAGACTAAGAATTCTCACACTAAGTACAGTTCTAGAAACTTTTTTACTACTATTAACAACACAAGTTAAAAACTAGATGAGGCAGTAAATCAGAAATGGTTCTCAGAAAGCTCAGCTTTAATTTGAAAAACTTCATTTTGTAATATTTGGAATGAACACCATGAATGTGTGATCCAAAGTACTAGTTAAGATCCATCTGATCTCAGAGTGAACCTAAATTCAAATCCCATCAATGTAAAATGTCCTGGTCCTTTCAACACTTACACATTTAAATGCCCTTAAAAACAGCTTTTAACACTAGCATTTAAAATTATTTCATATTTAAAGACAATTACTAACTCAAACATTTGTATAAACCCATACAATAGCAGCTTTTCACCTGACTGGACTTAAACAATAAATATCACAAGTAATCTCCAGATGTCACCTTTATTATTTTTGTTGTAAAAACTTTGAAATTACCGAAAATGAAGATTATAGGGAAGTAATTCATACATAAAAGAAAATTACAAGGGAAAAGGAATATGCCTTTCTCTACATTTATTTGGTATAGTAAAAGGTGCAAATCACCACAAGGAAGACTTAATTTCAGTATTAATAAAGAACTCTATTATGACAAGAACAGTTAAGCACTATTAAGAACAGTTGACTAGTGAGATTGTGTAATTTCTATTACTTAAGGCTTCTATGAATTTCAAAAGCCTAGTGGTACTCTTTTCCTTTAAATTGGTTCTGACAAACTTCACTAAGCCTATTTTATTCAAAGTGATGGCAGGAAGCTACCACGCTTCCTGCTCGTGTTAGTTTTCTGCTGTTTTAGTGAACCGAATGAGCAAACACCTGACAAGCATCAGAGATGGCACACAGGAAGCAGTAATAACACCAGCCCAAGTGTCAGGGCTTTTAACCTTCAGCAATAATGAGTTATGTCAACTCACTTCATCTCATAAGACTGTATCTTAAAAAATAGATTAAGCAAACAGATTAGACAAATATCTGCCAATAACACTGTAAGTACAATTTATCCTTCCTGGGGCTGAGAGTACTAGACCAGAATTCTCGAGGTCATTTCCAGCACCACTTTATTTAAGCTTTAAAAAAGCAACATACAGCCCATTCTGAACCCATGTAGTGAAACTTTAACAAAACAGAAGTTTTTCTTAATATATTAAGAGATACATATTTGCCTGCTTAGGACTGTCACAATTAATGGTACATGTAATGTAGTGTGCATTTATCTCATGTATGTTTCCTACGTAAAATACCTTCTTGCTGGAAGGATAAGCCTAAAACATCTTATAACTCAATCATGTCACTTTTAATCTCTAAGCGGGAATGTAATTTTCAAGACCTTACATTTTTCAAGAAAATCTGCTAAACACATATTAGTTGTAAAATGATGGCTGTACATACCAGTTCCTTGGGTACACATCTCCAGTTTTACTCCTATTGCTCAATGCCAGCTGGAGCAGAAGACTGAAAATGACAAACTGATAAGGGTTCAGCTCTCTTTGAACAGGAATGAAACTGGAATCCTCAGAGTCTTACAAGAGACTTGCAAGGTGAAGTTAAGTTCAGGAGTTACACATAATCACTAATCTCACTGGTGATGCTTCTTAGTCCATCATTTACACCAACCTCTGATTGCAGGTTTGGTAGATCTATTCACATCCTATTGTTTGCAGGAGACTTCAGGGAAAGGGGTAAAAAAAAAGGGTAAAGCTGCACTCTAATCAGATGTCCGATAACAGCAAAGGTTTCTTCACTTAAATATCCTAATTCCTTTTTATTAATGCATAAACTTAATTACTTGGTTTATGCAGACAGAATACTACTTGGTCAAGCACACATAAATTCCCTTTTTTACAAGTTATTCAAGCACCTCTTCCTGGAACTCACTAATATGCCTGCAGCATATTGGTGAGAAGAAAAGGAATCCATTGAGAAGCTTGGAAACTGGGGAAAAAAACCAAAACACTTTAAATGTCAATACCATATTTAATTTGGTAAGCTTGTATACATTTCATCCATCACCTGTTCTGGAGACCATACCGAAAGGAATGCAATGTATCACCTTGACAATTCCGCCTATTCCTTTTCAGAAAGCTAGGAATGCTTCAAACAAGGAAGACTCTTCTCTTATCTGTACAGAACAAACCGTGCTATATTAGGTTGGACTTCCAAGACGACTTATACATATGGAAAAGTCACCATCACCAAGAACAGCTCAGAACAAGCAGTACAAATGGGAAAGATCCTAACTCGGTTGCTACATGGAAAATAATTTTTGCCATAAAACCAACGATTTTATCAATTATTACATTTATACTCAGGGAAGGGAGCATTGTCAACATATGTTCATCTTCATTTGCCTGCTAATAATTATTCCCATACGCATTCAAATTCCTCGTCATAAACACAGTATTTGTTGATTTTTCCTGTCCAAACATACATGTGCCTAATGCTCACACACACACAGAGCTCCACTGCTACCCAACAGGGGACAAAGCCAAAACCTACTGGCAGCTCTGTACTTTCTACACAGACTTATGTGTAGCACAGCAAGTCACGGAAAAAAAGTAGAATAACTTAGTAAGATACACCAAAAATCTACAGAACAAGAAATTGCCATTACACATGCAAAGACAACATCTCCTGTAAGGACAACATACTTCACAGCACTTAAACAGATCTTTCGATCTCGACATAGGAAATCCCTCGAAGCCAAAACGGGCTGACTCCCCACCAAAACATATGCTTTCCACCATAATTCCAGATTTTCTCCAGAGACTTCCGCCAGAATATAATTTTATCACTGGGTGCTGGGAAACCATACGAACGCACATCCAGAAATTTAGGGCAGTGTTCACAAGAAAAACCTGCCTTTTGTCCTGATAGTTATAATTACCTTTTTCACATTATTTCCAACACGATCAGATTAAACAAAATACAGTACAGTTCACATTATGACTGATGTAATATGGGCTGGGAACAATACCGTGGAAACGAAAAAGCCAAGGATCTTTGTCTCCTTCTAAAGAGATTGCCAAGTCTCAATAGTTGGAGGGAGAAAAAGCAGAGCATCCCAAATAAAACACTGCAGTGCATGTTCACCATTTCAGTAAAGTCGCTGCAGCTTTTGGCAACCCCATAGGAAATCTGCACCCTTCAAAGAAAGCCCAAGCTAAAAAAAACCCTAAAAAACAGCCCTAGCTCAAAAATTACAGGAGAAACAAATAACCCACTGGCTGTGGAAATCAACCCCAAGGAGTTCAGCGCTCGCATTGCAAGCGATGCTAAACAGATAACCTCAGCAATAACTAGTCATAAAAATACTAAATGCTGTATTTTCTTGCCACCGCCGCCGGTATTCCGGGGCAGGCGGGCAAGGGCGGCGGGCCCGGGGGCAGTGCCTACCTGCGAGAGCTGCCGGGGGTTGGGGCAGCCGAAGAGCGCGGAGCTGGAGCTGAAGCTGATGGCCCCTCTGCGGCTGAGGACGTGCTGCGGCACCGGCCTGTCCAGCGGCAGCACGGGCAGCTGGTAACATACTTCCATTGACGAAGCCTCCGTGCGCCGGCCCGCCGCGGGGCAGCGGCCTC
>VZRO01008494.1:1065066-1106549 GCA_013397915.1 Daphoenositta chrysoptera | reverse complement strand
CGCACCAGGCAGGGGCGGCTCGGCGGGCGCCGCGCGCATGCGCCCTGCCCCCTCCCCCCTCGCGCCTTCGCAGGGGCCGGGGGCGGCACCGCCCTCCTTCCCTCCCTCCGCTCCCTTCAGAGTCACAAAATCGCGGAACAGATTGGGCTGGGAAGTGCCTGATAGATCATCGGGTCCGACATGTGACACAACACCACCGTGTCAACGAGACCATGGCACCAAGTGCCATGTCCAGGCTTTCCTTAAGCACTTCCAAGGACGGTGACTTCACCATCTCCCTGGTCAGCCCATATCAGTGTCTAGTCACCCTTTCTGTAAAGAAATTCCAACCTGAACCTCCTCTGGTGCAGCTTAAGACTATGCCCTCTCATCCTGTCGCTGGTTGTCTGGGAGCCCCAGCTGGCAACAATCTCCTTTGAGGGAGCTGTAGAGAGCTGTAATGTCACCCCTGAGCCTCCTCTTCTCCCAGGGGACTAGACACCCCCAGCTCCTCAGCTGCTTCTCATAAGATTTGTGCTCCAGACTCTTCAGCCGCTCGATTGCTCTTCTCTGGACTTGCTCCAGCACCCTAATGTCCTTCCTGAATTGAGGGGCCCAAAACTGGACACAGTACCTGAGGTGCAGCATTGCTTGGGTGAGACCCAAGTGGTCCTGGAACCCCCAGGCCAGAAAGGTGGTAAGTGGGGGTTTGACTCAGTACACCTGGGTCATAAGATGCCGCATCCAGGGGAATGGCACGAGGTTGTGTCGGGAGAGGTTTAGGTCAGATATTGGGAAAAGGTTCTTCTCCAGAGGGTGGTTGGGCACTGGAACAGGCTCCCCAGAGAAGTGGTCACAGCACCAGTCTGACAGAGTTCAAGAAGTGTTTCGACGACACTCTCAGCCACATGGTGACTCTTGGGGATGGTCCTGCGCAGGGACAGGAGTTGGACTATGATGATCCCTTCCAACTCACGATATTCTGTGATTCTGTGTCCGTCAGTTCCCTATACCCCTTTCCCCCTCCCACGCCCTGTCCCCGTCCCCACAGGCTGTGCCCTTAGGGTGGGGGAGTGGCACTGAGGGGGCTGTGGTGTCACCAGGGCCACATCTGGCTGCTCAGGCTGCTCCTGTGGGAGGCTGGGCACCGCTCAGTACAGCCTGGCCTTGAACACCCAACTTGGGCAGCTGCTTGAAAATCAAACACAGAAAGATAGTTTTGTTTCAAAAGGCATTATGCATCAAATGCAATACACTGGGGAGTTTGTATTTGCATTTGAACCCTTGTGGTTCATTTTTAGAGTGTGGAGAGGTCGGATTTTTTGCGAGACAGAGAAGTAAAACCATGTAATTTTTGTTAAGGTAAAAAATTAGGTTCCTGCCAGCCACACAATTCCAGGAATTGGACTTTAAGGGAAAAAAGGAATAATTCATGATGAGATCTAGTAGTCCATAGCTATGTACATCACATTAGCTGGGACACTTAGAAATAAACTTAGTTTTTTTTCTTTTTTTTTTTTTTTTTTTTAAATTTAGGACTAAGTCTCCCTTTGTCTCTCTGTAACTGCTTTTTTTTTTTTGTCCATCCTTTCATCTCTTTTATTTCTCCATCATAAAAAAAATCCTAAATATAGCATGATAGGTAAGGGAATGTTTCTGTTCTTTGAATAATATATGAAGTGCCTGTACCCACTTAAAAATCAGATTTTGCAAAATGATTCATATGATTTAATTTTGCATAATACATTGTTCTTCTAAGTGCTTGCTTACTGGCAGAAAGGTTTAGATTTCACATGATAGTGGTTATTTATAGGCAATGACACAGCTTTGGAGGAACCCATTTGGAAAGAATAGGTGGTTTGTATGGAGGATTTTCATCTGTTTGAACTAGTTCGAGAAACAAGAAGTTTTATAGATGTGGACTGATGGCCATTTCACCCTGAGCTGTGAAGTTAACAAATGCACCTCATACTTTTGCAGAACTGTAATCCCACCTTGTCTCATGGATAGCGAAAAGAACATATGAACACATGAGGAGGACACTGGATCAACTGCCGTGTCTTAAGAGCTTTTTTCAGCTATTTCCCCCCTTTTTTAAAATAAAAATCTCACAAGCATTCTCAGTATGATTTTATAACGTATGCATGCAATAATTCAATATATAATAAGCACATGGTAGTTCAAAGTAAAATACCATACTCAGCCTTTTTTTCCCAGTAATTAAGACGTGTCAGGTTTTCTTCTGCATTCTTTGACAGTTTACTCATATTTGGCCTGCTCACATTAAATACGCAGTGCATTTGAGTTACTGATAGAACTCCATCAGCTTCACTAGTGTCAGGATTTCCCTCTCCCAATAATTTTTCGAAATTACTTTTGGTTCTTTTCTACTAATAATGAATTTTTTCTCCATACTCAGGTAGAATGGATTTTTATTCTAGTCAATCTAAAATTCAATTCATCAAAAATGTGTCATGTTTTTTAGGGGGAAAAAAAAGCATATTCTTACTTTCACAATACAAATAGTGTAAATTTCAATCCTATGTAGTCAAACTATAAGTGTGTTTTAAGGTTCCTATCAGCTCTACGTACTTTCCATCTGATTAGTTGAAATTAGTTCTTTAAGGACACTTTAATTTTCAGTCTGAGACAGTATAGCCCTAGATAACATAACAAGTGTTGTCCCTCAGATTATCTTTGATCTCTAATTAATGTTACATAAACACCTTTCAGGAAACTGAAACACATTGTTATGAAGTTAGCATAGATTTTCCAGGCAGTGACTGCTTCCATAAGTGTGCTGTTCTCAGGACACAAATTGCTGTTTTTTAAATAAATACATAAGTAATTAATATTAGCCCAATGTTGATTTCTTGAGTGAATTTACAAAGAAGACTTTGAGAATCATAGAATGGTTTGGGTTAGAAGGGACCCTAAATATCATCTAGTTCCAACCCCCAATCTTACCTCAGGATGACAGACAAAGACTTAAAATTATGGGGTAAGTCACATATTTTCAGCCTAAATACATTTGTTGCAAAAAGAATGCATATTCTGTGGCTTATATCCTGCCAATTCTGTGTGCTGTCTTTGCTTGCCACACACTAAGAGCTTGTAGAAAAGAAAAGAGGGTTTTATTGATTTTTGTCATAGAAGTATAACAACACCAAAGTGTTTATTCACAGCATTTTGTTTGAATTAAATTTCAGCCATGGAGTTCTTTGAGTACCATGGTGCTGCGTGTCTTAAATGCATCATAGGATATCATGAGGTGCCATAGTTCAGCCATGTAAGCCCTGTGTCTTGCGAATTCTTTATCAAGGCAGATATAGCTGTTAATTAGAATATTCAAATTTTAGGGAGCATTAATAATGTTTCAATGTTTCTTTTCACATTTACATTTAATGTCTTTTACACATCATTATTATTTTCAGGGTGCTAGCAAGGAGGAGGTATTACTGATGGCCAGATTTATCACAAAGAATAGCACTTGTGAAACTGGAGAGATGGAAGATCACAAAATTGGAGTTAGTTTAGTTTCCTGGTTACTGTGAAAAGAAGATGAAATCACACAGGTACTCCAGCAAGACCTTCTGCTGGATTAACTGCACGGCACAGAGTGCCTCTCTGGGGCACAACCAGCTAACACTGGCAGAACTGAACAGTCTGAACAGAAGAGGATGCTTTTCCCATGTTCTCTGTACAAAATGGAAAATAAAGATCCTCAAAGGCATAACGTGCTTGTACTTTGAAAACACCCTGAGAACAGAGGAAATATTTATTTGTACAGGTACATGATCAAAACAAGCACAAGAGGCTTTAGTTTTTCTTCTTGCCTAAAGAAGTTATGTGGTATAAAAATCAGGGTTATTTCTGTAGACAAGTAAAAAGTCTCTTCATTTGTCACATCCCCAGTAACTGCATTTTTAGACATTGTTTTTGGCATTTCTTTGGCATGTAACCACACAGTCCTTTTTTTTTCTACCCAGAGTTATTGTCTGAGTGAATACTGTATATTTCTGTAGGAATTTCAGACATCTGGCAGCTCAGTTGAAATGTACTTCTCCCCTATTTGGTGTGTCCCTTCCCTCTGCCTTGCCCTGGGTCTGCGTTGGGCTTGTTGGAATTGTTGTGGCAGTACAACATTCTTGTCTCCTCTTTGGTTTGACATCCCCTGCACCCTGGATATTTTCTGCAGAACTTTGCATCATCCCCTCAGTTTGTTCATCCTTCCTGAGTGCAATAATTTGCACTTGCCTTCACCTGAGTGTATTGTGATTTCCTCAACCCATTTTTTTGGTTGGTCAAGACTGAATACTAGTCCTGTCCTTCAATATACTTCCAGGCTTTCCTGGCTCTCTGTCATCTGCAATTTTAATAAGCATGCTCTCAAAACAGCTCAGCAGTAAAAATTCCATGAAAGAGTTAGTCTAAGACCTGGAAGGGATCTGAAGAATGGTATTTAGTATGTCCTGTCAACTCATGCTAACTCCTCTGGGAATGGTTTATAGTCATTTTTTGCACCCATATTGCAGTAGCTTTATCTTTTCTATGGCCCAGGTTCATCTTTCCTAACTTTAGAGTCTTAACCTGGAGAGCAGTTGCCTAAGGCTAATTTCATAGTCAATAATTAAGGGAAAGACAGCAGGCCCTTCAAGTTGTTCTTTGAAGTTGCCTTTCTCCTCATTGAAAGGAAGGAACACGGTGTAACCTTTCTCCTAATTTAAGTTGCTTCGGTCTGTGTCTGTGAAGTCAATGAGATGAAGTGGGATATGTGATGCTGTTTATGGCAGTGTCAGGGTGGGCCGTGGACAAGGACGGTGTCAGCGAAGACAAGCTAAGTCATGTGTGCTGTGTTCCCATTAGCCACAGGTTTTGTCACTCTGCTGGAGAGGCAGATAAAGTCGGTTTGACTTGTCTGGGCAGACTCCTTGTTTGCTTTTGCTTCAGTTTCTGGTATTTTGAATATTATATTGAAAACTGTTTAGAATACTTTCAATATTTGTAATAACTTCAGTTTCACTAAACTGACAGTGGCTAATAGATGTGTACCAATCTATGCCAAAACCAGCAAGCAGGAGCAGAGAGTTAAGAGTGATCCCAGAGCATTTCAAGTTTTAATTTGCTCCCAGCCCTAAGAATCATCCTCAATGCTTAATTTAAGACTGGAGTTTTACTGACAAGTTATTGCCTCCAGGAACAGGACTGACTGTGGAAACAAGCTAACAAAAGTCAGTTCTAAACACAGCTACAAAACTGTCATAAGTTTAATACGGATTCAAAGCCAGCTTTTTCTAACTCCACTGAAGATATTATTGGGAATAATTCTTTCTAAATGCACTTCTAAAAAGCTTTAGCTTAAGTGCACGCAGCTTAACTGGTCTCAAGCCACTGAAGTTCTGGTTTTTCAGTGATTATGGTTACCTGGACAAAAATCCTCACACTACAGTTAAAATTACTAAGGGCGTTGGTGTCAGCATAAGCCTGTGGAGAAAGCTTCTCTTTGTGTCATTTTTACATGAATAATAACAGCTGATGTGCAGAATATTTTTAATATCAGAGTGGGAGGATATGAGAACCCCAGGTGCAGTTTCTGAGGTGCAGCTTACAACTTTAATGGTGTTATTAGCAGCTGAAAATTTGCGGCTTTTTATGTTGATAATGGAGGTGGGTTTGAACCCCTGTGAACAGATGTAACAAATTCATTGCACATTCACCAGCTGAATAATTTCTTAGCATGCCATTCAGTGTGCAGTACCCGGTAGCCTCCATGATAAACTGCAGCGCATCAATCACCCATTCTATCTTTAGAAAATCTAGTGCTTTATTTTGATTTGGTTTGGTAGCTTTTTTTTATGTTTTATATGCTGCCCCAATACCTCATTAAAGTTGCACATCCTTTCTAGATTTCTTTACATGAAGGTGTAATTTTTAGCACAGTCTTTGCAAGGATTTTCTAAAGCAATTTTGACTTCTATTTTTTTTTAATTTCTCCATAATTAGGGATTACAGTTAGGTTTGGATTTGGAAGTCATGTTTAGGTTCAAAAGATTCCCAATGTTACATCTGATCCTTTACTGGCCTATTGATATATACTAAGGATGTCTTGTAATATTAAAACTGAGACTGTCAAATAATGAGCTAAAGTTGCTGCTTACCAACTAGGCTGAAGCAACAGTGTTTTATTAATCTCACTGTGTTGGGTTATCAAAAATCAAAGGAAAGCACTTTGCTGTTTGAAGGTCAAAAATTAGACCTTTCTTGGGGTCCTGCCTTCTTCTAGGGCAGAAGGGGCTTTCCACTGAATTACTTCTGCAGAAGGTCCTGTAGTGAAATGAGCCCACAGGAGAAGCAGCTAATGCAATTCCTATTTAAAAAATAAATAAATCAAGCATGAGCTTCAGCTAGTCCTTGTTTTTATAAGACCAGTGCTGGCAATAACAGTAGAACTTCTTCAGACAAAGAACATTTTAATTTATGTCTGGTTATATTAAAGATGAGCACACTCCCTTGTTGCAGAAGCTTATTTGTATGAAAATGTAGACTAGTTGCTTTCTTATATATGCTAAAATTAATGAAAAATTTCTAGCAACAAAAGGGCACTTAAGCAACAGTCTCCCTTTGGTGTATAAAGCAAATCAGAAATGGGAATTGGAGTAACTTGCAGCATTTACACATCTGATAATTTGGATGACAACATGCAGGAACCTTTCTCTTACACCTACATTCCTCTTGCATTTTGGCTTTCTTACTATTCAATTTTATTTTTATTGAAGGCTATTTTATGCAATTATTCCCTCACAAAAGACTTAAGTTTAAATAAATAGTAACTACTATTAGAATTAACAATCTCATTCAGAGGATCACATTCGTAGTAAAACTGCATACTAATTAGTATTCAAATAAAATTACTTTGTTATATTCCATGCAGTTATTTTCCTGCCTTTTCAAAAAATGCTTAAGCATACTACCTCAGTTTCTCCATTAAATTTGAGCTTGTTCAGAAGTTAATCAGGATTTTCATCTTTTTGTGCTTCCTTTTCAGCTCATTGGTGGGACTGCTATCAAAACCTACAGCAGTAGAAGGTAATCCCATTCAAATGAATAGAAGTGTGAGGATTAAATATTTGCAGCTACTCTTGTTTTTCCACTATGTAGCATCCTGACATTTCTTTGTGAAGGAAAGAATGTGTCAGGGTTAGCATTAGCATGACTTCTCCTGCAAGTCTGGAAAAACATCTGTCATTCTGCCAGTCTTACCATTAACTACCTGAGCAAATGCAGCGAGAAGATTTCATTACTTTCAAGAGACTAGCTCTGCTTTTATTTAGGTTTATTCTTTGCTAGACCTTTTGTTTTTAACAATTGTGAAAAGGTAACTGGCATCCTGTCACATTTACAACTCACTAAATTTCTATGTGCTTAATGCAATTAAAACTGGAAGGAATATTGCCAATATGTCAACAAAAATGCAACAAAGGGATGGGAGGGTTAGTTTACAGAAATTCAACTCCTTTGTCTTGACCAAATGAAAGCAAATTGTTCTTGTAAGACAAGTGCAAACTAAAAGGATTAGCTCTGATAAACTTTTATGTTCGGATAAAAGACAGTCCGAGTTCTAGGAAAACATATTTTGATCAATTTCTTAAAAGCAGCTTTGCATTTAATTAGACACAAGTCTCGCATTTTAAGAGCTGAATGGGGGAGGGGTGGGGAAGGGGGGAGTAGCGCACTAAAACACAGAGGCTGAGCCCCGTAATGGTGTGGAGCACACTGGAAATGTGGTTTTAAAATACACATTTTGCTAATACACGTTGCGCTAAACTAGATCCTGCTGTGCAGAGAGGCCATGCCCCTCCATCTCACTCCTCCTGGCTGTTTGCTTCTACCAGTACTGATACTCACCTCTAGGGTAAGCCAAGAGAGTTTTAGAGAGTTAAACTGGCAAAAAAATACTCCTAGCCGCACTCCCCTTCCACTCCCCCCAAAAAACGTGGGACCAGCTAAACAGCACAGTTGGTACAAGGTGCAGGTATGTAACTGGCAATGGGAATGCCCTCTTGGAGTCAGCCCACATTAGACCACATAACCTGTATCATAAAAACTCACCTACATGGTGTAAATCGGCATTATGTAAGGAATTACTCAGATACTATATAATTCAAAAAGTGGTTCATTTTAGAAAATCTAGTTTTAAAATCTCACAGAAATATATTCATTGGAATATATGAGTAACATAATGAAATATATAACAGTTAATAGTAATATGTAATGTATATATGGAATATATAACGTATGTCTAATATTTATGTAATATAATTATGATACAAGATAGACATAGCAGAAATTGTGGTGAAAATATGGGTTAAAATTGGCATAAAGTGTTATTGGTACAGAGCACATTCTTAATTTTATGCGTGTTCTTACATGCTTTGCTGAGCAGGGATTATGGAGAGCACCCTCTAGTCATGTCAGAACATCAGTTAAATCTACATATATCAATACCATGTCAGCAGTTTTCTAGATTAAATTACATGACTAGGAATTTTTAGACTACTTTTATGCAAGTATAGCCTAAGAAAATAAGCAGCTTTTATAATGTTTCATCTTACCTTGGACTCTGAATGTTTGTTAATATTAGTCTTTAGTAAGAAATATCATACTAAAATGTATAAAATCTGAATAAATGTAGTAGTCTGCAAATTGGTCAAAACCTGCAAGGCAGCATGTTTTATAGAATACCTAAAACCAGGAAAAACCATGACGTCTGCTTAGTTCTATGCAGGAGATTTTACTTACACACCCAGCTTCTGACTACACAAAATAAGTAGAAAGCCCTGTCTAGAAAGACAGAAAGAGTGTAAAACCCCAAAAGAAATCCTGACATTTCTGCAGACCACAAAAAATTGAGAACGGGCCCAAAAAGCTTAATTTGGCGAAAGATTGCTTATCTTGCTGTGATCTTGAAACAGATGCTCTGCGGGCAAATGACATGTCATTGCATCTGTAACCAAAATAATCAATTCCCAGATAATGGGAGAATTTACTTTAATTTGTTAGAAGTCAGAATTGATACTAATACACTGCAAGTCAATATCATTTGCATTACAAGTGCCTGGTTTATTGCAAGATGCAAAAAATGTACAGTGTGAAGCTATGCTCCCAAACAGCATATAAATTCAAAGCATAAATTACTTTATAATTCAATTTTCAGTTATAGTTTTGTTTTCTTGTCATTTTATCACGTCTGTATGCATGAATGTCCATTTGTGGAAACAATTGATGAAATAGATCTTTTTAAACACTACTTGGGAAAAAATAAACAAATGTTCATCATGCAAACTTATTCCTAATTGCTGCTTATCAAATGTAGAAACAAACACTGTCTTGTATGCAATTTGTAACAATACATTAATTTAAATTTCATGTGACTTTCAAATAAAATAGGAAAAGGAAAATCAGTGAAATCTGCTATTGTCTGGCACCAGCAAAGGAGATTGCGATGTGAACCAACAGTAGCAGCATATACTGACTGTGACCAAGTAATACATAATAGGGATCCTGTTCTGCTCGGATTTGACATGCATTCTGCAGCAACCTGTTTCCCCTTTCTATGGCACAGAGTCCATGCACACCCTGTAAGTCTTTATAATACTGCTACATTCCAACCAGAGGGTTCTGGTGGCCAATTTCTACTTGCTATAAAGAAGAGCTTTTGCCCTGCTTCCCAAGAAAAGCTTCACATCCTCAGATTTGTGATTTTGGAATAAAATAAACAGTGGAAATCTGGAGAGATAGCTGGTATGTGATAGTCTAATTTCCAGTTGTTAGAATTATACAAAGCTTCATGCAGAAGCTGATTCAGGGTTAACCTTGGCTGGGGACTGATTGTGCAGCAGGGCAGCAGTAGTTCCCATACCTTCTTAAGTAGCTTAGGCAGTCTGCTGCTAGGATACCAGAGTTTGGGAACCCCTGGCTAATATTTGCGAATTGTTTTGAAATAATATTTTGAAATAACATGTAAAAGTTTGAAGAGCTGTTTTTTAAGGAAAGCAAGAAAATAAAGTAACTCACTTCCCCTGAAATGAATCATCCTCCCCCCCACTTTTGGGAAAAAAAAACCCCACACTGTAAAATTCAATGTGAGTAAACCCCATAAGGTTCCCCAGTCATGTACAGTAATTTATGGAAAATTTTATAAATAAGAGTCGCAAATTACTGGGTGCTCATTTTCTGCCAATCTCAATTGGGAGTTCTGTCACTGATTTATAGAGGGCTGGGAGCTCACCTTCAGAATCAAAAGGACATTAAAAATTATTTTGTAGAGTTTATAGCAATCATAAAAATCTTTATTGAATTCTGTGTAATTTCCATAAAGTCCTGAGGACTCCCTGATATAATAAATGCCTTGTAATCCATTTTTCTGAATGAAGAAATACGAGTTATGTTAAGGCCTGTGAATATTTCCCTCTGAAAATTGTTTTCAGGTAAAGTGTAATTTCTCATTTATTGGTAGCAATTGCCACTGCATTTTGTGGCCTGAATTTTCTATTGCAATCAATAGATAAACCATAAAGTTGAAAAGTTCAAGATGTTCTTTAGCAGAGAATAAATGCCAGCAGTCTCTGCCTTTATGGTTATATTGACCTTATTATGGGCAAATCAGCCAACTTGAAAATAAGCAAGTACTAAGCAGTGGCCATAATTTGAATACTGTTTTCTTGCACGGAAGGACAGCCCACGCTCTGTTGTCACAGCTGCCTAATTGAAATTGGATCACACAGCTGGATCACTGGTCACGCACCAGTGACGGCTCCGCGGCTTTGGCAGCTCATTGCTGCTACACTAACTTTTTGTTTCCCAATCATAAGCAAATTAAAGCAGGCAGCTGCAAAATCATCAATAGGTTAAATTCATTAGCTGTTCTCTCTATGAAATAAACAGGAAAATTAAGCTCTTCTTGGTCTTAATTAGTTCTTATAAAAGTTGGCAGGGAAACAAAGACATTTGTACACTCCTTTATTTTTATAAGAGACTTGCCCGAAAGAAAAACCTCAGACATGTAATTTCCTTTTTTTTTTCCCTCCCTTGCTTAATGCTCTCAGTCAGAGGCTAACCCTGCACCCTGCCTCTGAGGGTAGAAAGAAAGGTGGTTTGGCATGGGGTTATGCTATGTCTCTTTTGTGTGGATCGGGGCATGTTCGGGGGAGCCTGCACAAGCTGTTTCCACAGTGATAGGCCACACTCTGTGTTCGCAGTCTCCCGTACGGGTAATTCCTCTGCAGGAGAAGCCTTCGCCGACTGCTGTGGTTCCACAATCATTACCGCTGGCTCTGGGCCATGCCACATCACCCAGCAGTACAAATTTGATCTGGATCAGGTGTGGGCACATGATTACATTTCTGTCAAATTAGCAGAGCGCTTGGAGAGGTTTTTATGCCGCCTGCCTGCTTTTATCCTGGTTGCAGAGGAAACGCACAGTGCCGGAACCACAGAGGGTTAGGGCCATGGGGGCAGCCGATACCTGTTGGAGCACTAATGCTGCTGGGACAAAGGTAACCAGCCAGAGTTTTGTTGGAACGAATTGAACTGGCAGAGAGCATTTCAACTGGAACAGCACTTTGTGTCACGTACCCATGGCAGTGTAAAGCTGGCAGCAGAGGCCTCCAATGTGTAATATATAGTTAAACATTGTCCTATTCTTTAGCCACAGACTAGTCCACAGGAGTCAATTCTCCTTACTCATACTATTTTCCACTGAATTTACTTGTGCTTCGTGCTTGTATGGTGTTCTGTACCCTGTATACTTTTTAAGGTGCAGCTCTGTGGTGAGCTGAAAACAATGTAAGGCTTTACTGCTGCTGAAAAGGTGTGATGTCACCACTTCCATTGCATCAGCTCTAGTAATGATGCCAGTTGTGGAGTGAGTTAGACTAGAAAGCTGATTTTGCTGAAAACTAAGAAAAAAGATAATAGTAAGAAAGAAAATCGGTGGAAGTTTGGACTGCTCCTTTGCTGGCAGCCCTAAGATAAACTTCAGCCAACTGTGAGCCCATGGGTTCAGACTTTGAGTTTCAGCTCTGACTATTTTCCAGCTGAAAGGTCTTGTCATAACAAGGTGAGGACAAAACCTTAAGAACAGCTGTGATAAATGGTTAACAACGAAGCCACTAATTTACTGAAATGTTAGTCTTCTGAATCATTGCGAAATATTTCCAGTGGCTATGTGCATAATAGCATTCATGTTTATGGTTTTGCTTATTTACTTTATTGGTGAAATCTTTATGCTAATGAAATAAGTTTTTAAAAATTTTACTTTCTGACAGTAAGTAACATTCAGGAAAGAAAAATATCTTGGACTTCTGTCTTCTCATCTGTTAATCTGTAATTCCTCTACTGGGATTGTATTTTGCTTTAATTCTTTGACTTGTAACTCAACCACTGAACAGGCATTCCTTTCTGGTTCTAGATAAGATAGTTACTCATCAGCACTTTAGAAAGAATTCACCTTTCTCAGCCATCAATTAAGTGAGCATTTCTAAGACAGGGCAATAAATCCAATGGGGGGATTAATTAAGCTTTAAAAAGAAATGGCTACTGACTGCTATCTCCCCTGCTTCATCCCCTCCCTCCTGGGAACTATGTAGGTAAGCAGCCAGCTTGCAGGAATTTTGGAGAGAATAGCTGAGCAGTAAGTGCAGAGTAGAACTGAGGACTATGTGGGGATTTCAAGAAAGAGCTTGCATAGACAAAGACTGCAGGAGATGTCAGCAGGTGAATTATGCAAACTATGTGAAGGAGGAACAAGTGGAGAGAACTGTTTGGTGCTGGAGAAAGGTTGTATCTGGTGGGGAGAACAAAAAGCAAGCATTAATTCCCAAAGAGCAGGTACTGAGAAGATGTGGTACTGCTGTTTCCTAATCTGTTTCTGGAAAAATAGCCAGAGAAATAGGTCAAAACACTTATTTATACTGTTCAAGCTAATCTTTCTGATTCTTAGCTGTAGCTGATTAGGCCATGCTAAAATGAATAACCTTGCTACCAGAACTGTGGATTTGTAAATTTACTCTAAGAAGTAGTAGAATACTGCCTTAAAGCACTACAGCTGCTTGCAAAGTAAATTACCAAGACACTGCCTAAATAAAGACTTAGGGAACTCTCTTACTTCACTTTTACTTGAAGTCCTAGAAAACTCACCTCTGAGTTGTCAAAGCTAAATAAACTTCCTAGCCTTTGCTTTTCAGAAAGTAATTGAATTTAAAGTTAGATTATTCTGATTTACATCTTAGTTAAGGCTACCTCCATAACCCATTTTAAATGAGGAAGGAGAGACAGAAATTTCTCATGAACCACAGATGAAAATAAAATTTCTGGTGTTCCCTGAGTAACTTTTTGGAAAAGTTAAGTATATTACTGTTACTTAAAACGTCGTGTTGGGGGTCCCTAATTTAAATTGCAGGGGGAAAAAACGTTTCTATCATGTCACTTAAGTAGTCTGCCAAGGCTTTGAATTGGGTTTACTGGAATGAACTAGGAAGTTATAGGTCTGTGTTGCTTCTTTGTGTCAAACTGACCATGTAAACGCATGAGCAATTTAAATACACAACTGACTGTTCATTTAAGGCTCCTGCTTCTTGAGTTTGCTACTTTTTTCCAATACTTCAGCTAAAGATATTAAAAACCCAAGATATATTTAAATTGAGATATTCTATGTGAATAGTAACAGAAGGTCACAATATGTTCAGAGAATTCAAATATATGAATGTTCTCTTATGAATACTTACTTCTTGTATAGATAGAGTTGCAGATGGGTTACCAGATGGAATACCTTCCTTCCAATATAGTTACAAGTATTTAAAAACGGATGCAAGGCAATCATATTATTTAAATCAATTCTGTTATTGCTTTTGAAGCCATAATGACAGTAACTATTCTGTAACAGAGAAATGTGGCAAGAGGAATGTAATTTCTTGCTGTAGAACTGTTGGGCTTGACTGAGAACTAAAAAGTGTCTCTCTGAAGAAGGGACCTTAAACCAATGCTCTTTTCTGTAGGAGATTGTTTGAATATCTAACAGCATGTAGTAAAGTTCAGACAGGGCACGAGATGTCCAGAACCATGTGAAAAAGAACTGGATAAAAAGAAATTACAAGAAGAGCATTTTGGGACATAGCAATTCAGAAGTACTCTTCCCTTCTCAGCAAAAATCAATCCCCATGCCTTAGCCAGAGGCCCAGCACATCTTGGCAGAAGCATTCTTCTTCACTTGCTCAGTCCTTTGCCCTTTGATCATGTTGCTTAGCTGGATGTTATTAATATCGACATCACCATAGCATAATATTGAAATATAGAACAAAAGAAAAATCCTGCCCAGAGAGTGAAAAATTAAAACACTGTATACATCCTTTTTCAATTCACATATTATCTCATCAGCCTACTGTATATACGGTGTAACGTATATACGGTATAACATATATACGGTTTACTTATATCCTCATGCTTTACTTGTGTTGGCTCTTCTTTTTCCAGACTACCATTCATTCACCTGTGAAAAGTCATCAGCTAGCAAGAGCTCTTGTTCCAGTATCCATACCTGCCTTCTTTCTCTTGTCATGTCTGGTCAGTCACCAATATAAATTTCAACATCCTTGTGATTGTCTTACCACCTTTTTGCAGAACAAGGCACAGAAATTAGCGATAATAGTAATCATAGGAGGGAGGTTTTGGGGAAAGCAAGCAGGGACACTTAGATCCAGTTGCCCAGAACCATGTCCAGATGGCTTTTGAGTAAGTCCCAGGATGGAGACTCCAAATGTCTCTGGGCAACTTGTGCCAGTGCTTGGTCACCCTCTCAGTGAAGAAGTGTGTCCTGATGTTCAGAGGGAACCTCATATGTTTGAGAGGAGTCTGGGCCCATTGCCTCTGGTCCTGGCTCTGGGCACCACTGAAAAGAGCCTGGCTCTGTCCTCATTGCACTCTCCCTTCAGCTATTTGTACACACTGATGAGTTCCCCACCCGAGTCTTCTTCATTCTTCCCAGCTCTCTCAGCCTTCTCTCATAACACAGATGCTCCAGTCTCTTCATCATCCTTGTGGCCCTTTTTTGAACTCTCTTCAGTATGTCCATGTCTCTTTTGTACTTGGAGGCCCTTATCTGGACTTAGCACTCCAGATGTCACATTACCAGTGCTGAGCAGACAGTAAGGATTATCTCCGTTAACCTGCTGGCTTTACTGAAGCACGTCAGCAAGACAGTTTATTTCAATTGCCGAGTTCTTCAAAGTAAAATCTGACATTTTCTTCCCTTGCCACAACTGGAAGAAAGAGTCAAAAGCTGTAGGTTCTCTATAAAGGTCAGGAGTGCTTTATCTGATCACTTGTATCCCCTACATGCTTTGATGTTGTCAGTATTAACCCTACCATATTCAACAAACTAAGAACATAATTCAGCTTTTAAAAATTGTCTTTCCTTGCCTTGGAAGTTAAAATTCACACTGCTGTTAAGCAATGACGCCAGTACCTTTATGCATGTATATCTTTCAGCTCCAGGCTTTAAGTTCTTGAACTCGCTATGAGCCCGGAAAAGGAGGGAGTGGTAGGAGGAAGGACTGGAGTGACTCAGAGTTCTTCAGTCCTCAG
Source organism: Daphoenositta chrysoptera (assembly GCA_013397915.1). Taxonomy (NCBI): domain Eukaryota; kingdom Metazoa; phylum Chordata; class Aves; order Passeriformes; genus Daphoenositta; species Daphoenositta chrysoptera. The sequence goes on along the minus strand of VZRO01008494.1, from coordinate 1,090,931 downwards.
CTCTGGTTATGTGTAACTGGAGGCTCCTGAAGCAACCCCAGACCTCCTGTTCTGTCTGGGCCATGTTTCAAATTCTTTATAGTCTGATATTCAACTTTGAATTTCCAGGCATGTTCTGATTTGCCTGTTTTGAAATACATTCAATGTATAAATGAAAAGTAAAATATAAGCCAGACTTTTTAGATAGAAGAGCCGTTGGGAATAGAAATGTCTTCGTTTCACATTGCCTGCCACAGTGGTCTTGCGGTGCACTATTAGGTATTACCAAAAAAAAAAAATAATAAGAGTGAACAGGTATTAAATTATCTGGCTATTCTTCTAAATTGCATAGCTGATCTGACAAAAGAGTTATGACAATTCAGCAACGTTCGAGTATTTTAAAGGTTCTTTACAATGTGTTAAAGATACAGAACCCCAAAAGGAAAAAGACTCCCTAGATTTGCTGGGATTGTGTTCGTTTCCTTCCAAGAAATAAGGAGTGCTTGGTGAGAAAAGCAAGGCAGGTTGCGGAGCGGTCCCAGCTCTGCCCGCCAGAGAGAGCTGTATCCACACAAAACTGCAAGTCCCGGTCTGTGCCAGGAATGCAGCGCAGGGATCTTGTAATAGGATGAATATAAATACGAGGGATTTGGATAACCTGGAAGTGATTTTATTTTTCTGCCTGTTTCTACTTTTCCCCCTTAATTTCTTCTTACCATTAAAAAGAGTACATTTTGATTTGATTTGTATTGCAAAAAGGATAAAGTCATTTTAAAGACAAAAATCAAGTACAGTGATTGAATAATCTGGTTTATTGTGTTCATGAAATGTAATAGAATTAGCCATACCTACTCTGTTTTTACTGTCCTGGGAAAGATACTTTGACTCTTCTATTTTGATTTCTCATAACTATGAAAAACACTCTCATTTTGGATTGAAATGTGCCTTGCCTTGTGCCTATACAAAGCTGAAATTTGAGGGAATGTTTAAAATTAAGAATATACCTAAGAACAAAAGAAATGTTAAAATCACATGCTTCACATTAAAAAGCATCCACTTAACAATTTTTTATCAGCTCTCATGTTGTTGTTTTGTTTTTCATAAATAGTAAACATAAATAGTGAGCGCAGGGATTTGTTTTTCATAGATAGTTTTTCATAAATAATTTTGTTTTTCATAAATAGGGTTTATATGGTCATGATTATACTTTATATGATCATAAATATACTTTGCATATATGTGATCATGAACATACTTTATTATAAATTTGACCATAACACAACTTTATGATATATCTGATCATATCATATATATATATGATCATAAACATACTTTATATATGCTTAGTATGATCATAACTGTACAACCCACCATTCCCATCCTCTTGGCTCTGCTCATGGTTTTGGGGGATAGATGTGAATGAAGGGGTGAATTTGAACCTGGAAACAGGGTGGCGAGGGGAAGATGTTGTTTTACTCTTTGTTTTGGTTTCTTGCCATCCAAATCTATTTTAATTAGCTATAAATTGAATTCATTTTCCCCAAGTTATATCTGTTTTGCCCATGACAGTAATGGGTAAGGGATCACCCTATCTTTGTCTTCATCTATAAGCTTTTCAGCTCATCCACTCTTCCCATTCTGTTGAAGGGGGGATGGTGGATGGTGTGAGCTGGGTAGGGGTCTGGCAGCCAGCTGAAGTCAACATAGTACAAAGGATATAGTTTGGAATTCGGAGATCTAGGAACTTTTTGAGTACAAAGGATGAACTATTTGGTTCTAAGGATGATATACCAAGAAAAATTAGGTTACTTAACTTTCTAGCATTTATAGTTTCCTCTATTTTAAATGGAAAGGAATGGCTCTCGAGGTTTTCATGGTGTAGGAGGAGAAACTCCATCAGAATAAAAGAAGATATCCTACATCCTCTGTTTTGATATAAAAATTTACAAGAACTCAGGACAAGTCCTAAAGGGACTTCTTCAATTAATCCTGTTTTGGAAGAGATTATGTAATTCACCTAAGCCATGGCTGGTCTTAAAGAAGTGGAATTTAGAACAAGACTGTTGTGTATTTAAAATAATTTAATATATTTTCATGGGAAAAAAAGACAAACTCAAGACCCCATCAAGAGTAATGCAGAGAACAGCTAACTAAATACACAGTTGTCCCAAATTTTTCGGTGTCATTAGCTCTTGGATATATCAGCTTTTAGACTCATGAATGTTTTATTTGGTCTTTCATAGATCTTCCTGAGAGATAACCAATTGGATACTGCACAACAAAAGAAGTAATCAGACTCCGCTGACCTGTTTAACCCTGATTGTGAAGGATGAAAAGCAGCAGCTGCTTTCTGTGGAACCGGGCTTCTGGTGGCACTGGCTTCTTTCCTTTGGGATGATATTGGCATAAAGACATCAAGATCTTGAACTCATAATGTTGTGAGTTTATACATGCCAGACTGTGTTCCATCACTTTTTGAAGCAGGTATGTTCTTTGAATAATTTTGCCTTATTTTTCAGCACTAATCCAAATGAACTATGGGCATTGTAAGAAAAAAAGGCATATTATTACGACCCCTGTATAAGATACTTAATGCAGGGTCGTATAAAATTTGTGCAGAAAGAGCTGACGTTAACTGGGCTCCCATCGTCTAAGGAGATGTGGAATTGTTACCAGAATTTGGATTGTCTTTTAATAATTTTATTGTCATTCAAGAAAGAAAACAACATTTTCTTGACTTTGTTCTACTGGAACAAAAGTACATAGCTCAAAAATAGGATTCTAATGTAATTTCAGCCATCAGGAATGTATCTAGTACTAAAATTGTAACTATTACATCTTCCATGATAAGCAGAGTTTAACTTTTTCTAGAAAAGTATTGTCTCATTGCACTTTTAGTGTTTTATAGGACTGCTTTAAATAAGTAAGAAATAATTTTGAATAGCTAAACCTTAAAGTTGATTAATCACTATAAGACTGAATAGGCTTGTGAGTCTAAATTTCCATAGCTGACTAGGTTATTAAAATTATTTTATGAGAAAGTACAAATTACATGACTTTGTAGTTCATCATAATTAAATCCATCATAACTTTAATTTTGGTTTATGCTTCAAGGCTGCCATGTAGCTGATCAGCATTATGTAACAGATTTTTTAAAATAATGCTGTATATCTGTGACTTCACATGGTTACTACCATTATCTTGTGCATTAACAAGCTTCATGTGCCTTGCATGATTCCAGTGCCAGGATTATGTTAAATATGCTCTAGGCATACCATCATGAACTAAAAGCATGGTGACTACTGCAGGTAGTAAAGTAATATCTAGATACTCACATGCAATTTTATTTTCTAATTGTTAACTTAAAACCAAAAGTTCAGTAAATTTAATTGAGGGATTGCTTTTAACACTTAAAAGTAGAAAGGAATATTTTTTCAGCAGATCACAGGACCCTAAATTGTGAGTTAGCTGATCAGAAAAAGAAAACATCAAAGTAAATGCTAAGTGCCAGAATTACTATGTGGATTATTTTTCTCTGTGTACTTACATGGTATTTGATTTTCTTTTTCATATTGAATGAAGCCGAAGAAGTTAAAAGTGTTGCATGGTTGGTTCTGAACCAAAATGTGGCTCAGTAAATAATATATGAATAATGTCATGATAGTGTTTCTAGCTCAGCAATGAGAAGGATGTAATAAAAGAGAGGGTAGTCTTACCTAACAAAACAGGTTTACAGAAATTTTTCTTATGACTGGGATTACAGCTCCCTTATAGGCTTTTTCTGTGATCACTTTTCAACATTTGGAGAGGGGTGTAACATTCAAAGAAAGTTGTGGTGCAAGTTTTGTTGTGGCAAGTCTGCCATCAACAAGCAGTAGCTTTTTCTTATGAATCATAGGTATCTATATCTTGTGGTTTAAATTATGGTTTATATGGAATCCTAGAATGGTTTGAGTTGGAAGGGACCTTAAAGGTGTTCTAGTTCCAACCCTCTGCCCTGGGCAGGGACACCTTTCACTAGATCAGGTTGCCCAGGAGCCTCATCCAGCCTGGCTTTGAAAACCTCCAGGGCAGCCACAGCTGCTCTGGGCAACCTGTTCCAGTGCTTCACCACCCTCACAGTGAAGAATTTCTTCCTAATATCTCATCTAAATTTAGCCTCTTTCAGGTTAAAGCCATTCCCACTTAAACTATTACAGACGGACTTGTAAAAAGTCCCTCTCCAGCTCTCTTATAGGCCCTCTGGAAGTACTGGAAAGCTTCTAGATGGAGTTTCTGCTGCTTGAGTTTCTTTGTATCTGGTTTATTTCTGGTTTAAAAATGTTTAGTTCTTCAAATCCAAAAGGATGAACTGCACACTGTAAGGATGTAGTCAAGCCACTCAATGAAGAATCACTGCTTTGTCTGCTTCTCTTCTGTGATGAAGGGAGGAACAAATGTTAGATCTGAAGTGGTCTGAATCTGTCAGTCTGTGCTTGCTGTACAGCTGTACAGTAACATGTACTGTAAGGGTACCATGTTAAATTTATCAGAAGCTCATTAGTTCAGTCCAAAGTCTGGTATCTCAAATGAGATAGGACCCTGATAGATGTCACTATTTCCCATGAAGAATTTTTCAATAAAGTTACTTCTATAACACTGAGGTTAATTCTTGGTATCTACTCTCATCACATAGGTCAAGATTCACCCCCACCAGTTCTCAGGGTCATGAGTTGGGAGTCACAGAATCAATCAGGTTGGATAAGATCTCTGAGATCATCAAGTCCAATCTATGACTGAACACCACCACCTCAACTAAACCATGGCACAAAGTGCTACATCCGGTTTTTCCTTTAAACACCTCCAGGGACAGTGACTCCTCCACCTCCCCAGCAGCCCATTCCAATATGTAATCACCCTTTCTGTGAAGAAATTCTTCCTAATGTCTGACTTAGACCTCCCTTAGTGCACCTTAAGACTATATCCTCTTGTCCTGTCACTAGTTGCCTGGGAGAAGAGGCCAACCTCCACCTGGCTACAATCTCCTTTCAGGGTGTTATAGAGAGTGATAAGGTCACCCCGAGCCTCTTTTTCTCCAGGCTAAACATCCCCAACTCCCTCAGTTGCTCCTCATCAGACTTGTGCTCCAGACCCTTCACCAGCTCCGTTGCTCTTTTCTGAACTTGCTTCAGCACCTCAATCTTCTCCCTGAATTGAGGGGCCCAGAACTGGACACAGTACTCGAGCTGCAGTCATCCTGAGCACACCATAGAGATAATAGGGAGAAAGTGCTTGGCCAGTTGTTCTCTGAGTCTGTTGACAATATAAGGAGTATAGTTTGATTCAGAGTCAAATTTAATCACAGCTTAGGCACCTATAATTGGTTGGGCTGAATCTGAACCCCTGCTGTTGAGAAAGAAAAAATTCGCCACTTTGTTGCATTAGGTAATACTCAGAGGTACAAAGCTCTCACCCCACTGTAAGAAGTCAGTAACCTCAACAGATAGTGGAATAATTTTCCTAAGATTTAGAAAAGAAAAATGTAAACAAATACAAATAAAACTAGGTGGAAATATAATGTTTGGATATTAATACTATAGCAAATTTAGCTATTCATTTCAGTGACAGCAACATCAAGCCTTTAATATGAACAGTGCTACCCAACATAAAAGCTTCTGTTCTTAGGTTTTTGCTTTTCCATTTTCTCATTTTCTTCTGATTGTAAAATATTGTAAAGGACAGAGGATAATATAGAGGAGTTTTTATTCTAGATTCACTTTCATGTATTTTTAACCTTTTGCTGTCTGATTATAATCTATTAAAATGAACAATAAGAAATACTATCTATATATACTTGCAGTCCCTGGTATTTTAAATTATGTTCTACATTAGCAGCTTTGGTAATGCACTGCTATCATGGCTGAACAAAGGCAACGTGCTTTGTCAACGTCAGGCGAAGCGTTATATAAAATCCTGGCACTAGAGAAGGGAGCAACACATGATGAGATTAAGAAGTCCTACAGGTATGTAAAATGTTCTTTGCAACAGGTCTAAAAATGCTTATTTGTCTGGCATGATTATGATGGTAAAACTTTTTGAGTTACCTGCACGGTAAACATTCATTATCACAATCCTTTCTTTTTTTTTAATTTGTGAGCCTGAAAAGAGTCAGAGATGATGCAATGTGAATCTGCTGATTTCATCCCACAAGAAATCTGTGATTCATCTGAAATGTTTTAATCTAAGTGAATTAGAGGTCAGACTGTTGGGATAAACTAACATGGGGTATTTGAATACTGCACACAGTTCTTGTGTTCTCATCTTTCCTGAAGTATGTTGAAAAGTAAAGCCAATGCAAAGTGCTATAATGACAATTTGAGAACTACAGGAAGAGACATAAGGAGTTCAATCAGTTTATCTTGTCAGAAGAGAAAAAGAAGATCATTTAGAAGAAGAGATAGATTTAGAAGAAAAGCAAAAGATAGATTATTTGATTATAGTGTGTAATATACTTGAAGGGGAAAATTGCTAGGTGTGAGAGAACTGTTCACTTTATGAAGGCAGGCATAACCAAAAGCAGTGCTTGGAATCTGAAAATGATTTGAGCTGACAAAGAGGTACATGGTTTTAACAGTGAGTGTAACCAACTGCTGAAAAATACTGGCACAGGAAATGGTGGTTTCTCTAGTGAAAGAGAAGAGAGGACTTTAAGACTAGTTTGAGTCAAATACAAGTTATCAAAATGGTGGCAAGTATTTTATTGCTGAAATGTAACAAGACCTAGAAGTAAGACCAGAAGATTTTATGGGTAATTTTGCCCTTAAATTTGTTCAGCTGCTGTTAAAAGAGAAAGAAATTTAAATGTCATGTGCCAAGTACATGTTCTTGACACTGAAATATGTCAGACATGTACTTGCAGGTTTAATAAATATTGTAAAACTTTTATTACAGCATCAATCTGGGTGTTGTTGGTTGCATTGTATTACCAGGCAAGCTTTAACACAGCTTACTTTTCCTATCAAATGTAAGAATATATTTGAACTCAGAAAGGATTTATAAAATGGATCTACTTGCATCATTGTTTAGTATGAATTCTGGCAGAACTCCATCCTCCATGTTTTGGAACAAATTGGATTTCTCTTGCTTTCTGTTCCTAAAGGCACATATTCAATGGAGGCAGAAGTAGTGAATGTCCAAACTCTTCATACAGTGGAACGAGAACTGTTAACATCCCATGGTTCTGTTGTCTTGCATAATTATACCACTGGGAAAAAAGCATACTATGGTATCAAATTCACTTATGACTTGCACCTTCTGTGTCCCTGTAGTATAGCCAGGCTGTAGAAATCACCTTCTGTATCAAATTTCATGTTTTCCGGTTGCTTTTATATTTAATTTTCTGGAAATCCCCAGAGGAGAAAGTTGTCATGGAAGAATGTAGAATGGAATTAACTGTATTTAATGCTGAGCATGAATATGGATGATTTACACAGTGATCTATGGCAAAACTGACAGTGGTGCTTCTTCCATCTTTATTAGTAATTAGAGAAAAAAAAAAGGCTGCTTCTGACTAAAGTGGAAATGTCAGAGGGATTCACTTTTAATGGAGTAGCTGTAAATATTTGCAAGATAAAATGATGAGTCAGTCTCATAGAATTGCTTTAATTATAATTTAATTTATGCTAATCCAAAAATCTGCTGCTGAAATGGTATTCTTTAGTACAAGGTATAAAACCAGCCATACCTGATTCTGAGTTTCCTGCCATTATTAATTAAGTCACTGTTAATCATACTACCACAGCCCAAGGCAAAATTTGCTTTTTAATAAACATGACAGACATGATTCTGTGATTTTATTTGGAGTTTGGCACAATCTAATTTATCAGGGAGTAAAGCTAATGGGCTTCTAATCAGCAGAATTTCAAAGGAGATCTGTTTATCTTCAATATAATACAAAAATAATTTAAGAACCTTTTCTTTGGCATAATAAATTAAACTGTACTTTGAATTACGTTTTCCTGTCTGACAGTGAATTAATATGCAGAGAGATACTGGATTTTTTGTTTTCTCCAAAAGTTTCAAAAGATCTTGTTTGATAGATTACTTAAAAGAAAATCATGGAATCATAGAGTGATTTGTGTTGGAAGGAACCTTAAAGACCATCTAGTTTCAACCCTCTGCCCTGGGTTCCTCAGACTAGACCAGGTTGCTCAAAGCCTCATCCAATCTGGCCTTGAACACCTCCAGGGACAGGTCATCCAGAGCTTCTCTGAGCTACCAATTCCATTGCATCACCACCCTCACAGTGAAGAATTTCTCCATAATATCTAATCTAAACTTTGCCTCTTTCAATTTATAGCCATTGCCCCTTGTCCTATCACTACATGCCCATGTCAAAAGCCCTGCTTCAGCTTTCCTGTAGGCCCTCTCTAAGTACTGGAAGGCTCCAATTATGTCACACTAAAGATTTCTCTTTTCCAGTGTGAATAATCCAAATTCTTCTGGCCTTTCCTCATAGGAAAGGCACTCCATCCTGCTAATCATCATGGTGTCCCTCCTCATGACTTGCTCCAAAAAGTCAACACCTCTGTGACATAGTACATTAGTGATAAAGAATTTTATTAGAAAATGTGTAAAGCGCTCTTAATGCCATTTAATTACTACCAAGCAAGGAGGGATAATGCCTTACTCATGCCTATACCAATGGCCTGTGCTACTCCTGATACAGCCTCAGGGTCCACCCAAGGCTCCCCACAGCCACAAGAGGAAACAGCACCTATGGTCCAGGAAAGGGAATGAAAAGCATTGGAGAATGCGGGCATCGATCCCACTGCCTCTCACATGCTAAGTGAGCGCTCTACCACTTGAGCTAATTCCCCACCCTGCAGCCTCTGCCTGAGGTCCTCTCCCCTCCCAGGCACCCAGCCCTGATCCAGGATGCCCTGCACCAAAGGCTGGGCCTCTCAATGACCTCACTCTCACACCACCACCCACCCACTCACTTTTCTGCTGGAGCTGACTGCGGACAACTTCAGTGCTCATAATAACCATCCGCTGCCCAAGGATTCACCCAAAAATGCTGGGGGAATTGGATTTCCAAAGTCAGACAAGAGCTCATGACTGGGCAGATCACTATGTGGAGCCTCCTGGGCAGGACCAAAAACAGGCAGTGCCAGTGCAGGATGTGGGCCAGAGCCAAAAGGTCACTCCTTCGAGCCGGAGTTGAACCAGCGACCTAAGGATGGCCATGCAAGGGAGCCTACAGTCCTCCGCTCTACCAGCTGAGCTATCGAAGGAAGCATGGGGACATGCCTGGGACCTCGCCCAGCACACACTCACACAGCAATTTTCCCAAGCCACAGTGCACCATCCTGCCTCTATTGCCACATCCTGCTTCAAACAGCCTCAGCTCCAACATCACAGCACCTCGCTCAACACTTTAACCCATCAACCATGCAAAACACAAACACAAAGGCTCCATAAGCTCCTTGGATGTCATTTTTTACAGATGGATTCTCTTCATGGCCACACAGAGCTTACCTATATCCTGCTGCATCTTCCCTTCATTCTCTTTCACTGTGCTGTCTTCAGCCCTCTGCTCAAGCATAAGACAAAACAAAATAACAGCCATTCCTCTGTTTTGTAACCTATGCCTAAGCACTGTAACAAGTCCTCTGAACATCTCTTTCTGCAAACTGAATGTGCTGACTCTCCTCAGCCCATCCTTAAAGAGAAATCCATTGATTCCTTGAGATTCTTCATGGCCCTCCACTGAGGTTGTTCCTTTTCATTGATGTCCATTTCTGTACTGGGTTTGGTATTTGAGAACTGTCGAGCAAAGAGGGAAAAGATCAATTCTTCTGTCAAACTGCCCATAGTATGCTTGATAGAACCCTGTATGTCACCCTTCTCTGTAAATCCATGGGGGGCAATAAATCTCCTCAGACAACAGATGGATGCCCACCAAAGGACCCTCTGTCCAGGCAAGGGGAATGAAAAGCATTGGAGAATGCGGGCATTGATCCCGCTGCCTCTCACATGCTAAGCGAGCGCTCTACCACTTGAGCTAATTCCCCACCCTGCAGCCTCTGCCTGAGGTCCTCTTCCCTCCCAGGCACCCAGCCCTGACCCAGGATGTCCTGCACCCAAAGCCTGAGTCTCCCATTGGTATTGCTCTCAAACCAACACCATCTCATCCACTCACTTTCTTGTTGGATGTGACTGCAGACAACTCCAGGGCTTGGAAGCACCATCTATCACCAAGGGTTCACAAAAAATTGCCCTGGCTCTTCATCTTCCCAAAGCCAGACAAGAATTCATGGTTGGACAGCCCTTTGAAGGGCCCCATCTTGGGCAGGACCAAAAAAAAGGCAGTAGTACCACAGGATGTGGGCTGGAGCCAAAAGGCCACTCCTTCAAGCCAGGGTTGAACCAGTGACCTAAGGATGGCTGTGCAAGGAAGCCTACAGTTCTCCACTCTACCAGCTGAGCTATTGAAAGAAGCATGGGGACATGCCCAGGGGGACTTCAGCCAGCACACACTCAGACACTACTTCCTGAGCCACAGTGCACCATCCTGATTCTATTACTACATCCTGCTTTAAACAGCCTCAGCTCCAACATTGCAACACCGTCTTCAACCCTTTAGCCTGTCAAATCATGCAAATCTGACAAACAGAAACACTCCACAAGCTCCCTGGATGGTGTTTTCTAAAGATGGAAGCTCCTTATGGCCACACCGAGCATATCTATATCCTGCTGCATTCTCTTGTTTCTCTTTCACTGTCTTTTGCCTTCTAGTCCAGAACTAGACAAAAATATAACCAATTTCTCTGTAATATCCTGCAAGCCAGAAGGTCATATGTAAGCCCTCAGAACCTCTCTTTATCCAGGATGAACATTCCCATTTTCCCAGCCCATGTACACAGAGGAATCCCTCCAGTCCCTGAGATCCCTGGTGGCCCTTAACTGAGGTTGCTCGATCTATATAGGGGGTCTCAAAATGGGACACACTACTTGAGATATTTGACATTAGTGAAGGAAATTCAAACATAATAGGTCCTCTGCTAAACTGCCATTGCTACTCTTAGAGCACCCACAACCTAAGAAAGAACACACCCCTGGCAAAGGGGCTTATGTCCAGGCAAAGGGAATGAAAAGCATTGGAGAATGCGGGCATCAATCCCGCTGCCTCTCACATGCTAAGCGAGCGCTCTACCACTTGAGCTAATTCCCCACCCTGCAGCCTCTGCCTGAGGTCCTCTTCCCTCCCAGGTTCCCACTCCTGACCCAGGATGCCCTGCAAGCAAAGGCTGGGCCTCCCATTCATATCACTCTCACACCACCAACTCATCCACTCACAGTCCTGTTGAAGGTGACTGTGGACCCCATGGTCAGAACCACCATCCCCTGCCCAAGGGTTCACCCAAAAATACCTTGGCTAGTTACCTTCCTCAACTCCGACAAGAGCTCATGACTGGGCAGATCATTATGTGGAGCTTCCTGGGCAGGACCAAAAAAAAGGCAGTGCCAGTGCAGGATGTGGGCCAGAGCCAAAAGGTCACTCCTTCGAGCCGGAGTTGAACCAGCGACCTAAGGATGGCCATGCAAGGGAGCCTACAGTCCTCTGCTCTACCAGCTGAGCTATTGAAGGAAGCATGAGGACATGCCCAGGACCTCGCCCAGCACACACTCACACAGCAATTTTCCCAAGCCACAGTGCACCATCCTGCCTCTATTGCCACATCCTGCTTCAAACAGCCTCAGCTCCAACATCACAGCACCTCGCTCAACACTTTAGCCCATCAACCATGCAAAACACAAGTAGAAAGGCTCCATAAGCTCCTTGGATGTCATTTTTTACAGACGGATTCTCTTTATGGCCACACAGAGCGTACCAATATCCTGCTGCATATTCCCTTGATTCCCTTTCACTGTGCTGTCTTCAGCCCTCTGCTCAAGCATAAGACAAAACAAAATGACAGCCATTTCTCTTTTCTGTAACCTACATCTAAGTGCCACAAGGTCATCCACAAGTCCTCTGAACATCTCTTTCTGCAAACTGAATGTGCTGACTCTCCTCAGCCCATCCTTAAAGAGAAATCCATTGATTCCTTGAGATTCTTCATGGCCCTCCACTGAGGTTGTTCCTTTTCATTGATGTCCATTTCTATACTGGGCTTGATATTTGAGAACTGTCAAGCTATCTTGGTTTAAGTCAAGAGGGTAGACACTTTAAAATGAGTTACCTCCCATTTATTTTTAGCCAATTGCCTTCAACCAATAAGTAGAGATGAACACAAGTAGACATAAGTGAAAAAATAACAGTTTACCAAAGATGTGAAATAGCAACAGGCAAGAAAAATAACAGTAATAACCACTAGTTTCAAAGTTGGTATATCTTACAGACTCCCTGGGAACAAAGAGAAACTAAAAATGGTGCAGAAAACCCTCTGCCCAAGATGGCGCCCTCCGTGAACAATTACGTGTGGAGAGACAAAGATGGTGGCAACTCTCCCCCCTCTTTCAACTACATGTGGACGGAGAGAAGTAAAAGAGAGAAAAAAACCCCAAAACAACACAGATACCAAACCTCCATGATCACAAAAACTCCCCCCAAACAACAAGCAACAAAGAACAAGGACAAATTAGAGTCCAAATAGAGTCCAAAACTAAACAAACACCCCTCCTATCTCTCTGCTGGTGGCAGCTCTGTCAAAAAATGTGCTGTAGCAGCTGGAACTCAGACTGGCTGGAACTCATAGAGAGACTTCACCTTTTCATGAGAAGAAACAGCAGGCAGTCAGCAGGGACGACTCAGACTCCACACCTTCCAACTTCCACTGGACACTGCTGGCAGGTTGGGGCAACCATGCAGAGTGGGGCTGTTCCACTTTCCTTGGCACAATGTCATGGCTATAGACAGGTATTTGTGAAATTTGCTTTGAAGAAGTCCAGAACCACGAAATGTGGCTCCTTGGAAACCTGCCTGAAGCAAGCTTCTTGGGAAAGAAAACAAAAGAAAATCAAGGGGAGCCTCCACCCACGCTACCTCAGCTCTCTCCCTGCGAAAAGGAAATGGAAAAGCAAAAGCTAAGAGGTAATAGAGAGCTATGCCTGAGAGATCCTGGCTTTTATAAGACCCTGCAATGCCCCAGCCCTGCACTTCCATTTCCAGCCACAAGGTTTTCAAGAGACAATAACAATTTTGGGCACAGATAGATACGGAATACAATAACATTCTGGGTTACCCAGGACATAAGCAAAAAAAGGAGAAAATCAATTAATCCATCAAACTGCCCATAGTGCTCTTGATGTCATCCTCCTCTGTAAATCCAGGGCACACCATAAATTTCCCCATGGCCTCCCTAGAGGTCAGATGGATTCCTGGCAAAGAGCCCTGTGTCCAGGCAAAGGGAATGAAAAGCATTGGAGAATGCGGGCATCAATCCCGCTGCCTCTCACATGCTAAGCGAGCACTCTACCACTTGAGCTAATTCCCCACCCTGCAGCCTCTGCCTGAGGTCCTCTCCCCTCCCAGGCACCCAGCCCTGATCCAGGATGCCCTGCACCCAAAGCCTGGACTGCCCAATGACCTCACTCTCATACTACCAACTCCTCCACTCACATTCCTGGTGGAGGTGACTGAGGACAACTCCAGGGCTTGGAACCACCATCCCGTACCAAAGAGTTCACCTAAAAATGCCTTGGCTGGTTATCCTCCACAACTTAGACAACAGCTCATGACTGGGGAGCTTATGACTTAGAATGAGGAGTCCCCTGGGCAGAACCAAAAGGCAGCAGTGCCAGTGCAGGATGTGGGCCAGAGCCAAAAGGTCACTCCTTCGAGCCGGAGTTGAACCAGCGACCTAAGGATGGCCATGCAAGGGAGCCTACAGTCCTCCGCTCTACCAGCTGAGCTATCGAAGGAAGCATGAGGACATGCCCAGGACCTCGCCCAGCACACACTCACACAGCAATTTTCCCAAGCCACAGTGCACCATCCTGCCTCTATTGCCACATCCTGCTTCAAACAGCCTCAGCTCCAACATCACAGCACCTCGCTCAACACTTTAGCCCATCAACCATGCAGAACAGAAGTAGAAAGGCTCCATAAGCTCCTTGGATGTCATTTTTTACAGACGGATTCTCTTTATGGCCACACAGAGCGTACCAATATCCTGCTGCATATTCCCTTGATTCCCTTTCACTGTGCTGTCTTCAGCCCTCTGCTCAAGCATCAGATAAATGACAGCATTTCCTCTTCTCTGTAATCTCCTACAAGCATGAAGGTCATGTCTAAGCCCTTTGATTCTCTCCTTCAACAGTCTGAACAGTCTCACTGTTCTCGCTCATCCATGTAGAGGAATCCCTCCCCTCTGTGAGGTTCTCTGTGGCCCTCCACTGAGATTGCTCCATTTCATTGATGTCCTTTCCTATGTGTGGGATCACCTGCTCCCGAGCATCCTCATGGCCTTGTTCTCAGGTCACTGCACACGGTCCACATGTGTGTTCTACACAAAGGCACAAAGCTGGGCACTGTCATGGCTTTATTTTGCAGACAGTTAAACATCACACAGGTGATCACTCACCCCCTTCTCCACAGTGGGAGTAAAATTCACAGGGTGAGAAAAAGATGGTTTAATAGGGCAGAAAAAAAAATGGAAAGTGAAATAATAATAATACTAACAACAACAACAACAACAACAATAACAACTCCTCTAATATTAATAATCTAAAATATACAAATCAAGTGATGCACAACAACAATTGCTTTACACTCAATGAATGATGCCTAGTGAGTTCTTGAGCAGCAGCTTCCAGCCATCTTTCCATCTAATTTATATAATGAGCATGACACCATATGGTATGGAATATTCCTTTGGCCAATTGGGGTCAACTGTCCTGGCTGTGTCTCCTCCCAGCTCCTTTTGCCCCCCAGCCTCCTTGCTGGTGGGGTGGTGTGAGAAGATGAAAGGTCCTTGACTTACGATGAGTACTGCTCAGCAAGAACTAAACCATCAGAGTGTTATCAATATTATTCTCCTCCTAGATCTAAAACATAGCACTGTTACCAGCTACTAGTAAGAAAATCATCTCAATCCCATCTGAAACCAGCTCAATATTTATGGGTTATTCTATACTGTTTATGTCATGCCCAGGTCCCACACTTTCCAGTGCATCTTTTCTGGTCTTTTTATATACATATGCACATATCATTCCCCTAGCCTATGGGCCATCCCCCCAGTTGAGTATATTTAGTCCATGACTTTGGGCTCCACTTTAATACTAGTCCTTCAGGGCAGGAGAGATGATGTGTGATTTTGGACTGTTGCATTCTGAAGGCAGTTCTGGTTCTATCATTGCTCCACTTACCCTGGTCTAATTAGAATTCATTTTTCATAGATTAATAAAGCAAAATTTTTATTGTAATAATTTTGATATGGCATATAGTAACCATAGTAGAGATGTTAGACATTATTATATAGCAATTATTATAATACAGTTCAAATCATTGCCTGTTCTCACACAGAATCAAATCCCCATGAGGTACACATCATACTTCTCCATCCTTCTGCATTACTCACCAAGTGCACCCAGGTTCTTGATCAAAAGCAATATAATGGATGGGTTTGCCTTTGCCTGAAGCAGGAATAACCCAGCCTACCTTTCACAGCATAATTTCTATGTGCACCACAGGGACTTTTCCCTTTTGTAGAAGTACATCAAAGTTTTGATTGGGCAGGGCCAGTTTGATTAGAAGATCCTCTAGTGTTGACTAACCATGTGACTTTTGCTAAATGTGTATTCCAGTGTTAAAGTGTCCCAGTACCCATTGCTTTCAGTGTAGTCTTTAACAGTTCATTTGTTCAATTTTCTGGAGGCTGGTGCATGGTAGGGGGTGTGATATAACCATTCAATGCCATGCTGTTTGAGCCAAATATCTAAGAGGTTGCTTCTGAAATAAGTACCATTGTCTGACTCAGTTCTTTTTGGGGTTCATTGTTACCTTGTCTCTCAAGGCCCGGGATAGTATTCCAGCCAGTGCAATGAGGCACAGAATATGTTTCCAGCCATCTGGTTGTAGGTTCCACCATTGATATTAGTAAACATTTCTTTAAGGAAAGAGTAGTCAAGCACTGAAACAGGCTGCTCAGGAAAGTGGTTGAGTCACCATCTCTGGAGGTATTTAAAAGATGTGTAGGTGTGCCCTTAGGGACATGGTTTGGCAGTGGACTTGGCAGTGCTGGGTTAATGCTTGGATCTGATGATCTGCAAGGTCTTTGTCAACCTAAATGATTCTACAGTTCTGTGATTGTAAGCACCTGGCGCTTGCATTGGCAGATTTGTGGGAATGTGATATCATCAACCTGCCAGACCTCCCCATGTTTATATTTTAGCCATTGTCCTCCTTTAGAGAGAGGCTTTAACTGTCTGTCCTGCTTTATTTCAGGCCATGTTTCACATTCATGGATAATCATGTATAGAGTCCATGATTAAGTCCACCCCTCAGTCAGGAGGTGATGTATATGTTGTATTTCTTCCTTGATGGCCTGAGATACCATGGCCCATTAAATTATAAATAATTCACCCTTATGTTAACAGTCCAGATCCACCTGATCCAATCTTAGCATCCTGACCCATAAGCTGGGATTTTTGATGTTACTCAGTGACCTGACTTTTGGGTACATGACTACATGATGTACTTTTACAACAAAGTTCTCTACCCAAGCAGAAATATCTTGCCATAATCCAGCAGTCCAGGTGGGTTTACCTCTCTGCTTCCAGTTGACCAACTTCCATTGCCATGGCCACCCCCACAGAGCATTTGCCACCATCTGTGAGTCTGTATAGAGATAATGTACTGGGCATTTTCCCTTTGAGCAATGTCTAAAGCCAGATGGATAGTTTTCACCTCTGAAAACTGACTAGATTCATTTTGTCATTCAGCAGTTTCTGCGATACGTGTGGGACTCCACACAGCAGCTTTATACCTTTGATGTTTTCCCAAAATATGCCAGGACTCACCAGGGCATATTGTTTTTCATTTTTTTGTATTTCATTTACAGTGGGGCTTCTTCAGCCCACATCACCTCCTTTTCTGGCAGTATTCCAAAATCTTTGCCTTCCAGCCAGTCAATGATCACTTCCAAAATTCCTGGGCCACTGGGATTTCCTATTCAAGCACATTGTGTGATCAGTGCTCCCCATTTATTCCACATTGCATCAGTTGCGTGATGTGTAGAACGGGCTCTCCCTTTGAATATCCTGCCGAGCACTGGCAGTCAGAGTGCCAAGAGGAGCTGTGCTTCAATACTAATCATGTCTGAAGCAGCTCAAACTCCTTCATATGGTGCCAATATTTATTTTTCAGTTGGAGTATAGTGGGCCTTGAATCTTCAGTGTCCCTGATGCCAAAACCCTAAGAGTCAACCTTGAGTCTTCCCTGATGCTTTTTGCCAGTGGCTTCAAGTAGGACCACTGTCCCCAATGCTGCCCAAAGTGGCCTGAGGGCTAATGTATGTACTATTTCCTTTTCAGTTTGTTCAAAGATTTGTCATTATTCAGGGCCCAAACGAAATAATTCTTCTTCCAGTTTAGTTGATAGAATGGGCTATAAATTGGAATAAATATTCTCCAAAAACCTACAATGCCTAATAAAGCTTGTGTTTTCCTTTTGCTAATTGGTGGAGACCTAGCTGTTATTTTGTTGATCACATTCATTGGGATACAATGACATCCATTTTGGCATTTGATTCCTAAAAACTGGATCTCCTATGTAGATCTCTTGACCTTACTTTGTTTTATAGCAATACTGACTTTCAGAAAATTTGGACAATTTTCTTCCCCTTCTCAAAAACTTTGTCTGCTGTATTTCCCCATATGATGATGTCATCAATGTATCACAGGTGTTCCTGTTCTAGTGCAGACTGGTTAAATCCATGGAAAATGCTAGGGCTGTGTTTCCACCTCTAGGGCAGTCAATTCCAGGTGTACTGAACATCCCTCCAAGTGAAAGCAAATTGTGGCCTGCACTCTCTGCTGCCAAACGGATTGAGAAAAACATGCTACTGATACTGATTGTGGCAAGCCACTTGGCTGCCTTTGATACAAACTGGCTCCAGTTCAAACTGAAGTTCTAGCATGGCTGGCATGGCAGCACTCAGCACCAGCATGGCTTCATTCAAGGCACTATAATGTACTGTTGGTCTCCAGTCTCCATCAGATTTTCACAGTGGCCATATGAAACTGTTACAGGGTGAGGGAGTCCTGCTGATCACTCCAGGGCTTTCCAGCTGACAAATCAGCTTATGCTTGGGAATCAGGGGGCTTGGTTGGTGTGATAAAGGAATCAGGTGGTTACCGCCTCATTTATGAGTTCTTCCTCTTCTTCCACCCCACTCTGCAGCCACCTCTCTTCCTCCTCTTGTTTTCGTAATGACCCTGCTTTGGAGTAGACTGCCTTGTCCACTTCTTCCTGCTTCTGACCCTTAGAAGAGGCTCCTTCATCCCTTACTAAAGGAGCTGACTTCTACTTCCCGCATTTCTTCTCGTGAGGATGATATCAGTACAGGTGTGTTCTTTGGTTCAAATGCAGTATCTGTTGCTGGGACTTGGGTAACTTGTCATCAGATCCAAAGACTTTCTTGTCCCCTTGAGGGTACTGAATAGTGTTGAACAGGACTTGTTAGGCATGGGCCAGGCCCCAGCATGTTGCAGTGATTTGTTTCTCTGTGGAACTGCCAGGGTGACAGCATACTTCTTCCAAATATTGTACTGGTTTTTCAGGATTCTGAACTTGTTCAGGGGTGAAATTCCAAAATATTTGGGGTGCCCATTGTCCTACACACTTGCCTGTACTATCCCACACATCCTGCCACTATAACTGCTCAGGCTCAGGGCAGATCTCTGGCTGGCAGCCTTAGACTGTTGTTTACATCTAAACAGGGCCTGAAATACAATCAGGAGACATGGCAATAGGAACATGCTGGTTTGAAGAGCCTGACTATATTCAGAATTCTCAGGAACTATTGTAATTACCCCGGAGGAGAAGGGGAAGATATAGGAAGTGAATGCCCCATAGATTGGCTCTAGGAGGAAAGGTAAAGGATGTAATTAGGAATAATTTCCAATAGATGGCTCTATAAGTATGGAGAAGATAACAATACCTGATTACAAATAGATTAGTCTTGTGACCATCAGTTTTATCATATCATATCATAAGCCAGTGTTACAAAGTACGACAACATGATAACCTTAGCCCAGCCCACAGAGGTGATAAACAGCACAACAGGAAACATACAGAGCAAGTAAGATGTTACATAACACAACTCTGAGAACAGAAAACAACTCAGAGTAAGTAAATCAATATCAGGATCAGAAACTATTAAACTAATATAATGAATGCTTACAAGAATTTTGTTTTAATATACTCTAGTCAGATTTGTCATTATCTCAACTTTTCAAGCCCCATGTTGGGCACCAAAAAAGGCTGTTGTGGTTTAACCCAGCAGGCAGTTAAACACTACACAACTGCTCACACAACCCAGTCCCAAGAGGGTTTTTGGAGAGAACTGGGAGAAAAAAGCAAATTTGTAGATTGAGAAAAAGACAGTTCAAAAGGTCAGAAAAGGAAGGGGGGAATATCAATAATAATAACAGAATTAGATTATACAAAATAAGTGACATACAACACAATTGCTCAACACCTGCAGAACAATGCCCAGACAGCCAGTTTATAAGCAGTGCCCCCCAGCCATCTTTCTCTCTAGTATATACTGGGCCTGATGTCACATGGTAGGAATATTTCTTTGGCCAGCTGGGGTCACCTGTCCCAGCTGTGTCTCCTCCCAGTTTCTTGTGCTCTCAGTCTCCTTGCTGATGGGATCATGCAAGAAGCTGAAAAGTCCTTGGCTTTACATAAACTCTGCTTACCAACAACTATAACAGCAGTGTGTAACCAACATTATTCACACCCTAAATCCAAAACGTAGATATTAAGAAGAAAATTAACTCTATTGTAGCCAAAACCTATCTAAACCTATGGGTAACAGGTACAGTATTTGAAATGGCATCTATCCGATGAAGAGGAAAGTCAGAGAATACCTTCCCTCAATCCAGAGGCCTTGCTACTCTTGAAGAAGTCCTGCATGGTGTCCTCTACTATGCTTCCCAGGTTTGCATATGCTTCAGAGGACAGACGGATGCCCACCAAAGGACCCTTTGTCCAGGCAAGGGGAATGAAAAGCATTGGAGAATGCGGGCATCGATCCCACTGCCTCTCACATGCTAAGCGAGCGCTCTACCACTTGAGCTAATTCCCCACCCTGCAGCCTCTGCCTGAGGTCCTCTCCCCTCCCAGGCACCCAGCCCTGACCCAGGATGCCCTGCACCAAAGTCTGGGCCTCCCAATGACATCATTATCATACCACCAACTCACCTACTCACATTCCTGTTGGAGGTGACTGCGGACAAGTCCAGTAGTCAGAATCACCTCCCCACATGCAAGGAGTTCACCCAAAAATGCCTTCGCCACTTATCTTCCCAACCTCAGGGAAGAGCTCATGACTGGCAGATCATTATGTGGAGCCTCCTGGGCAGGACCAAAAAACAGGCAGTGCCAGTGCAGGATGTGGGCCAGAGCCAAAAGGTCACTCCTTCGAGCCGGAGTTGAACCAGCGACCTAAGGATGGCCATGCAAGGGAGCCTACAGTCCTCCGCTCTACCAGCTGAGCTATCGAAGGAAGCATGAGGACATGCCCAGGACCTCGCCCAGCACACACTCACACAGCAATTTTCCCAAGCCACAGTGCACCATCCTGCCTCTATTGCCACATCCTGCTTCAAACAGCCTCAGCTCCAACATCACAGCACCTCGCTCAACACTTTAGCCCATCAACCATGCAAAACACAAATGCTCCATAAGCTCCTTGGTCATAATTTTCTACAGATGGACTCTCCTCATGGCCAGCTCATCCATATCCTGCTGCATATTCCCTTGATTCCCTTTCACTGTGCTGTCTTCAGCTCTCTGCTCAAGCATATGACACATATATAGCCATTCTACTCTGAAACATCCTCTAAGTCAAATGGTCATGTGTAGGCCCTGTCAACCTCTCTTTCTATAGGCTGAACATATCCACTTTCCTCAGCCCACCCACACAAAGAAATCTTTCTGTTCCTTGAGATTCCTGGTTGCCTTTTAGAGGTTACTCTATTTCTTTGACTGCTTTTCTGCATAGAAGATCTCAAAACTGGACACAATACTCTATATGACCTTTGATGTCTATCAAGCAAAGAGGGAGAAACCTCTGTCAAATTGCCCATGCTGACCTGGATGTCATCCTACTGTTTGTGTTCTGGGTATACTGTGAGAACCCACAAGCCCTGGCAAAGGGCCTTGGATCCAGGTGAGGGGAATGAAAAGCATTGGAGAATGCGGGCATCGATCCCGCTGCTTCTCACATGCTAAGCGAGCGCTCTACCACTTGAGCTAATTCCCCACCCTGCAGCCTCTGCCTAAGGTCCTCTCCCCTCCCAGGCACCCAGCCCTGACCCAGGATGCCCTGCACCAAAGTCTGGGCCTCCCAATGACATCATTATCATACCACCAACTCACCTACTCACATTCCTGTTGGAGGTGACTGCGGACAAGTCCAGTAGTCAGAATCACCTCCCCACATGCAAGGAGTTCACCCAAAAATGCCTTCGCCACTTATCTTCCCAACCTCAGGGAAGAGCTCATGACTGGCAGATCATTATGGGGAGCCTCCTGGGCAGGACCAAAAAAGGGCAGCAGTGCCACAGGATGTGGGCCAGAGCCAAAAGGTCATTCCTTCGAGCCGGAGTTGAACCAGCGACCTAAGGATGGCCATGCAAGGGAGCCTACAGTCCTCCGCTCTACCAGCTGAGCTATCGAAGGAATCACATGAATTTGACACCTCAGACATTCATCACACACTCATCCAACCATTCAGGTTTCACACCACTCCCTTGTATTTACATGACTCTGCTCTGCAGGAAATAAGAACGACTTGCTTTATTTCACATTGCTTCTCAATCCTAAAACCCTTGGCCAGGACAGATACAACCGTAGTGGCTCACTCAAAGCAATCAGCCAGAACCAAAGGCACCGTCACCATGGCAAGGCAGGGACAACTTCAAGCAACAAAGTCACTGCAGAGGTCAGAGTGATGATCCTGTCCAGTGACTGACAGGCAGGTCCAGACTGACAAGCGAGGGCTTAGGTCAGTGCAGAACATTCATCTGAACATCACGTATGGATCCAAGTTCCTGTGCCTTGATAATGGTATGGCTGTGGCCATTACTGAGCTAGACACCAGGACTCCTGCTTTTTAACACAGAAAGAGACTGACGGCCTAGAGGTGAACATAAAGAGAACTTCTGTGGCGATAGTTGGAGGTGGAAACCCTCCATGAGGCTGGTGAGGACCATTCAGGCCTATTCAGCACTTGATGCCTAGACAAGATGTAATGGTCACCATGTGAGAGAACCAGCAATCCTCCACTACACCAGCAGATATTGATAGACTATCAGATAGACTATTTCTGCTCTGCCTCCATGATTGTGTTCTTAAAGCAATCATCTTAAATGAGTACTCAGGGCATCTCTATGTCTATCTTCTCCAAGCAACCCTAAATGAAGGATCGCATCATCTTGCTCAAGACTTCAGCCAATCAGATCATGCCAACCTCCAAGCATGGAGACTGCACAGAACTCCAGAGCAACATTCTTCTCCCACCTCACTGACCTGAGGAGGGGTCAGGTCTCTAGAGGGCAGTCCTGGAAACAAATAACATTCAGGATACTTCTGGGCTAAATTAAGCCAAAATGATACCAAACGATCAATTAGAAAATTTCATTTATGGCAGTACAATTTAAACTTTAAACCTTATTATAAGTTCAATGGCCCATAACAGCAATGATTTAAACTTTTCTGACCAGCCCATGGGAGCAGCAATTTAAACTTTTAAGAAGAGGAAGAGAAGAAGAAAGAGAAGTAGACATAGAGGAAAAGATTCTGATCACCAGCCAAGGTTCCATTGCTGCCTCTGGTTCAGTTCCTTCAGATGGTAGTTGCACACCCCACACATCTCAGTTGTGCTATTTACAGACCAGTCCTCATGCATGCACATTTTGTTATTCTCAAACTATTCAGAAGGGGATTGGGGGGCCTTGTGGTTTCAATCCCCTTCACCCAAGAGAGACAAGTGCATTGCTGTCTCATACCTGGTTTTGGAGATAGTTACCCAAGATAAGGAAGCTGGTCCCAGGAAAGTGTTATCCTGCATTGAAAGATGCTCTTTTCTAACTGCACCTTATCTCGTCGGCATGGAAACAGTCCTTTCCTCTGCTACCAAGTGTTTGAGATATTAACTCTTTTTAGGTTTTCATTCTCTCATAGAAGAGAAAGAAATGGAATTTCTGCTGCTTCAGTTGTGACCTGTTGCTTTTCTTTCCTCCATCAATCACCACAGTAAAAGGTCTAACTGTAGAATCAGTAACCTGCTGATAAGCATTCTCATAAGTGATAAGTGCTTGCTTATCTCCCACACAGCTCTTTCTTCTTCAGAATCTGCACAAGGCCACATTCAATGGCCTCTCCTCAAAGGGCAAGTGCACCTGCTTCCAAGTGTCCTGGAGGCCTTATTCTGAGCCCTTCGCACTTGGTCAATGTCTGTCTTGTACATGGAGGCCCAAGGATGGGCACAATATTCTGGATCCTTTCCATCATACTTAGAACAAAGTGAAAGAATCTGCTGCTTCAATTAACAGCGTGTGTTGCCATGGACATAGTCCTAGATGCTGTTCTCCTCTATGCAGCACAGGTCCAGGTGAGGGGAATGAAAAGCATTGGAGAATGCGGGCATCGATCCCGCTGCCTCTCACATGCTAAGCGAGCGCTCTACCACTTGAGCTAATTCCCCACCCTGCAGCCTCTGCCTGAGGTCCTCTCCCCTCCCAGGCACTCAGCCCTGATCCAGGATGCCCTGCACCCAAAGCCTGAGCCCCTTAATCAGCTTCACTTTCACAATACCACCCACCCACTCACTTCCCTTTTGGATGTGACTGCAGACAACTCCAGGGGTAAGAACCACCGTCTGTCACAAAGGGTTCACCCAAAAATGCCTTGGCTCGTCATCTTCCCAAAGTCAGACAAGAGCTCATGGCTGGGCAGCTCATCATGAGGAGCCCCCCCAGGCAGGACCAAAAGGCAGCAGTGCCAGTGCAGGATGTGGGCCAGAGCCAAAAGGTCACTCCTTCGAGCCGGAGTTGAACCAGCGACCTAAGGATGGCCATGCAAGGGAGCCTACAGTCCTCCGCTCTACCAGCTGAGCTATCGAAGGAAGCATGGGGACATGCCCAGGACCTCGCCCAGCACACACTCAGACAACCACTCAGCTTTCATACCACTTCACATATACGTGTATGACACTGTCCAGAAGGAAAAAAGAAACACTTGCCTTAGACCCACATTGCCCAGAAAATCTCAGGTCCACAACACTAAATGAAGGCAGACCCAGCCATCATGGCTCATTCCAGATACGAGGCCAGAGCAGAAGGCACCACCAGGCACTGCAAGCAAGGAAGTCACTGCAGAGGTCAGAATGATGATCATGTCCAGTGAGTGCCAGGCAGGTCCAGACTGACAAGAAAGGGTTGAGGTCAAGCGGGAACATCCATCTGCACATCAGCAGATGCATCAAGAGTCTTTGTGGCTGGACATATCCAGAGCTACGGGTCTAACTTAGCTAGTGACCAAGACTCTTGTGGTGTAGCATGGAAAGAGGGATTAATGTAAATAGAACTCCTGGGCCCATGGGTGGAGATGGAGGTCCCACATGAGGTCAATTCAGGGCCTTTCAGATGTATTAGGGCAGGCAGCATCCAGACAGATGTGATATGTAGCCACGGAAGGGAGCCTAGAGCCCTTCACTCCACCAGCAGAGCTATGGAGGGACCCAAACAAGCTCTTCCTCTGTGCAAGAGCAGTCAAAGCAATCAGCTTGGATGAGGCCTCAGGGCATCTCTTTTCAAATATCCTACACCAGCCTGAGCTCAAGGATCACTGCAGCTGACTCAAAGGTTCAGCCATTTATATTACATCAACCTCTAAGCATGGAGACTGCACAGCACTCCAGGACACCCTTCTTCTCCTGCCTGTCTGACCTAAGGAGGGAAACAATGGAATCTGTCCTGCTTCAGTTGTGGCCCACTGTGTCTCGTTCCTCTTCCCATCACCACAGTAAAAGGCTTAACAGTTGAATCAATAACCTCCTAACAGGCATTTGAAAGCTTCTGCTTATCTCACCCAAAGCTTGCCGTTTGTGACCATCTGTCTTTTATGTATTATAATAGGATGCTTTGGGTTGAAAAGGACCTTTAAACATCATGTTGTCCAACTTGTCTGCTGTGGGCAAGAGCCTCTTTCACTAGATCAGGTAGCTTAAAGGCCCATCTGCAACGGGTTAGATTCAGTAACTGGGCATAAACTCCAATTGGAGTTGTGATTCAGTTCACTTATTTGTTCTTGTGAGATAGGAATTAGGAGAAATGACAAAGCAGGCTCAAAAACTTCTAAGAGTATAAAGATAGTTTATTGTTACTAGGTAGGATTAAAAGAAAAGGAACACTAAGAAAGTAAAAAGGAAAAAAAAAAACCACATTCCTTTCTTTGCCAGCACCACCCCTCCCCCAGCCCCTATCACTTCGGGGCATACAAAGACCTCCTCACAGGTTTTCTGGGAGAGAGCAAGGAGGGTAACAAAGATGGAATTTCTGGTCAATATTAGAGTTCTTAAAAAGTCTTTCCAAACTCCTGGAAAAGAAAGAGGTCTCCTTTCTGCTTCCGCGTGGTTTCTAAACTGCCACCGCAATAGTCTGTC
>VZRO01008494.1:985196-1064809 GCA_013397915.1 Daphoenositta chrysoptera | reverse complement strand
GGCCCAATGTGTGCCAGGGACCCCTTGCCCTGGCATTTGGGGGAGGGGAGCTCGGCCCGGCTCCCCAGGGCCAGGCCCGGAGCTGTCCCCCTCCTCCCCTCTTCTCCCAGACGCAGCTGGATCAAAGAGGCCGTTCCCTCGCCTCCAGCAGGTTTAAATATGCAAAATCGGAGAAGCGCCATTGGATTAAGGAACTGTCAATTAATTTCAGCTCCAACCCATGACACCATCCCACCAGAAATAAACTTTTGCAGAGTTGGAGTATCTTCAGGTTCTCTGGACCACCAGTTCCAGTGCCTCACCACCATCATCATAAAGAATTTCTTTTTACATAATCTAAATCTACCCTGTTTTGTTTAAAACCATTTCCACTTGTTTTCTCACTATAAGGCCTGCTAAAAACTGTCTTTGTCGTTCTTATAAGCCTTCTTTATCAATTGAAAGGTTGCTATTAGGTTTCCCTGGAGCCTTCTCTTCTCCAGGCTGAACAGTCCTACTCTATGTCTGTCTTAACAGGAAAGGTGTTTCATCCCCCTGATCAGTTCTGTGTCCCTATTCTGGACCAGCTCTAACCATGTCTTTCTTATGCGGGGGAACCCATGGCTGGACATAGAATTCCAAGTGTGGTCTCACAAGTGTGCGATAGAGGGGCAGAAAAACCTCCCTCCACCTGCTGACCACACTACCTTTGATGCAGCCCAGCATATGGTTGATTTTCTGGGCAACAAAGGTACATTGCCATCTTAGGTCAAGTTTTTCACTCACCAGCACCCCCAAGTCCTTCTCCACACAGTTGCTCTCAATCCATTCATCCCTCAGCATGTACTGGTGATTGCCCTGACCCAGGGCTTGAGCTTGTTTAATTTAATGAAGTTCACATGGACCCACCCCTTGAGCTCTTGAGGTCCCTCTGGATGGAATATCTTCCCTCAAGCATATAACTGCACGGCTCCCCTTGTCATCTGTAAACTTGCTGAGGGGGCACGCAATCCCACTCACTATGGCATCCTTGATGAAGATATTAAATGGTATCGGTCCCAATACAGACCCTTGAAGGACACCACTTGATACTGGGTTCCACTTGGATATTGAGCTGTTGACTACAGTTCTTTGGATGTGGCCATCCAATCTGTTCTTTAGTCATTGAACAGTCCATCCATAAAAACAGTGTCTCCAACTTAGTGACAAGGATGTTGTGTTGGATGATGTCAAAGGCTTTAGTGAAGTCTAGGTAGATGACATCCATAGCTCATTCCTTGTCCACTGATGCAATCAGTCTATTGTAGGAGGCCACTAGATTGGTCAATCATGATTTGCATTGGTGAAGCCATGTTGGCTGTCTCTAAACACCTCTCTATCTTCACATGTCTAAAGACGTCTTCCAGGAGGATCCGTTCTGTGATCTTAGCAGGGTGACTCTCACTGCTTGGTGGTTCCCAGAGTCTTCTTTTTACCATAATTAAAAATCAGTTTGATTTTTTTTTTCTCAATACTAGAGGACTTCACTTGAGGAGGCATAAAGCTGGGCAAGGATATAGATCAAATCCCAAGTAAACAGGAAGATTCAAATAGCCCAGTCTACAGCCATTGCTGCTCGTGGTACAGCCCTAGATGCTGTAGTTATCTGTGTAGCCAGCTACAGATAGCTCCTAATAACACTGGTGGGCCGAGGGACCCCTGACAAAGGGCCCTGTGTCCAAACAAGCAGGAATGAAAAGCATTGGAGAATGCGGGCATCGATCCCGCTGCCTCTCACATGCTAAGCGAGCGCTCTACCACTTGAGCTAATTCCCCACCCTGCAGCCTCTGCCTGAGGTCCTCTCCCCTCCCAGGCACCCAGCCCTGACCCAGGATGCCCTGCACCCAAAGCATGGGCACACCACCTACTCAACCGATCATGTTCCTACTGGTTGTGATCCTAGACAACACTAGTACTCAAAACCACGATTTCCTGACCAGGGTTCACCCAAAAATGCCTTGTCTGATCAACTTCTCAATGTCAGGCAAGAGCTCATGGCTGGACAGCCCTTTGAAGGGGAGCCTCCTGGGCAGGACCAAAAAAAGGCAGTGGTGCCACAGGATGTGGGCCAGAGCCAAAAGGTCACTCCTTCAAGCCAGGGTTGAACCAGCAACCTAAGGATAGCCATGCAAGGGAGCCTACAGTCCTCCACTCTACCAGCTGAGCTATTGAAGGAAGTATGGGGACTTTCTGTTGACATCCTCTGATACCTCATAGTGTTGTCATATTTCACCCTATAGAACATATTTTCCTGTCTTCAAAATATTGCTAATTTCATCCAAAAGCACCCTCATCAGACCCACCCCTGTATCAGAGTTAGGCCTGATCTCACTTTTCAGCCTAAGCCTCCCACTGACAGAGATCTTGAGCTTATTTCACTGACTTCATTTCCATAAGTGCCTTATTCATCCAAGGCACATTTATCCATCTTGTGGGATAGCTGTTTCTCTGTTTGATGTCACTTTTCTCTCCCAAACTTGCTTGCTGTGCGGAGGGCTGCAGTGAACAGTGATCCTAAAGTGGTGAAGGAGAAGGCTATTCACCATGAGAAAAATATGAATGGACATAAACCCATGGTTTTGGCATAGGAAGTAGCCAACAAACTCCTTTGTCCATTTCACTCTCTACTTTTTTGTCTTCTTCCTTTTTCGCATAATGAACCCTGGTTATACATAACCAGGAATGTCACTTTTCCAGAACCCACAGGGAAGCTTTCACGTAGCTGGTACTTTGTGTTATATCACATAGTTTTTGTCTTTACTTTTATTTTTTCTTGGGCTGGACCTAACAGAGTCCTTTGTCTCACTCATATCAATTGCACTGCTAATATCTAGATCTCTTTCCCATTGCTAAGTCATCTCCAATTAGTATATGTCATCTCAGTGTGCCGAGAGTGGTTTTGGTAATGTACTCTTTTTAGTGAGAACAGTTGTCCCAAAATCAAAATAAGAACATAGATTATCTTTTGTTAATTGTTGAAAATAATCCTGTTAGTTGTCTAAAACAGTACTAGGTCTAAAGCAATACTAGGTAAGAGTGTAACTAATGTGTTCCCTCTTTTCAAAATTACATTCTGTTCAAATTCTTATTTTTTATGAGATTGTTTGGGATATGGTCAGACAGAAGAAGTCTATGGGTCTCTGGGAAAAGAAAGAAAGGCTGGAGATTGATTGTCCAATGCCTGTAAACACACACGAGTTTTTGAAAGTCATACTTCTCCCTTTTTTTTCTTTTTTTTTTTCCTAATTGTTGGGGTTTTTTTTCAGGTAAGAAAAGGGATAGATTGCATCATTTACTTAAATACTTGGATGGCACATAATGTCATTAGTCATGCAAGACTTAGCTTGTTTTTCCAGCTCTCATATTTAATGTTTTATTGTGTTTAGGGCACGTGTTAAGCATGACCAAAACTTTTTGTTTCAGGTGCAATATGCACAGTATATTAAATATGACTGACCATTAACCGATTCATGCTATTAGACACATGTTTAAGGAGTTATTTATGACCTATGATTCTGTGACTTGAGTGCAACAGAATTGAAGAGATCATTGGCAGAAGCTGTTCCCAGGCTCATATCAGTCTTGATATTGGCAGAATGTCTTCCAGGCAGGAACTGTCATCAGGAACAAAGCAGTTACTTTTTACTGGAGGAGTAACCTATACTGGGACTTGACAAGGAAATCAAGTAGGACTCTACTCTAAGGTTAAATTTGTTAAAGGAAGTGTAGGCACACTGCCTTCACACCAAAAATACTGGTTTTGGTCATAGCAGTTATGGCTAGCTCTCAAAATATTTGGAGAGAATATTTACAAAATGCAACATGGCTTGGTTGTGATTGAATCAGCCTACTACTTAATCACTTTCGATGCCACTAGAGGTCAGCACTAGTCGTTAAATAAATGTCCTGGAGACATTGCAAGTTCTTCACAGGGAGTGGTGATTTTTGAAAATATGTACTTCGGTCTGTGCTTGTTTTGCAAGGGTGTGTGAGCTCACACTACGAGTGCTTCAACATGGTTGGAAGCAAACCCCTTCTTGATGCTGTGCTTCCCCAGTGCTGTGAGCCAAGAGTCACACACGGTACTTTTCAAGCTTTACCCGTCCTCAAGTGCCATAGTGCTGAGTACAGTCAGGGGGAAAAGGCAGAGTCAAACCCTGTCCTAGTAAAGGCTTCCACTGGCATAAGCAGCCCAAACTAGTTGTCACAACTCCACTCTCACACCACACAGGGATTATGGCATTTAGCTCTGCGCACCCCAAGATAAGAAGGACATGGACCTGCTGGAGCAATTCCAGAGGGGGGACACGAGGATGATCAGAAAGATGGAGCACCTCTCCTATGAAAACAGGCTGAGACAGTTGGGGTTGTTTGGCCTGGACAAGAGAAGGCTCCGGGGAGACCTTAGAGCACCTTCTAGTACCTAAAACAGTCTGGTAAGAGAGCTGGAAAGGGACTTTTTACCAGGGCATGAAGTGATAGGACAAGGGGTAATGGCTTTAAACTAAAAAGGACTATGTTTAGATTAGATATTAGGAAGAAATTCTTTACTGTGAGGGGCACAAGGCACTGAAACAGCTTGTTCAGGAAAGTGGATGCCCCATCCCTGGAAATCTTCAAGGATGAGCTGGCTTTGAGCAACCTGGTCTAGTGAAAGTTGTCCATTTCCGTGGTGGGGGTGCCAGACCTAAATTTAAGGTTCCTTCCAACTCTAACCATTCCATGGTCCTTTGACAATAACCATTCAATGATCCTATGACAATCCCCTTTCACTGCTTTAAGGATTGTCTCAGAAGTGCAGCTGTGGGGAATTAGGCCCAAAGACAGGCACTTGAAACCACAATTAACTCATTATGCTTTTCCACCTTGTGCTTCAAAAAGATGCTTCCTTTCTACTGCAACTCCTAACTGTGTTCTCCACCATCACTGTCTGGGCTTCTGCAAACACAGACACTGTTTACAACATTTACTATAGCTACTATTGATAGGCAGTTGAACACAGAATTTCCTTTGCTATAAAGAAAATAATGTTCCCTGGATAAGCAGTGTGATCATCATGTTTTTAAACAACCTTTAAAAATCTTTATCTTTGCTAAAACCTGCTAAATGATGCAAATGAGTTGGCAATCATAATGCAACAAATGCCTGTGTTTTATTATCATGTTGCAATCTGTGCTTTCATCATATATCACTGTCTACTTTAACACAGTAGCTGACTAGGTATCAATACACAAAGTTCATTCTCAGTATAATAGGCACACCTCTTTCACCAAAAGTTTCGTGTTTGGTTCCTTTGTGTCCCTTTTCTTCCACTGAGTACATCGGAGCTGGAAAAAAGAAGGCTGAACACACAGTTCAGAATTATTATAACTGTATGAAAATATTTTTTGTAATGTTTTGTGTCTGTATACATGCACACATACAGATGACTTCTTTTCCCTCTGTTTTTTTTGTTTGTTTGTTTGTGTCTCATGTTTAAGAAAATTGGCTCTGAAATATCATCCTGACAAGAACCCAGACAATCCAGAGGCTGCAGAAAAATTTAAAGAGATCAACAATGCTCATGCAACCCTGACTGATCTGTCTAAGAGAAACATATATGACAAGTATGGATCATTAGGGCTTTATGTGGCGGAACAGTTTGGTGAGGAAAACGTTAACACCTATTTCATGCTCTCAAGCTGGTGGGCAAAGGTAAGCTGTTACTTTCTTTTGGAAATCAAATGTTACAATCCAAACTGACAATTACATACACAAGGAACCCCCTGAAAAACATGATCTCGCTACAGGCTTAAGAAATAGTAGGATCTGATTCTAAACTAAAAAATTAATAAAACAATATTATCTGGAAAATTGACAGTGGCAGAATGTAATGTAAGCTCAGACTAGCGCTAATATAGAAAATTTTCTCTTTTTTTTAACCTAGTATATAGTTAGAGTACATGTTTTGTAACACTTTCAGACATTAATTAGATTTGAATCTAGTGCTCCAGGTTAATTTTGACTTTCTTTTCTGTAATGACTAAATAAAAATGACTCATTATTCAAAAACAAGAAGTCCCATTTATGTGACAACCAATTAATAAATTATTACTGTACAAATTTAGCTGTCTTTTTTGCTATATATAGCACACAACATAAGCAAGCAATAATAATAAATAACACTGTGATTATGGCATTATATATGTGCACTGGTGATGGACTGAGAGAAAGAAAACTGAAGAGAAGGTTAGAAGAGTGAAATGGAAGAATAGAGTAGGAAAGGAAGAGAATGATACATCAAAACCCTGCATATTGCTCAAGGAAAAACACATAATGGGCTGTTCTAGTCATGAAGGAATTTTGTTCATTTGTTCCCTTATCACATTGGTGTCCTCTGATGTTTGCGTATTTCAAATTCAAGTGTTTCTGCAAATACTGAAATGTTACAGATACGCAACAAACAGAATTGCAAATGCGCAAAATCCATGCAGTCCCCACCTGTTTCCAGCCACAGAAGCACAGGAAAGCACTCTGCTGGACTGTGCTGGAATACATAGGAAGGTGATCTGTACTGTATGAAGCAAGCACTCTGCAACAGTTTTTATCTGAGAACTGTGGAACATAGATTTCTCTGTTCAGCAAGGAACAGGCCAGTGCTGCATTGCTCCACATTCCCCTGTTAAGCTGGGAAATCACTTGGGCACTTTGGGGGTCTGAGAAACCATAATTTGTCTTCTGGATCAGGATGAGGCAGAAGCTCCTCAAATGCGGAACAGTGCATGAAACCAGTGAATAAAGTACTGGTGTTTCAATTAAACTTGCAAAGGTTGCTGCCCCCTCAGAGGCTGGTTGGAAGCTGCCTGCTTGCAGCTGCTGTAGCTGACTCCTGCTGCAGGCTGGACACCCCACCAAAGCTGCTGTTGTCTCCTGATGGATCCTTCCCCCTTGTCTTTGCTGTCCACCCTCTCCTTCTGCCTCTTTGTCATACTTAGGTGGCCTTAGCACTGATAGGGCAATAGTGTTGACTCCTTTAACAGTTTTGACAAAAGAGATTTTCTTCACTATTTCTTTTTTTCCTAGCTTTTATTTTTCCTTTCCTTAGTGATCTTTGATGGAGATTTTATGGATATAAAATCCTCTGGGGCCATAAAATCAGGTACAGAAATAACCACTGTGGCTTTGACTCATAAAGAGAGCAGTGGGGAGTACAGAGAGAAGCTAGTAAGTCCCTAACAACTAAAGGAGAAATATGAGGATTGCTTCAAGCAAGCTGTATCCCAGAGGTGAGACAAGACATGCTGAAGAGCAAAGTAATCATCACTTCCTGGTTTTCAAGAATTTTGTACAAAAAATCCAAAATACATATATAGACTCATTTGAGGATTATCACAGGTCGTCTCTCTATCTCTCCCCCAACCCAAAATCTTGCCACCTCCAAAGTATAAAGAGGCCACCAAGTGGGGTTTTTTTGCAAGCTGAGCTCACTATTTCTCATTTCTTTTTAACTCATGCACAAATGCTGGGTCAGTTTGAAATTTTTATATTGGTCATCATAATACTATTTGAGTCTGAGGCATCATCTACAGATGACCTCTGGACTCCTGATTTCCTCCATTCTGGTAGAGGACAGTAGGGACCACAACCTTCGCTTATTATCTTCCTCATTGACTGCAAACATTCCTCTTCCCAGCACATTCATACTGAGAAAATCTGTCAGTCCTCAGGAGTTTTATCATTAGCAGTAAGGAAACTCAAATGAAAGGAGAAATGCAAAATGAAAATTAATGTTCTTTTTTAAGAGTGCCAGACTTTTTAGAAGGCATATTAAACTGGGAACATAGAGACGGGTAATGGGAACTCAAACTGCTTCTCCGCTGGCAGGCATAGAGGTTGTTTGTTTAACAAACCAAAAAACCAATTCAACCTCTACCATGAAGACAGTTTATTGATGACATCAATAAACTGATTTTTGATTCACCAACTATGATAATATAAGCACAGGAAATGTTGAAACATTAAAGGTATAATGAATAAACTCAATGTGTTTTCCCCTTTATATACTTTTATTGTCTTTTTTTTTCATTCTATATGTTGTGGTGATTTATTCTCCATTATGGCATAAATGATAAACAGTCAGATAACTTACTTTAGGGATTATGGCACTGTTTCAGGTGTCTGTTAGAAAGAAAGCATTTTCAGACAAAAAGTCAGAGTCCTTCTTTTCATTTAAAACCACCTTGCTCGCTCTGGATACATGCTTATATTAATATTAGGCATATAAATAGTCTTATTACCTTCAAAGATGCTCCAGTCTGCCCCCACTAACATTAGCTCAGACATGCATACATAATAATATTATTTGCATAACTCCATTGTCTAAGTTTGACAATATCCTGACATTTGTGCTTACTTTCTTCCTCAGCAGCATGTTGTCTTATGAATATAACAAATAGTTAGTAAAGTGCAGACTGTCTAACTATAATGCTAAAGCCTGGCTGTACCTCCAATCCATATATACCTGGTGGCCACAAAGCTGTGCTGCTTTTACCTACACATTCAGAGAATCATAGAATGGTTTGGTTTGCAAGGGATCTTAAAGATCATTCTGTTGCAACCCCTCTGCCATGTGCAGAGAGACCTCCCACTAGACCATGTTGCTCAGAGATTGATTCAACCTGATCTTGAGCACCTCCAGCGATGGATCACCCACAACTTCTCAGGACAACCTGTTCCAGTGCCTCACCACCCACACAATGAAGAATTTGTTCCTAATATCTCATCTAAATCTACCTTCCTTCCATTTATTTCTACGTATCAGCTTTGATTTGCTTTCCAGGAATGTCACTGGTTTTCCTTTGCTCTTGTACCACTATATCCATGAAGAGATGTCCATGGAGCTTTCTTCTGTGTCACAAACATCTCCACGTAGTCCTGGAACTACCTTGGGTCAGGAGCCAGGTTGCTGTCACGTCCCCATGGAGCACAGACTGGCAATGCCAGCCTAAATTCTCTCCTCCTACAGGTCCCATTGCTGTGATGCACCACACACTTGAACATCTGTGAAGCTGTGCTGTGAACCCAGGCACTGACTTGGTCTGAGGGATGAAAGCTCTGTAAATTTAAATTTTCTGGCTCTTGACTCTGACTGAGATCTCTGGTCTTGGCCCCAAGCAATTGTGTTGGCTCTCCTGAAGCCTCTATGCTTTGTGCCATGGGGGACAAGAGTGAGCAAATGTGGGAACTTCTTTCTACCTGAGTCCTCAGATCAAGAAACTGTAGTCCAAGGACTATAATTTAGGAGATGTCACCTGTGTGGTCTTGCACAGGCTAATGGGCAGAGAGGGAGACACCCATAATCGGCAATTCAAATACTTTTATGGCTGAATCTCCCTCTGGAAGGGCTTTTAACTTCTCTTTGACTGTGTGGGGAGTCCACGGGGGCTACAGTCCTAAACTGGATGCCTTCGTTCAGTGCCCAAAGTTATGTGGGATGCATCTGGGTCTTTGCTTCTTTTTCTCCCAGCTTTGTTATTGACAAGAGCTTGCCAGTAAATAAGTGTTTTCAAAAATGGTCTTGGGCAAATGAGTCATTTCAAAGATGGAAATGAGTCATTTTAAGGTGGGTGGGGTTTTGCATACTGCCTGGAGGGTTTTTCTGAGGGCCATCAGCCAAACAACAGATTTTCAAATGTTGAGCATGTGGGGGCCTGTTGGTTGGTGTTTTCTTTGTGGACATGGTCCTTAGTGACAAGTAGGAGCTTGTGGGTGAGGAGGGCTTTGGAAGATCTGGCCCTTGTTCAGGTGCTGATACAGCATGTGGACTCCTCTGAGTGCCAAGCACTCAGGAACTAGAGTTCCTCTGACAATCTTCCTTCAGCTGTAAGAGACAGCCACAAGTTTGAGGAAGGTCACTGCTGACAGGATTTTCATCCCACTGTGTTTAACCCAGGGCCTGTTTGCAGTCTGTGGTTTGCTGACGGGCTGCTACCTCTGCTGCTGCCTCTGCTGCTGCTTCAACTGCTGCTGTGGAAAGTGTAAACCGAAGGCACCCGAGGGGGAACAGCAGGAGTTTTGTGTGTCTCCAGAAGATTTGGAAGAGCAAATTAAGAACGACATGGAAAGAGGTGTGTATTGTAGGGGCTTACCATGTGGCAAAGCTGTTCAAAACAATCTTTAAAGCCTGTAGTCCAGATGTTCTACTCACAATGCTGAGGCTGCTTCCAGACTTCAGTGGAGATGTGCCAATTCACTCTAGCTAAGACCATGATCCAGTGAACTTCCCAAGTTATGCATAAATACAAAACCAAACTTATGGCACTTACAACTAAATATCTCCTGAATCTCTTATGAGACACTTAAACAATAAAAGTCTTGGGGCTTATTTTAAGAGACAATGTTCACCCTGTATCCCCCATGTCCATGTTCCTTCATTTCCTAGATCCTATACTTATACATTAGGCTCTACTGGACCGGTGCTTGTCATGTCGAATTGGCCTGAATAAGCTGTCATTCAGACTTGACTTCTGTAAAATTTATCCCTGCTTGTGGTGGATATTGTACCCATTCAAGAAAAGGCTTCAAGAAAAGATGGCAAGTTTCCAACAGTAAGGTTGTGCAGTAACCCAAGGGAGTACGCATGGGAGCTACCATGGTCCTGTCCCTCTCCCGTCCAGCCCCCAAGCTGCTCACTCTCTTCTGCACTGGCACTAGCAATACTGCTACCTTACCCAGGCCTTGGATAAAATCCAGGTATAAACTAATCCTCTCAAAAATGTGTGCAGTTCCTGGCCCATTTAATTCCGTGGTGTGCTTCATGGTGGGGTAGGCAAGTGCTAACTTAGGGACAAGAGGAACTGGGAACTTAGGAGCCAGCAACATGGGCCTGTAGCAGCAGAATGCCCTTCACAGCAGGTCATCCTCTTTCTTTGGTTTTGCTGCATTCCCCAAGCTGCACATTCAGGGTTTGGCTATGCCAAGGGAGGGTGGTGGTGATTTCCTAATTTGGCACTAGTGTGGAACACATGCTTTGAACAAAGAACTCTGTCCTAATCTGCTGAAGGTTTTGCCTTCATATCCAGGGGAAGTAGAAACATCTCAAACTGGATAGATATGTACAGGGTGAGAGATGCAATGACTCTTGCTCCAGCAATAAGAACAAAAGATACCGGGGAAAGACTGAGGACACTTTTCAGTTGCAAATTTATATAAACTATGATTAAGATTATGGTTTTTTATGAGGAAGGACCCAAGAAGTCAGTGCACTCTTTTTCTTTTCCATTGTTATGGAAGATCTTATACTGTTAAATTCTTATGTTTATTATGCTTAAAATAGCACTGCCAGATTGCAAATGTCATGTTCCTTTAGCAGTAAGAAATTTTTCCCCTCCAACTTTTCACACGAATTTACCCTTCCATAAATATGTAACAAAACACTTGTAGTAGTTGAAACAAATGCTATTTTTATAACTGTTATGCCAACGTGTGGTGGTGTTTTAAAATTGATTTTGCCTAGAGGCATATCAAGGTAAACACAGCTTAAAAATTGATCATACGTGAACAGTCTCTGCAAAGGCAATAAAAACTATTAGTGAAAACTTTATAACCACAATACCATATTTGAAACAAATCTAATAAACTCTATAACATTAGGCATCTGAAAAGTGCAAATCTAAAATGGGTCTTGCTCTTCATGAGTCTATGATACCAAAGTCAAGTCTGAAGCAGAAGCATGGATCTTTGAAGAATCAGAATGTTTAATTTCTGCCTGATTTGTTTGTTGATTTTTAATTTGGTTTATCTTTAATTTTAATTCTCCCTCAAAATCCAGCACAAAATTCCTCAGTGGCAGAAAAATAATTGCTCCCTCCTTCTGGCACAGGTACCAGAAGGTATTGGTATTTTTTAATTTTAGGCCCCCTTAACATCCCTGTACTCCCACCAAGTCCCACTGAGACCAATTTTAAAAAATAATTTAAAATGTTTAGCAAAGTACCAGTCTGAAAAATTAACATGATGTGGAATTTCATGTTTTAAGTATTTGGAAAACAATATGAAATATACAGGTAGGGTCTGAAGAAAACTTGATCTTTACACCTTTCCTACCCTCCTCTTCAGTCTTGTTACATTTTCCTCCTAATCAAAACCAGCAAGCCTCAGTAAAGTAGAATTCACTTTATTAAAAAAAAATAAAACAAAAGCTTTATGACAAAAGGTAACATGAGCATCTTTTCTGCAGATGAAAGGAAAACAGACAATGCATTTAGAAAAAAAAAAAAAAAAGAATGACAACCAGATCAAAGTGAGCTTCCTCCTTTCCTTCTTCCCTTGTTGCCCCAACTTCAGGCATGCTGGCCAGAAAGACACAGCTGACTTTCAGAATAGCAAAGAT
Source organism: Daphoenositta chrysoptera (assembly GCA_013397915.1). Classification (NCBI taxonomy): domain Eukaryota; kingdom Metazoa; phylum Chordata; class Aves; order Passeriformes; genus Daphoenositta; species Daphoenositta chrysoptera. The sequence continues at coordinate 1,052,420 of VZRO01008494.1, read as the reverse complement.
TGTGCATAGAAATTAATACTCATGCCTTCCTTTAAGTAAATAATAGTAATGCTGCTGTATGTAATTCAGAAACACACTGTAATCACTTGTGCAGCAGATTTCATTTTGGAAGAGGGGATTCTATTAGGATCCAAATTCTTTGCATGCCCTCTGTGCACAGACTGAGCATTCTAGCCAGTAATCAATTTCTTTGCTTCCTGCTGTCCCCAGCATCTACGTTATTGCTAACCAGAACTTCTTGCTAAGGTCAAAATGTAGATTTTCATGCTAAGGCCACTTTGCTGAAGAACACAACATCAACAAAGCATCACAATTCCCGATGCTAAAAACCTCTAAGAGTGAGTCCTCAGCAGTTGTGCTCAGTGAGAGCCGCCTGGTGCTGGCTGTACTGCTCAAAAGAGTTCAGATTTAGACTTCAACTATCGAACTGACATGACTACAATAGTTTTTCAGTTCCTCACATTTCTCATTAACAAAATTAAGGTTTTACACAGTTGATTTCATTCCTCAAACTAATGTACCATAAAACATAATTATTAGTGAAAAAGAAAGAGGTGTGAGGCCAAAGATTCAGTGATCAATTCCCTAAAATGAGAGAGCAATGTTAGTTGTCACTGAAATCAAAACAATCATGCCAAAGGCTGCAATTCTGTTGAAATGCTATTTCTCTAGAAAGAGAGAATTTCTAGGGGAAATTATATTCCTCTAGAAGAAGGTTTTAGTCAAGTAAATTTGACTAGTTCTAGTGCTCAGCTAGTTCCATGTCTCCCTTGACAGCCTTGTTTTATAGGCTTCCAGGGGTAACATGACCATCAGAACTAAAGGAAATTAGGGGTTTGCGAGACTTGGCACGTACTTAGCTTACAAGGATTTCTCCTCACTATTGATTTGTACCAGAAGACTCTGACCTAACGTAGAGCAGAAGACCAAAAATTAAATTTTATGTTTGGGTTATTACATTTGAAACATGACATTTTTTTAGTGTTTCAGATCAAACGTGACATTAGAAAGGTGCAAGATAAGGTAATCCGTGGTATTGTGCCATAATGTTATGGGTAACCTGTCAAAATACACTGGCAGAGGGAAGGCTCACTCGCTTGTCTGCAGCACAGACACGTGCGGCACTTCAGCACTTTCCCACACACATGGGGCAGGTTGACAGATTTTGCTTCCACTGAAGTTGATGGCAAAATTTTTGTTAACTTTTGTATTCCCGGAGGAGGTGGCATTGGAATTTGGATTGCCTTTGTACTTCAGGCTGTAACGATGCACTCAAAGCAGTTTGGCAGGTCTGTTCCCTCCTGTTCCGTTATCATCGTATGAACAAAGCAAGGCATTTCTAGACCAACTTTTATTTTACAGAAACTGAATTCCGGGAGAGAAAAAAAGGAAAAAGAATAAAAGAACCCGAGTAGCAAAATACTTTCCCAACTCAGAAGCAATAAGTTTTTATCACTTCATTGTCTCCTCCACACTCCATATGATACAAATGTAGGCGAACAGTGAGCAGGCACTATCTATAGAAAGCAGTTTAAACTGTGAATTCTGCCTCACCTCCATTCTGCAGCTTGCCATTAGCAGACTATATTTGTACAGTTTATTATGCCATGGGTCCTTGCTCTGCTAAAAAACCCTATCATAAATCTTAGAAGGGTGCAAGCAGCAAAATGCTTGGTGAGGGTGTCAGCTAAGAGCTGCCTGCAGGTCGGCTGGAGGCAAGGCGACAGATTTGCAGTGGGTCCTGTTCTCCTGTTGCACACCTGGGTATCACAGCAAAATGAACTGCTAATCTCTGCCCTCCATCAACAATCTTCCAGCAAATGAACAACTTGGAGGCAGCAGTGGGTGGGAGGGAATGCTGCTCAGAAATCTGGAAAACACACAGCAACTTAAAAATGGATTGGAACTGCCAAACTAATATGAGCCTGAGCTGAGCTCAAAGCATTAATTACTCATATACTTTTAGAAGTTATGAAACACGTCTGTCTTTGACCTTGTGTCTAAATATGGAATTGCCCATACAGAGAAGTTGCTTGGCATTTAATCATTCTTGCCTTTCACCTTGACAGAGTCAAAGTTGTTCTACCCCCACTGAGTGGAAGCCGTATGGCATGCAATTAGATTCCTGCTCTGGGTTAAGTTACTCCTGTACATTACATCTTTTGCCCATGATTCATCCCATCAACTGTCATGTAAACAGGAGGAAATGTCAGATGAGATTTTTTTCCTGAACATTTGGTCACTTGGCAAAAAAAGTCATAATTTGTACTCAATTACTGTGAAGGCTGTGGTAGTATCAAGATATAGATAGTCCAGAGTTTTCATATGAAGCACTTCACTAAGATGGCTGAACCTGTACGAGTCAGTCTCTGAGACTTGAGTACTTTCCTACCTCCAAAAAACTTGAGGGTTGGAAAGAGGCCCAGGAAAAGGGCAACCAAACCTTGTTCTTTATCAGATGGAACACGGTAGCCAGCAAGGAACTCTGCAAAGACTTCACTTCTACTTTCCTCCACTCTACAACAAATGTATTTTTTATAGATACACTGGAAAAGCAAACACAAAATTGCACGGAGTGAGAAAGTACACAGCAACTAAGGATTTATATAGTGATAATATGAAGTTTCGGTAGTTCCAAATTCATTAAAATATTAATTCCCAGAGTCCTATTGCATATACATTACATAAGACTTCAAATTCAATTTAACATTTTTATTTAACTAGCTGGCTTTCAGGATATATGTGATTTCCCTCCTCTCAAGTGTATTACTATTACTGCTCACTCATTTTTTCCTTTTAACTCTCCTCTTTCTTTACTGTTAACTCTGCTTCAAGACTCATTTCTGTCCCATTCTCACAAACATCCTCAAGGTTAGTACTTGCTGACTCACAACAGCACTCATTATATTCAGCCATTTGTAGGAACAAGCACTTGCTATTAGAACAGGCAGGAACCTTTACTTTCCAAGCTCTGCAAAGCACCAGGCACAACAAATGTCCAGTTTAACAGCAGCAGCAATAGCCACCCAGAAATCTGTCATTATATAAGAACAAGGAGTAAGAGCATTTGTAGACTCGGTATGGGCAGTGCCACCTTGTTGGTACCCACACAGCTGTCTGTGAAACCAGATTAAGCTGTAACCAGAACAGTGAATGAAATGTTGTGGTGCTAACAAGAAATCTGACTTTGGTAGCAAGAAATCTGACTTTTTGGAAGAGTTCTTAAAGTAATTTTTGTCATCCTCTCCAATTTAGATGGAGAAACTCCTATTATGCTTCAGCCAACTAACGTAACTGAGAAGACACAGCTGATTGGGGACAGCCATCGCAGCTATCGCACGGAGTCCTAGAGCAGGCGAGCGGCCTGTTGGTGCTTCTCACTGAGTCTCACAGTGAGAAAAATCATGTGATAAGTTCTGCAGCCCGTGTTCATAATTGTCTTTAAGCTAATCAAGAGTAACCTGAGAGTAATTTCCTACCAAGGCAGAATCTCCCTCCATGCTGCTTCCAATAGGATGATACCTGCAGTGTGTATGGAGATCCCTATGGCCTGTACAGAGCATGCTGGTCTCTCACGGCTTTCTCTCTAATAATATTCCCTTTGGTATGGCTGGTGTCCTCCCTGACCTCAGCTGTAGTTTCACCTCCCAGACACAGTCTTGAGTCCCTTTATGGACACACTGGCTCTGTCTCTCCCCACCCCAAGAACTTTCCTTGCATGCAGCAGTTATGCTGGATGTGAAACATTCCTGTGAGGGAGTCCCAGAAGTGCTCTTTAGCAGGTCTCAGGGAGAAAGTTGGTGGCAAGACAGATGAGGCTCTCCTTCCCAGAGAAGAAGTGCTCTTAAGAGGGCAGTTAGTGGCTTGCTGGGACCCAGCTCAGGCAATTATAAATTATAAATCCTGAGCCAAAACAAAATGCTAGGAGATTTTTCTGATGGTTGTTACAGTGCAGGTCACTCCAAATCCAGAAGCCTCATCCAGAAGTACACATAGGCTCTATGTCTTCTCCTGCAAAAGCTGCAAACCAAAGCTGCTGCCAGTGGGCAAAGGCCATGGGGAGTGTAAATCTGGCCCTGGGCTGTCCCAGAGCCTCTCTCCTCTTCCCACAGGCCTGTGGCAAAGCTCCTCCTTTTGGTTCCCAGCCAACAGTTTCCTGCCAGCTGGCTTATTCCACCGTGCCCTTGGCTTCTAGCCCTACTGCCCTGCTGGCATTGGGCTGGGAGCCATCACACCAGCACAGGCACTGGGGCTGGGGGAGCAGCAAGGACTTGGCAGGGAAGGCAAGCAGCAAAGGAGTGACCGTCCTCCTCACCAGCTCATTGGGGTAAGACTGAATCCTCCCCTCTGTGCCAGGCACAGGGGCTTTAAGAGCACATGGCATGATTTTAAATAAAGAGGTAGGAATGAGTTGTATGTTCAGGTGTACCACTACACAAATCAGTGGAGATACATATGGGTATGGCTAAAGGAAGCATGAAGAACTTAGGCCACTAATTTGTAAGAGCTAAAGGAATACCTCTTAGATCTTAAACTTAGCACTTCACTGATTTGACATAGTTGTTTAAGCCTGAGGCAGCTGAATTTTTCCTTATTGATCATTTTACATCAATCATTGTCAGTTCTGTGTATTTGCTATTTTTGCATGCTGTGGTCTAAAGGGGGTCACAGTGTTCCACTAAATTATACAGACTGGTGAATATATAACTAGCCAAAAGTGTTATTCCCTTGTTTAAAATTGGATCCTGTGGTTGTGAAACATTATTATCTTCCTTCTAGTCTCACCTTTGATATCAAATGTCATTCAGTGGCAGCTAAATATATGGGAAAATAATGTGTTTTATAGAACCAGCTGTAACTCCAAAGTCAAGACACTACTTTCAATGTTTCTTTAGAAGTCCCACAACACAAGGATATTTTAAAGACCATTACTTCCTGTTCAGGTTATATATTTGTTCTGTGGATGCAGGCACTGGGGACAGCCAACACTCACATTTGCCCTCAGAAATCACCTCGGTTTTCTGCTTCAGAAAAGAGGGAAGATCCTGGCATGGCCAGAGCTGTGCACAGGCACTTGCTCCCCTCCTACCCATAGGCTCCTCTTTGTCCTCAGTAGCAATGATTTTGGAAAACACTCATATGTACGTAACTCCAGACCGCCATCCTGCCTGCCCAGTGAGGATGTGCCCATCCATCCATCCAGTGGTCCCAGGGGATTGGTGACACCATCCTGCCACTGAGGAGACATGGCCCCAGAGGCACGTCTTTCCAGTGGTAGCCGAGTGCCTCACATCTTCCTGCAGGGGGGATGGATCAGGCAGCACTGGGGTGCTGTGACATGGGCAGAGCACAGAGACTGGGTATGTGCTGAAAACACCAGCACACACACTTTTCTTTTGGCTTTCTTCACTATTCCCCTTTTCAGGGTGTTTGCTCTGGCATAGGATGTTATCCCCAAATGAAGGAGTAGGAAGAGCACATACTACATAATAAATCTGCAGGTGAAGTGATTTCCTAAGTTTCAGTGTCTGGTAGAGAAATTTAGTGTGAAAATGTCCAAATGTTACCTAGTGACTATTTCCAGCAGGGAGCTGAGAGAGGCAGTGGGAGAAAAGTCTGGTGTAAAGCTACATGTTATACATGGAATCCTTTCCCATGTGAAATCCATCCTCCTGTTCCCATGGAAGTCACTAGGAATTGCACCCTTGATTTCAACAACAGCTACAGAGCAGGCCTAAAGCCAGGAAGGAAGAAGTAAATCCCGTATTAGCAAAAACAATTGGGGAATTTTTTTCACATGGAACACTTCTGATAGGTCTAGAGGGCCAGAGCCAAAGTTCACCAAAATCAAGGAAATTACCTCCACGGGCTTGAGATGTACCGCAAGTCATGTGGTTCTTATTTACACTTTCAAAATGAGAGCTTTTTCTTGGGACAGATCTATGACTTGATCTCACAGTGTGAAGCAAAGATGGACAAGCTGCTTCATGTTTGCAAATCCCTTTTACAGGCACAGGGTTCTGTACAGAAGAGCCACAACACATTATCTCAGTTAGCAAAACACCTCAGAACAAACCAGCGACAAAGCTTCTGAGGGGGTTGTCCAGGGCTCACAGCTTAAAGATCTGACTGTCTGAACTCATGGTTTAATTTCAAATGGGAAACTTAGTTTTTAGAGTACCAGAGCATTTGTATCTCTCATTGATGTGAAGACCAGCTATTCTGAGGACATGTGGAGAAAGGATGAATAAGGATTTCAGCTCTTCAATGTGATTTTACTACTTTGTTTGCTTTTCAGAAAAGTTCATAATATGCTAACATGATCTGGTTTTGTGTACGGTTCAATTGCACACCCAGAAATCTTCCCAAAATGTACAGATTCACAGGTTTTTTCTCTGTTTTGCTACATTTATTTATAATGAAAACTACCACGTATTCAAATCTACCTTGGCTGTCAACCACTCTGACTAATAAAGGTTGTACGTATGAACTGTAGCACTCCCTTTACCTTGCCACACTATCAACAACTTCATTCCGGTAACAGCTAGAGAAACTGTTTAGACAGCTGTCCAAAGTTATGGCTTTGCACCCCGGCAAGTATAAAATGGCAACTCAGGGTTTCCCCAAAGAGGAACTAGCTCTTGGATTGCAGCAGGTGTGCCTGCACATGCAAAGCAGCCAGAGCTATAGCTGCACATTATTGCAAGTCCTTTACTTAATGCAGAATGCTTGTAAAAAACGTCATCAGTGTGATGAAGTGATGTAACACGGTAATTTTACTGGAATCAGCATCTATGTGGAACAATTTCCTCCAGCAAAAAGTGTGTGCAGAGACTGGAACCATGATGCTGCTGAGGACAACAGCAGACATCCTGAGACACCCAGCACCTCACTCTGGGGTTTTGCATCTGTCCAAGAGCCAGCGCAGAGTGCCAGATAATCTGGCCATGCTACAAGACAGGGGTATTTCTCACTAGGATGTTATCCAGTCTCTGTGACCACAAAAGCCCAAGCATTTGAAAAATGGACAAGGGGCAACTGTTTTGGCTAGATATATTCTCAAAGATCTGTTCCTTTGAGTGCTTAGATATTAACGCATACCCAGATTCACTCAAAACACCAAACAGAAGAGACAATTTAGGTGTACCACCATTTAATTAGTTACTTAGGTAGTTTGTGCACTTTTCTCCCTACAAGTTTGTGGGATAAGCCACTCTGCTTAATACAAAAAACTTCAAACACAATTGTACGTCACCTAATTTCACTGCCTACCTTCTATCAGAATGAATACCAATATAATTTCAGTTAAAAAGAATTACATCTTTGCGTCTTTTTAGAATAAAATCATTAAAGAGAAATGAAGAAGCATGCAAAACTGAGCACAGTTAAAATTTATTTATTTTTCTATGTTATCATTTCCTGTAGAAAAGAAAATATTTAGCGTGCTGTTACGAACCAGGGAGAAAGACTACAGATGACAACAGCCCTCTTCCTTCTCTCCACAAACGAAAGTCCGCTCAGTCAGCACATGTGGCTTCTCCTTTCACTTTGAGAGATGAATGGGTACAGAGTTTCATACAAGAGGACTCAGTCCTTCGTGCCAGTTTCACCCATCCCAGAGTTGGGAAGGCAGTAAGATGGGACAACTGCGTGGTAGCTGACACCTATAGTAGACAGGCAGTGGTAAAGACACGCAATTTTCCACTAAGGGAGACAGTCAATACATGCTGATCTTAGAATGAGTTGGGTAGGAAGGGACCTTAAATATCATTCACTTCCAACCCCTGGCCATGGGCAGGGATGCACCCTGTCCAGCCTGGACTTGAACACTTCAGTTGGCTGGATAGGAAAATGTATCCTTTTTGTGGCAGTATGTATAGATAAAGCCTTATCCTGTGAAAACAGTGTCTAGACATTTGGAAAAGACGAGACTTGGAAAAATGACCCTCAGAATTTCAAAATCCTAATTAACTGCGATGAGACAAAGGGATCTCAGCAGGTATCTTCCTGCACTGACTTGCTTTGTGAGGGTTTGTGGCACGTTGAAGTATGAACACACATCTTGTTTTCCTTTAGAAATTCAGGAGGTGTTGGCAGTCCTGCATTAGGCACAGCATTCCATGCTGCCGCAGAACAGCCGCTCCTGAGAGACACAGCACACAGGCTCGGTTCGCGATGCGGCAAGAACTCTTCGAGAAAAGCAACCGTATCTGCAAAAGGTTGAATAGAAATTGTTTAAAAGCACTTTGCATAGGAGGGAGAGAAAAAAAGTGTGCTGTCTCCTTCGAGCCGGAATCGAACCAGCGACCTAAGGATTCCCGCGGGGCGATAACCGCTACAGTCCTCCGCTCTACCAGCTGAGCTATCGAAGGGACTTGCCACACCAGCCGCCGCTGCGCACTAAGACAGTAGCCCGCTCGCCTCGCGCATGCGCAGTACGCATCACCCTCGGGCGGGCCTTACCGCCGGGCGCGGGGCGAGGCGGGAANGGGCCAGTGGCGCAATGGATAACGCGTCTGACTACGGATCAGAAGATTGTAGGTTCGACTCCTGCCTGGCTCGCATCTCTTTTTCACGTTTTCCGTTCTCGGCCCTGGTCACGCGTCGAAGGGCATGGTTTTTTCCATGTGATCTCACCTCCTGGCTTCTTACTTTCCTCTTCTTTTTAATTTGTTTTTCTCTTCTCTCTCCCATCTGGTCTCATCATCCTGGCTTCATCAGGAACTGACAGGACAAGGAGTAAGAGGTACAAAATGAGAGAGGAAATTTAGGTTGGAGATCAGGAAGCAACTCTTTGCTGCGAGGCTGGTGAGACGCTGCAGCAGGTTTTCCAGGGAGGCTGTGGGAGGCCCAATCCTGGCAATGTTCGAGGGCAGGCTGCCTCCGGCCTTGGGCAAGGCCTGATCAAGCCTGAAGGAGACAAGCACCTCCCAGTGGGAGGCGTCCCTGTCCATGACGGGGGGTTGGGACCGGAGGATCTGTAAGGTCCCTTCCAACCCCTTAAAATTCTATGATTCTGTGATTTAACCCCGTTTGTCTGCCTGGGGGTGTTGTGTTTCCCAAAGCAAAGCACCGCTGCAGGCTTAAATTTTTCAATTTTTTTTCTTCAAATTAACCCGATTAACACACCATTACATTACACGGGGGAAAAACCTCCTGGCCCTAGGAGGGGAGCAGTGTACTCCGCATTGGCCTGACACACTACGGTCACTCTCACAGACGACATCAAAGAAGACAACCAGGAGGCCTCTGAAGGCAGCAGGCAACGCTGCTGTGATTAGGACTGTTGTTTACATTCTAATTATCCCTTAGTCTTGAGAAGTGTGAGAACATCCTTGTTTGTGCAGTTGCATGAAAAGTGTGTGATTTTGCAACAAGACCCAAACATTTTTCATGTACATAAAGGCTATGCAGTGTATAAAGAAGAGCCTGCAAGCAGGAGAGGAGAGTAAGGCATTCCCAGTGATTACATCTTGAGAGCACGTCACAGCTTCACAGTAGCCAATTATCAAATCTTAGAATGGTTTGGGTTGGAAGGGACCTTTAAAGGTCACCTACTTCCAACCCTCCTGCAATGAGCAGGGACACTGGGTATCTTGAACTCAAGCAGGTTGCTGAGAGCCCCAGACCTTGGACGTTTTCAGGGAGGGGGCATTCACCACCTCTCTGGGCTACGTGTTCCAGTGTTTCATGAGCCCCATTGTAAAAAACTTCTTCCTTAGATCCAGCCTGAGCCCATCTTCTTTCAGTTTAAAGCCATTACCCCTTGTCCTGTTACTTTGTGCCCTTGTAAAAAGTCCCTCTCCAGCTCTCTTGGAACTCCTTTAGGTACTGGAAAGTGCTCTGAGGTCTGCCTGGAGCCGTCTCGAGGCTGAACAAGCAAAATTCTCTCAGCCGGACTTCACAGGAGAGAGCTCCTACCCTCTGAGCACTTTGTGTCCCTCCTCTGGACTCGCTCAAAAACTTCCATATCTTTCCTGTTCTGAAACCCGCGGAACTGGACGCAGCAGTCTGTGGACTCAGTTTTCCCAAAAACGTTGCCCACGGCGGTTATTCAGTTAATGAGTAACTGCGGTAGCTCCTGAGTGCTGCTGACATTCGGAAGCGCAGTGTGCATGCAGGACGCTGCTTTTGCTCCACGACGCAGGGCTGCGCTAAAACGTATGCGAGCCAGGCAGGAGTCGAACCTACAATCTTCTGATCCGTAGTCAGACGCGTTATCCATTGCGCCACTGGCCCCACACCCGCCCCTGTCCCTGGCCACCACCCAATCAGCGAATCCTCTGCCCGCCGCGCGCCCCCCGCGAGGCCCAGCGCTGCCGGGAGCATGCGCAGAGCGGCGCGCGGGGCGGGGCGGCGCCTTGTGCGGCCGCTGGGGGGCGGCGGGCAGGTCCCTTCGATAGCTCAGCTGGCAGAGCGGAGGACTGTAGAGGCCACACCCTGCGGGAATCCTTAGGTCGCTGGTTCGATTCCGGCTCGAAGGAGACAGCACACTTTTTTTCTCTCCCTCCTATGCAAAGTGCTTTTAAACAATTTCTATTCAACCTTTTGCAGATACGGTTGCTTTTCTCGAAGAGTTCTTGCCGNTAAAACCGGGGTGGGACACAAGCAATTCCTTTTTTTTTTTTTTTTTTTTTTTTCTGAGGGGAAACAAAAAAAAGAAGATAACGCAAAGAGGTTGCAGCCCTGCAGTAAACACTGAAATCCGTGTTGCAGCGATGCTTTTGGAATGCTTTGTTGTTTTCCATAATAATATTGGTTATTATATTTAATAAAACTATAATTAATTATTATTTAATGATATTTAGTAAGTAATATATTATCATAATCAAGGAATTGTTAGGATTGGAAGGGACCTCTGGAGACCCCCCTGCTGAGGTCGAGTCACCTAGAGCAGGTTACACAGGAACGCCTCCAGGTGACTTTTGAATGTCTCCAGAGAGGGAGATTCCATGACCTCCCTGGGCAGCCTGTTCCAATGCTCTGCCACCCTCAGTGTAAGGAAGATCTTCCTCATGTTGAGGAATTTTTGGTTCTTTAGTTTATGGCCATTGCTCCTTGTCCTGTTACTGGGCACTGCTGAAAAGAGTCTGGCACCATCCTCGTGGCATCCACCTCTGAGATACTTTTATGCCTTAATGAGATCCCCTCTCAATTTAATAATATATATTTGGCATTCTCCTATGTGAAGCCAAAAAAAAATTAAGCGTTTTTAGCTCAGTTTTAGCTAGTTTTGTTAGATCTTTTTTTCCATGGTGATCCTTAGTGTTCAGCTTTGGACAGTCTCTTCTCGTTTTGCATGTTGCTTTATGTGATACCGAACATTCCGTATTAACTGGGCTTTCTGTGATGCCAGATAATCCTTATAAATGAGGGCTGTGAGCACCCTGGCTGACGTGAGTGGATAAAAGTCCCCACAGTCTCTTGACTTAAAGCAACAGATATGATGTTCGGTCCTTTGGATGTGCCAAAAAGGGTGACATGGAATGTTCTAGCAGAATGTGGAGCAGAGGGAGAGGGGTCATAGAGGTCCTTATGCAGAAGGAGTTGATGCAGACAGACGTGGGGTTGCTTAGGACATAGTTAATAAGAGAGCCAGCACTCATACTCTGCTTTTTTCTCTCCCGTGTTCTATTGTTTCCTTTTTCCTTCAAGTCTTCTTTTCCATTACAGGTGCTACGTGGGGTGCAGAAAAACATGCTTGGCAACAGCTCCTGGCTTGGAGAGAGTAAACGTGTCTGAAAGCGTCCAAATCTGTCGGCATAGCAGGGGGAGAATGGAAGAGAAGTTTTCTCCTTCAACAGAACCCCGAGTGAGTCTTCTCTCTGTGTGGGAGTGTTTCTCTGGGGTAGATTTCAGATATGAGAACAAGGAAGACCCACTCTCTGTGGGAATATAGTACAAGCAAGATTATCAGCAGGGAAACAGATTTATGAAGCTCAGCAGGAGTCAGACCTGCACACTGCTTCTCTTTGTGCATTACATCCCTGGCCCCAGATACCTCTTTATTAATTAGTATGTTTTTGTGCATGTGTATGGACACACACACAAACACCAGCAACAAACTTTTCTCCTTTCTCTTCCAGCATGGTGCAGTGTATCCCTCTCAGGAGCTGTCCCATGAGGAACCCAGGCATGAAAACCTGTCTTTTAGGGAACAGAGGCATCTCAGTGAGCACTAATTGAGGAAAGACATCCGTTTCCTTAGCTGTCTGTTATCCACACAAGTGTGTATTCACTAGCAGTCAAATCTGAATCCACAGTGCAAAAGCACATCCCTGTGCCATTCCCCCGTGTGGGACAATGCTCTATCCAGGGCCAAAGATTTATTTTATTCCCAAGATTCACCCCTTCCTATATAAAAATCTCCAAATTCCTTTGTTCCTTTTCACTGATTCAGTGGCAACTCTTTCACTTCTCCTAAAGGATTGCTCACAAAATAAAAGCACACAGAGACTTTCTTCTAGAGAAGCGATCATCTCCTTTCTCCCTCTCTCTCCATCTTTAAGACATTTTTTCTCTCCCACCCACTCAGAAAGAATTGACACTCATGCATTTCTGTGTAAGAGTGTAATACCCCTGAGGGAGAATGAAAGCCAGGAAAGAAAAAAAAAACCAAAACCAAAAACCCTCACAAAATGTAGACACTGGTCTCAGGACTTACTTTATGCTAAGCAACTATTCTGCCTCTTGAGCTACAGCCTGTTACATTCATGTGACTGTTTGTCTCAGCTTCCCATTCTTCTAGGACATGCTCGTGGATCTAAAGGTACTGAATGTTTTTCATTACAGTAGCAACTATTCGGTGCTTGCATGATAGTATAACTTGTGAAATACTTCATTTAGGTGCACGTTATTAGTGACAGTCACCTGCAAGTGCATAATTATATTTGTATCTGGTCTCCAGCATGGGCCAATAACGAGCTATGTGTGTATAGCCTATTCAATCATTTGTATCACTTAATAATGAAAGAGGCCAGAGATTATAAAAACCCCAATCATCCAACATTTCACTCTGATACACTGGGTTAGTTACCAGAGTAGGGCACCTCAGGCAAGCAGAGGCATGAGGTGTTTTTAAATAGCCTGATGTGTGCAGGGGGGACATCTGCTCCAACAGAAAGGAAATATTCAGGTCCTGTCTTGTAAGAAAAGGTTGGTTTGTGTTTCAAACAAAAGCTGTCCCTTTTGCTGGAGAAAGGGAAAACAGAATAAATCTCATGGGAGTATGAGGGTAAAAAGTTTCAGTCTGCCTGAAGGATTTCAAAGGAGAGGTGGTGAAAATGTTCCTGCAAAACAAGGTGTTTCCTGATGCATGCAGTCTGAGATATGTGGCACATGCGTAGACAAGATGTTCTGCTGATTGCAAAGATGGGAAACCACTGGAAACAAGAGAGCATTTTCCTGATTTTGTTAGTACCTGAAACTTTATAATTCCTTTACTAAGGTACTCTTTGTCAGTGTATCTATTTTAAATATTGTAAACACATGCTTCTTTTTGTACCTACTCTTCACCTGACCTAAGAGTGATTTCAGGGTCACCCAGCTATCACTCAGCTATCAGCAGCTCTCTCAGCTCACATCCTGAGCACTTAGACATGATTTTTATCTCCTCAGGACATTCCCCTGCCCTGTTTCAGCAGGAGGAGTTGGATAAATGAGCATCCTTCAGGGTCAGCCAAGCTGAAGCGTGACAGTGGAAACCTGGAAGATGCTAGGAATAGACTTGAATGTTGGAGGTTCCCAGTGGGGTTGGGAAAGATCCATGTAATAAAATCTTCTCAAAAAGAAGTCTGTTTGGAGGCGGAGTTGACCCAATTGAAAATTCCCAAGGATGCTGGGCAGGATGTGTGGGTATCAACATAAAGGGACACTAATTCACATTTCCAGCTTTTGAACCACTTGCTGCTTTTTAAAATTTTTTATTATCCAAGCTTTCCGATTTTTCCTCCATCTATGCACAGGAGGGCGGGTGGGAACCTCAGGGAAGACCAGGGATAGGAAGGCGAGGCGTGTAAAACTGACAGCAGCAAGCCAAGTAGGAGTCGAATCTACAATCTTCTGATCTGCAGTCAGACGTGTTATCCATTGCACCACTGGCCCCCAGATGTTGGGAGCTGCAAATGAGCGTGGTCCTGGCTCCCCCCATAGGGCTCCAGGGGATACCCCCACTGATGCCCAGCACCACCAAAATACAGAGGTTGCACAGTGGAAATGCCAGCATCTGTGTCCAAGCTCCATATCTGATGTTGTTCCACTGTGATAAAGAGCTTTGCAAGTGCAAGCTGAGAATAAGTGCCATTGTGTCACCTGCTGCAATAACTATGCTGTATGGAAAAGAGGAAAAACATCATAATATCATCCAGTTCCCAAATTCTGGCAGTTGCATCATGCCCCTTCACTCATAAACTCTGTTGTCTCCCTGCCCCTAGCAGCCATTTGGGCTAGGCAGAGCCTGCCTGTTCCCATGGTGTCTGGAGGAGGAATCCCAGCTGGCAGGAGAAGGAGGTGGGATCTGCTTCTTACATGGTTCTATAGCAAACGAGCCTTGTAGCCTTCACTCCATGCTTGGCCCTGCCTCTGGGAAGGACCCCAGATTAGACAGACAGGGCCTGCAGGGCTGGGACTGGCACAGAGCTGCTCTGCTCTGAGGGATAAGGGCATTTCTGGAGGCAGTCAGACAGCATCAGCACCTCATCTTCCAGGCAACCCTCACACCACTGTCACACTAATACCGCTCCCATTACAACACACCTGACTCACGTCTGCACGTTGGTTCCTGCCCCAACCTCTGAATTACTCTTGGTCTCTACCCCATAATTTTTTCCTGCAGCTCAGCTGCCAGACACAGTGCTCTTTGAACTCTCCAAACAGGCTTTGCTTCTGAATTCATATAGAGCATCACATTGGTGCTTCACAATGTCTCGGCAACTGTGGTCTTGGTCACTTGATATGCTCTACAAAGGCCACAAGGTCCCAGAACTTGTTTTCCAGTTTTTACTCATCAGTCACACGCAAAACAGGTTTTGCTTTTCCAGGAAGAGACAGGGATTTGTATCATCCTGGATTCAGTTTCAGGACTTCTTGGTGACACTTCCTGCCTGCTTTTCTGAGCCCTTTGCTTATCTTGTGGCAGTCAAATGTGTTGATCCATCACTGATAATAACTTGGTGTCAGTGAGCTGCAAGCTTCTTTCCCACAGTAGCCTTTGTCTGATGTTTGAATTCTGGCATGACACCTGTGCATTCAGGCTTTCATAAACAGATCTGTACCAGAGAGAGACAGGATACTGGGAAAAAACTCTGCATATTTAGCTCTAGTTTCATTAGGTGAATAAAAACCAAACCAAAAGAGTTAACCAGTGTTGGACATTAGGGACCTTGGTAAAGGATGTGAATGGCTCTTTGGTCCATTCCTTAGAAGCAGGATGGGATTCATGCAACCTGCTGCCATGAAAAATGCTGGGAGCTGTTGGAGTCAGACAGTAATTACAACAACCCTATTTGAACATGCATTGCTACTGTACCTTCCTGGCAGCAGTGATTTTGCCTGACTCCTGTGATAAGTGATGACTTTTGGCTTGACTTGCTTGTGAGTGCTCCTTCAAGTCATGGACTATCTTGTGGGGTACTGAAGGTATTACATTCTGGATAACAATAAGGAAGTTGAGGATGAAGTTTGAAAGGAGGATGAGCCAGTTCGGCAGCTCCTTGCTCCAAAGTAGAGGTCACACTTCTCCTCCTCTCTTCTCCACTGCCCTCAACTATACAACTTGCCTTGTCCTAGCTCTAGTTGTCTGTGGTCACCCCAGGCACCTGAATCAATTTGATAATCCAACAAGGTGGGTAATTTTCCAAAGGTCAGTGAAGTGAATCAGCTCAGATGGTGCTAACGAGGGGAACAGACCTTGCAGCCAGGGCAAGCACAAGGTAGGTGAGAAGTCCAGGCTGCCCCATCCCACTGGCCAGAGCAGCTCAGCCTCTTGAAGGTGCTTGCCAAACTGCATTCTGGAGGAGGAGTGTTGCACTGAGGTAATGAAGCAAAAGACATGGAGTGGGAGCAAGGAGTGAAAAGTAGGCAATGTGTCCAGTGGGTGAGAGGTAGAGCCACTGTGTGTGTCCACAGACAGCTCACTTTGGGCCTGTTATTGCCAATCTCTCTTCATTTTTGTCTTTGCTCACTTTACTTTGTGCAGGTGCAAGTAAGGTGGGTAATGAAGATGAGGCCAAATTCTTCCCGACTACCTCAGGCTGGTGGAGCAGGGGTAAACTGGGAGGAGCAGATCCTTCATAGACAAAGACTTGCAAATAGCTCCTCTCTTTCAAGGTTGTTTTTTTTTTTTTCCCCCTGAATTAACCAGAAAAACCACAAAGTGAATGAAAGGGGATGAGCATGTCCAAATGGGTGGTGAGTGTATAACAACAGGAAGGCCATACTTGCAAATAAGAGTTTGCACGGGTGCAGGTGGTGCGTTTTTCTACTTGGGCATCTTGGACTTGCACCTATTCCTCCAGCTGACAGCCAGAGAGATGATCCACTGCATGCCTGGGCCAGGCAGGATTGAGGGCTCCCATGCATGAGCTCAGAGATCCCAGGGATGTTACCCCTCCTGCACTGATGGGATGAAGGATGATGTCAGAGAAGGATGGTCTCTCAGATTTCCAGTGTACTTCCAACAAAATTTTTCTGAGCAAACAAGGCCACTCTGTATTGCCTAATGCAGCATGTACAGCAAAACAGGTGTGTCACAGTGTCTGGTAACTCAGAAAGCAGGACCCAGTGAGACAGACCCTGCTTGAACCATAGAGAGGTCTGCAGCCAAGACTAATGGTTTGAGACAAAGCCTTGGTCAAGTAGCAAACAATCCTAATGTGCTGTGGTGCCTTTTTTAAGCGTGGCACGGCGTAGCAATCAGCAACCTTCCCAGAGAGCACGGCCCCGCAGCCCGGCGGCGATAAAGGAGGCGAGGGAGGGTCCCTGCATGAGGTTCTACGGAAGAACTTTACTTTGCATGGCGTGAAGATTTCCAGAAGCAAAGACAAAGACACAGCAGGGGCGTGGGGTTTTGTATGGGGACGAGGAGGGCGGGGAGAGCAGGAGCGCCGATGGTCCCAGGGCACAGGGGCGGTGCATGGGCGGGGTTGGGGTACAGGGGCCAACAGGGAAACCCGAAGGAGTGGCCAGGAACGGGGAGCAATGGGAGAGCGGGGAAGGGAGAACAATCTGGAAGGGGAGACAGAGGGTAGAAAAGGGGAGGAGAGACACAAAACCAATAGCAGTAACGAAAGGTGCCTACATAACAATGAGAAAGCAAAGGATTTTGGGAGGAGTCAATCCACTGACCCTAATCTTGAGAGATCTCCCAGCTACTGCCTTTCAGGAGGAGAACAAGGGTTTGCTCTTTGGCCTTATAGGCTACTACACAGGTCGCCACTCTAAGGCCTGGAGAAAGGCGGAGCCAGAGCTGGGAATTAGGCTAGTGGACCAATAAGGGAGTGAAAACATGTAGGATCTAGAAATGAGAAGAGGCATTACATGTCTAGAAGACACTTCTCCTTTCCTGACTATTGCTTGGGGGAGAGCACAAGGGCTGCAGCTGAAGGAAGGGACATTGCTTTGGATATTTGCACACAATACTGTGGATATCATGGAGAACAAGCTGGCAACCCAGAGAGCTGGTAAGGTGCCCCAAGCTCTACGTGGAGTTTTACCACATCCTTTGGCAAGGAACAAGTCATTAGTATCCAATTACACTGAAATCATACTTAATGCAAGACAGGTTAAGACAAAAAGAAAATAAAAACATATACTCATAGTTGCCAAGACAGATAAACTTATAAAAGAGGTAGGTGGGGAAATGAGAGAAAACCAGGCTTCAGTTACTGGCTTTGAAGATTAAATCAGCACAGCTATTCCCTCATATCCAGGCATTTTGCTGCAGGCCCTTCTGACACAGTAAGGAGCAGACAGCCTACCTTCCTCCACACCTTACCCCTCAGGCTGTGTTGACCAAGAAGCTTTTCCTTTTGGGAAACAAAGCACTTCTCATGTTCTAAAAAATTTTCTGCTGAAACACCAAATTCTTCCAATCCTAGGAGCTTCACCAATTTGGTATAGAGCTGTTCCTATTTCTCACCTATTCAAGACACAGGATGGCCTTTCCTCTTGGCAAAAATAAGAATGATTTCATTCCTTTAGCATTACTTGGCTAGCTAACAATACTTTGGCTCGAGTGCTAAGCCTGAGTGCTGTCATGGAAAAGGCACTGGCTTGATGTCTCAATGCCACCATTTTCTTTCTCTCTTTTTTTTTTTTTTTTCCCTGTAATAATGTAAACATCTCTTCCCTGCCTCCTATCATTCTGGTGGGCATACAGCAAAGTGTGTGAGCCCAGTCAGCCTTGGTTTGGAGGGGATGTGTTGCTTCAAGCTAGTTCTGGGAATAGAAGCAAGGGGAGCAGTCCCTGCTTGCTCAAGCAGAGGCTGCTCCTTTGTTGATGGGATTTGTCTTTTCAGGGAGAGGGCGAGACAAACCACCCCTTCATGGACAAGGATAAAGGAGGTGAAGATTGATGTGGGAAGGATGAGAAGCAGGTTGCTGTGGTGCTGCAAAGTAGCAGAGGAGGTGGAGGTATTGTGCTGGGCTTGAGAACTCACTTTTAAAGGACTTGTTCAATGCAGAGGACATCATGGGATTTACTGCTGTGCATGCACAGACAGCCTCCCTCCTTACCCTGTTGTTGTGTCTTTTTCCCTTTACATCTTCCACTTCCCCCAGCAAACATTCTCCTGTCAATCTTACAAGTGGCCTCACACAGGGACGACACAGAGATACCCATTAGCCATCTGCCAGCAGTTTCCTCCCTAAACTGGAAGGAAATGGTTCAGCACCTTTCTGCCCTCCTGCATGGCTCCTGCAGCATTTGGGGTGGAGGGAGGAGTGGGGACAACACCAGGCTGGGGTCGGAGACAAGAGGTACTCCTGCCTCCCACATGCTGGACATGCTTCCCTCAGAAAGCTGTAAAGTGAGGGAAAGGCTGAAAATGAGAACACCAAGATGAAGAAAGGTGGAGCTTCCTGCTCTCCACATTGGCTCCTTGAGATGCCCTATTTTTCAATTTCCATTTCCGTATATGTTGTGAGGACAGGTGTAAAGAACATTTCACATGGGAACATGTTAACAAGCCACCAGAGAAAGGATGAGAGAGTTGGCACCTTCTTCCTGCCTGACTGGATGACACCTGGCTTGTTAAAGAGACATACTTTCCTGAAAGGGAACGATGGATGACTTCAGTTCTGGGAATGAGCATCCTGTCTGGACACATTCCAGGAGCCCAAGGAACTGTCTATGAGACCTGACATACCAGGAGCAGCCCAGTGAATGCAACCTGAGACATTAGATGCACAGGAAGCTTTTAAGGAAGCATCACCCCTTCTCAGGGCAATCACCTGAATACCTGACGATGAGTGAGATGTCTTGCCAATTTAGATCAGCAAGGATAGGAGCCTGTATAATTTTTTTAAGTATTCCATAAATATAATCTGTTTTGAATGGATATTAATGGATTTGTCATGGATGAAATACTATATTTCCATTCTTCCTTCACTTCTTCTGGATTAAGTGGGATTTCAGTGTTACTGAATGCCCACTGACACTGCTAGCTGAAGGTGACGGGGAACTGTTACCCTGTGGCCACCTAGCTCATGTCAGGCTCCTTGCCGTGTTCTCTAGAGTGCTGAAGGTTAGTGATAGCCATGCCTGCCCCATTTTGGCTGCAGGAATGAGGTCCCTGGTGAGTATCTCTGATGAAGGTCAGGGATAGCAGAGGCATCCTCTGCTGGCAAAAGCAGCTGTGGACATGGGTGTGGAATGGGACAAAGGCTCTAGGTGTGACTCCTGATGTTCCTCAATGTATCTGTCAGGGGTCCAATAAGTTTAGCAACGAGTAGAAATCTTCTTCCCCATGCCAAAATCCCCTCTCCTTTGAGCTGGAATTAGAACCAGTGACTAAGGATTACTCTGAAAGCACTGCGGCCGTCTACCCTGGGAGCTGAGATATCAAAAGATGAGAGATGCAGTCCTGAGAGAAACTCCCAGCAGGATCCTGCAGCAGCCCTAGTCCCAGCAGCATGATGGCAAGTAGCAGATGCATCACTGTGGGATATGGGGAACCAAGGCCTAAAAGGCGCCTTGAATACAAATTTCTGCCCAAAACAATGCTGCTGCAAAGCTGTCGGCTCACTCTGGAGTGAGCACTGATTAGGGATGGAAATAGCACCAAGGCCACACTACGTGGTTAACTGGAAGAGGTGTGATTTGTAGTCTACTCTTACATAAATCTATTACCACCCCTCTCCTATTTACATTACAGGCTTTGGAATTATCAGAAGCAGCAGAACAAGTCCGTGTACTGCTCCAGCTTGTCACCTCTTACCCAAGGATTCCCTGAAGTAAGGCTGTCTGCACACCTGCAACAGGATAGAGATGAGAGGAGCTGATCCCACAGCATTATAAAAAGAGCAACACAAGTGACATGAGGTAGCAAAATTTGCAATAAGCAGATCCATCTGTCTTTACACCACCTCTCCTTGCTTGCAGACCTCATTAGCAAAGCAGCTCTAAATGCTGTGACAATGGAAGTGCACAGCAGCTCTGGCACTGATCTATGCTCTGCTTTGCCACCACATCCCTGCCCTCCCTGTGCCCTGCATATGCCTGTTCTCTCCCCTACTTGTATTCTCCTGATCCAAAGAGTGGCAGTGACAGGGGATGTGGGGTCAGTGGTACCCTGTTTTCCCAGCTTCTTGACCACCGTGGTGGGACAAAGGAGCATGTTCAGCTCACAGCAGCACACCTTCCCTTATATCCAATCCTGGAGCAGCCTCCCTCAGTGCTGATGGCTGGGGTCACGGGGGGGTCACCCTCCAGGCTGATGACCGGCTGTGTTGGCTGCATCAGGGGGAGAATTTTGGAAGGAGAGGAAGACAGCCAGCCCCAACTCTTTGTCTCCCACCCAGATCATGGTATCAGACTATTATGGTGCTGTCTGTTGCCATGAACTGTTGGTTCATATTGCCCAATCCTAACTGCAGAGGGTAGAACTGCATAGTGAGAGATGTGCACGCTCAGTCAGCACAGGCAAAACACAAATCTTACTGCAGAGTTGCACCCTCTGTGGCAAGGTCAAGGCCATTTAAGAGACACACAAAAATCTTGTTTATTTTATGGTGAAAGGACTTGCTGTGCACCCTTTCTTCCCTTGCATTCTGTAAACTCTGCCAGAATCAGAAGGGCTGACTCCTAGGGAATAGCCTGGTGTGGGGAGAGGGTGATGCAACACCACGTGTGTGGACATGGGCCGACGTGCTTGAGATGCTTCCTGAAGTGATAATTCAAAAGGACGTTAATGGAATAAACTGCTGCTTGGTACAATGAGCACAATGTCACAGTGGATGGCATTCGTGGTCGTAGCTAAAAGTGCCTGGCTTGAAGGCTTTTCCAGTTGTTTTCCTTGCAAATGCCTGCATCTGTCTCTCAAATGTTGTGCTCCCCTATGCTCACAAAAATCTCATGTGAAGGAGTGGGTGAAAGAACTTGGCTGGAAAATGGCCAAAAGGGAAACTTGCTCTTCTTATCTGACTTTCAAAAGGAATAAAAGGCATTGGTACTCGGGAATGAAGAGTCATGCTGGTTTTGCTGTATGCCTTGAGAGCATTTGCGGGGCAAAGGAACACATAAAAGGAAAACAGAAGAATTTGAAAAAAAAAAAATCCCAAATAACATGTGTTACCTCTGACACCAGTCACTTGATAAACAGACACTTCACTGGTTCTGGTAGCAACTAACTGTGTGAAAACCTTTCNNACTTTTGTTTAGCTGTAATATGGAAATATTTGACCCTTTATCTTCATGCACTGAATCTCTATTCTGTGCAGAAGGAATGTACCTCAAGATGGGGGTGGATGAAAACATAACCTAGACCATCCTGGGGAGCTGGGATCGAGTCTCAGCTGGTCTCTGATGTGGTATAAAGTCTGTGCTGAGTATAAACTTAAAATCAGTCTCTCCTTTGAGCTACGGACCTGAGCATTGTCCTGGAAAACAAAATATCTGCAGTCCTTTGCTCCGCCAGCTGAGCAATAGAGAGCATACTGAAATAGCATCAAGAGTGGATTATGTCAAGCAGACCAAGGCTAGGGAGAAACCTGACACTGGGACAGGGCTGTGAAGTGATGAGCTGAGGCCAGCTGGGAAGCCTGAGCTGGATCTGTGCTGTGAAGTCCCTCTCTACTGAACATCACTCTCCTTTCCTACTGACAGAGCTGGGGCTGCAGCAGCGGCGTTTGGAGTGCTATGGCCTGTTAAATCACAGCAGAAATCTAATCTGTCACCCAGTCAAAATTCCTGTTGTTAAACCTCTGTAATACCCTTTTCCTTAAATTGTGGTATGCTTAGGAGGCCCCCTAGCACTGCCCCTGCTGTGCCACCTCTGTTCATCCCCACTGCCACAGCACCAACTCCTGCACTGCTAACCCAGAATCAAACATCCCTGTTATTCCACAAAATGCAGGTACCTGGGGAGGATTCACCATTCCTACCTTTCTGCTAGTAAGGGAGACATCTAGCCATGATTTACAAACAGGCTCTCAAGGGATGCTGTGATAGCAAAGTAGAGGGGAAAGGTTCAGGGGTGCATTTGAAAAGCAGAGGATTGTGTTAAAATAGGAAAGTACTTGGTTGCTTACTCTCCAATAAGAAGTGGGATTTTCCCAGTTTTCTAACTGGTGTGCTCTCCCCTTCTTCTAACTGCTTTTGTTTTACTTATATCCTTTCTTCCTTCTTGTCTCATTTTCATTGCAGGGTATGTTTGGGGGTGTGGAAAAGCAAGCCTGTCCCTGTTATCTGTGAAACTTGTCCCTAGCCCTGGAAAGGACCTATTTTTAGGTAGGCAGTAGTGCAGTGCTATTACTTCCCCACATGCAGTACTTCCTCCCGTCCTTTGGACATACTTTTATCCCTTGGCTGTGAAATATGGATCTCTTTCTAGCAGAGATGTGTGGAGGGGATGAGGGACTCTCTGAGGGAATCTCTGGGTTTCTAGAGTTGCATTTGGCTTGGGGAGATGCTGAACTGTTCATCTCATGTTTGTTATCCTACAGCCGGTCTTTTCAGTCTCACATCCCAAAACTGATTTTGAGACTTTAGACAATATGGATAATTGCAAGGAGGATGATAAATGCCTCATGTTAATCACCTTGCAGGGTCACCCTGCCTGCCTGAAGGGTTTGACCTGACCACCATTTCTCATCCTGATCTTGAGGACTCTGAGGAAACTAGACTTCCTTTTGGGAGGGCTTTTTTTCCCTGTGCCCCCTAAAGCTGGGTGACAGGCTCATGCTGGCTTGCTGGCACTGCTGGAGGGCAGAAAGAAGCCAAAGGATCTTCCTTCTCCCAGGCAGACAGCTGGGGCAGTGACACCTTGTCTTGGTGTCACGATGATGGCAGAACCACAGCATGCAGGAATGAGTCCTTGATGCAGTTTGTCCACAGACTCTCACTGTTTCAGGGCCTTTTAATTCAAATCTCTGAGGTTTGTCTGCTATAATTTATGTCAGTGCCACTGATTAATTTGGAACAGAATTTATTATCTAGTTCATTCTTTTATCCCATGTTTCTGCTGGTCTGCTGCAAATTGTGGAAGGTCCTTGAGTGTGGTTAAGTCCAGAGAAGGCTGCTTTTGATCACAGTTCAGCTCAGGGCAGTGTCCATCCTCTATTTAAAAGAAAAGGACAGACATCATCCCTCTGTCTGGTCTTTGTAGCTTGTCCCTGAAATCTCATGTCCCATACATTTGATGTGCTCCCAGTGACTCATCCTTGGAAATGCTTTGAGCTGTCCTCTTCTGCTGTGATTTCATATGTGCAAAAGGAACTTTCTGAAGATGTCATTATCTCCTGTGCTGGTCTTTGTTTTCCTGGAGATCTGAAACCAACCCTCAGACTGTTTTTAGAAGGTCTCCAAATACTGACCGCATATGGCCTGTCATCACATATGAGGTACACAAAGACAAATGTATATATATATATGTGTTGAGTGGAAAAAATGTCAGTCTCAAAAGGCAACTGTTTTTGAAAGCACTTGTGTCTGTTGCAAAGGCTCTCTTTGGCTGCATAAATTGAGTCACACATAAGGGTAGTCTCAGTATTTATCATGGAGTGTATATCGATCACAATAAAAGCATGAAATGCAAAATATCATTTGCAATTTTCACTGGTATAGGTAGGAGGGCTTCATCTTATGGCTGGCTTGTCGGCTCGGTAAGTTGTTGCCAATGTAAGTGAAATTTGAGTCTCTGCAACATGCTGGCTGTAGGTGGGAATGCCGGTGCTTGCCACCTGCTCCTGAGGGACTGTTCACGGCAGGGTAAATGGGCACAGACAAAAGGTGAGATGGATGGAGATTCTCCCCTAGCCTCCCCGAGGGATGCTTGGCTAAAAATGCAAATCTTTTCAGTCAGAATAACAAGCAGAGTTAGCAGTATGGGAGGAGGGGAAGGATGCATCTTCATCTTGCCCTAAGTCTCACATGTGGGTGAGAGGAACTGGAGATGGCAACCTCATTTTTGTTAGGATGTTGTATTGCTCAGGCACCCACCAGCCCTGTCCTCTTCCAGCAGCTAGGCTGTTGTGGAAAGCCTGCAGGTGAGTCCCACCAGTCTCAGGAGTGTGGGGAGCTGCTGGAGGCAGCAGGGTGGGGGTGGGTGTTGATCCCTGTCCAGGGAATGATGGGCAGTTCCCATCTGCTTTAGGCAGCTGCCAGTGTAGAGGTGGATCCTGCCACCCCTGGGCTGGGTGGCGGGATGCTTGTTCATCCCCCAGGAGAGGCAGAAGGTGGAGTGGCAGCAGGCCAAGGCACTGTCACCCCATGGACCAGGATGCTTCTCACCACTCACCATGTCCAGGACAGGATGCCTGGACAAGGAGCCTGCTCCTTGCAGAGTGCACTTTGTCTCTGCAGGCTTGTTAGGGAAGCAAGTCATGTGGGAGCATATTTTTGACAGCATCCTCTGGCCAAAATACGATTTTTCTCTTTGTTTTCCAGTCATGCAAGAGAGCCACAGGGCTGATTTTCTGAGTGACACACAACAGCTTCACAGCTCTGGTACAAGATAAGAGGTTGCAGAGGGGAATTCTGTGAATGCAAAACCCAGAGATGTCATTATGGCATTGAAACCTGAACCTGGACATCACTCAACCTCTCCTTCCTCCTCCAAATACCTCTCCTAAACCCACTGCTTTGCAGCCAGCTTTCCAGGTTCCAGGCCGTCAGTCCATGGGCTGCAAGCTGTTATTTGGCTGTGCAATAAAGGAGTTAGAAGTAATGTCTGTGAAAGCAAGCCTATCTTTAGGAATTAGTGTTCTGGTTGTGTCAAGAAAGCCAGGTAACACTCCCAGGCAGGCAATACTGAAAAAAAAATTTCTTCTTGGTGGTGGTGGGCAGACATCCAGAGTTTCTGTCCAGGAGGGGGGTTAAAGCAATTCCTTGTCCCAATTTGTCCCTTGAGAGATGGCTTGACTTGGTGACTCTTCAGAGGACAGCTGTGTGTGCTGGTGGTCTTCCCCTGCAGGAGTGGAAGGAGAGGAAGAGGAGGGGGACAGGGCTGCCAGGGAGAGACAGGAGAGTGCCAGGCTCTTTCTCAGTGCAAGTTCTTTGAAGGTCCTCCTAAGTAGTCCCTGCTAAAGACCAGCTGCAGGATCTTCCTGTTTCTCCTCAGTGTCTTGGACTTTGGTCTTCTCTTCCTCCTTGTTGCAGAGTGGTCGTACAACATGTGGCTTTCCTCGCACTTCTCATCCTGCCTTTGCAAGTGTGGTCAAGTCTCTGCATTTCTTTATCTAATTTACATAATTTATTGTTGTGGTTCATGTGGTTCTGTGGTCAGAAAAACCTTTACTAATTTTTCACATGTCTGGACTACATATTCCTACCAGAAAAATATTTCAGCTCAGGCCTGGTTGCAAAAGGTGGGTTTATCTTTGTTTTGTTGACTCCTCTTTTTGGTTGTGCTGTTTACTACCTGTTCCATGTTAGCATGCTTCAGCACACAGAAAAGGGAAAACCAGCAGCACACTGTCCCTCACCTTGTTGCCACCAGATGTCCTCTGCAGATGCATCAGATATCCTGCTCAGCCAGTTAACAAAAGGCTTCTGGGGGTTACCAAGGTAGGTATAAACTCACCGGAATTACATCCTAGAGGCACGTTACACCCTGAGAGGTGCCTCAGTTCATTCTCCGAAGGGCCAGCATAGCTTTTTTTCATGCCATGAACACCTCCTTCCCTACATCAGCAAATGGAGGTGTTTTTGCGTGCTGACATTTCTAGCCCTCAGCTTTTCCCTCCAGAATTTCTCTGTTTCTGCCTGTGCAGTGAGGTGGAAATTCCTGCCCTGCCAGATGAGGATGGCTTTCCTCATCTAATTCAGAGCCCCTTGTTGAACCAGGTTTTACTCTGCAAGGCGTAGCTGACTCAAAGTTAGGAGGGCAAGAATGAGACATTCAGATTCCTCCAGATGCAAAAGTCACCTCTGACCCATCCATGAGGGGAGGGAAAGAGAAATATCTTCTTGTTGCTGCTGCCAGGGAAGGCTCCCTGCCAGCCCTGCCAAAAGCCCCAGCTGTCTGCTGCTCAGCTGCCAGAGCAGCTTCTCCCACTGGACTCCAGGCTCTTGTCCACACCAGGCTGTCGAAGCAAAGGTGTGATTTCAAATGGGTTTAACTTAGCTATCGCTAATTTCCCATGACTGCGAGACTTAAAAAAATCCGTTTGTTTTTATGGGGCTGCTGACAAATATGTGTAAGTTTACACAGGGGTATTTCCAGCTCAGGGGGCTGCAAATGAGTACAGGATTTCACTCAAACACTTAAGAAGCATGTGAGACACTGAAAACAAAGTAGTCAATAATACTGTTAATTTAATGTTATTTATTACAATTGCATGCAGAGGATAGCATTCATTCTCATGCAGAAATCCATGAAAACATTCATTTTCTTATTTTCCTGAAGTGCACAGTTTCCAGACTGGTGTCGCATTGCAGACTGAGTGCCCTGCTTTAGAATTGGGGTCTGCCCCTGGATGTGTAGGGCACTCACTCAGCTGCGCTCCTGCATTTCTCAGATGCAAGCCCTATACAGTCATAAAGCAGAGGAAACATTAGAGGTTTCTACAAGATACTTAACTGAGAAAGTATTGTAGTTATTGATTAAAAGAGAAAATATTCTGGTTACATGTACAGTACGGTGGCAAAGTGATTTTATACAGTAATGCAGGGACTTCGGCTTAAATTTGAGGATGAGGTATTTACTGCTTGTACAGTTGTGTGATAAATTATTGGCAAGTAGAAGCACAGATGGCTTTCCCTTAAGATCAGGCATCACATGTCACAAATTATCTGGGAAATTGTCATTTCAAAAATAACTCTGGAACAAGTGCCAAGCTTAAAGGGATATCAGTGTCTAATAAACAGACATAAACACAGCAGTGCCCAAAACTAGAATATATTTGAATTAAACTACCGGAGAGAGAGCATATACAATTAGTACCTATTCTCTAGCAGCACAAATGAAAGCTTTTCATACTGTATTTCTTCAGTTTCTTTCTCATCAGGGAGTTCAAATAATGTTTTTCATGCCTATTTAACCTGCCCAAGTTAATGGCATGAATAGTTAATGGCATGAATAGTCATGTTAGATTTTTATGTTACAGCTCCTACTACTAAAATCTTACCAGAAGAAACTTGAAGCACAGTTACAGGCAGGCAATTTTGTTTGTCTGGTTTTCAAGGTGATGAGATGTTTACACCCTGAAGTGTTGAAGCTCCAGAGCAGCCATTGCTTCTATTGTCTCCTCCAGTAACCACATGTACTTCACACCTTGGAAAGGTAGGATTTTTGAGCTTGCCAAAACACATGGACAAAATTACATCCTGCTCTCATGGCCACCACCACTTGCTCACAACAGAGCATTTACAAGGCTGCAGGATGTGGGTGAGCAGGCTGGGGCAGCCCTTCGCTCGCCATTGACCTGCAAAGATAAGGAAAGGGAGCAGAGGGCCTTTGCTTATCACTCCTCCAGCTCCTCCAGGGGTGAAGGCTGCCATGTGTGAGTGAGGAGAGCCAGGGCCTCTGTGGGCTCCCCCCTCCCCTGGCAGCTGTCACCTGTCCCAGCCTGTCCTGCTCTCACGCGCATATATGGGCACGGCAGGACGGCAGCTCGTGACGCAGCGCTGCTAAAAACAGCCCCAGCTCCGCTCGGCCCCCCGTTCAAACCGTGTCCTCCGGCCCCAGCAACCCTGAGAGCTCCTGATCGCAGCACAGCCTTGGACTTATTTCAAGGGAAATTAACCCCGAAACCTCTCCACGAGGCCGTGGCCCTGAGCGTATGCTCCAGGAAAAGCTAGGGATGAGCACCTCCCTGAGCTACAAGTCGTTCTCCAAAGAGCAGCAAACTATGGATAACCTGGAGAAACAGCTGATCTGCCCCATCTGCTTGGAGATGTTCACCAAGCCAGTGGTCATCCTGCCCTGCCAGCACAACCTCTGTCGGAAGTGTGCCAGTGACATCTTCCAGGTAGGTTTCTTCCCAGAGAGAGGTCTGCTTCCCAAGCAGCACTGGTTGGAATGAATGGTAAAGTAGGTTTTTTACATGTTCTGGTAGACTAATTTTAACAGTTGGTGAGACAGGGTGGGGGGAGTGATTTAAGGCTAAAGTTGATGTATCCGGCGGCCAGGGCTGAGCTCACAGCAGGCGAAAGTGCCACCTGTTGGCTGTGGTGACATGGCCAAGTGTGAGTGAAGGGACTGGCCCCTCGCCCAGCAGTCGCCAGGTGCTTTCCCAGGGGTGACATGTCGGAATTACCCTCTCACTGGGCATAGTGACAAATGGTTTCCTACCATTTGGTGCTTTTGGAAGAGGCTTTCATGTTTTTTCACGGCCGTACCCCCCTCTCCTTGTGCTGCTTGGCAAGAACAGGCCTCCAACCCCTACCTGCCGACCAGGGGAGGTACAACTGTGGCGTCGGGAGGCCGCTTCCGCTGTCCCTCCTGCAGGCACGAGGTGGTCCTGGACCGACACGGCGTCTACGGGCTGCAGAGGAACCTGCTGGTGGAGAACATCATCGACATCTACAAGCAGGAGTCCACAAGGTAACAAGGGAATGTGTGTCCTCCAGAGGTCACACGTGAGGTTGATTTAGTCATTTTGTCTCTCGGAAAAGCAGAAAGGGATCGTGCTGCCATGCCTGACTGTCTGTTGCACAATGAAGTCAGCTCTCACAAAAGACAGAAAAATATCCAAATAGATGCTGAGCTTCCCTGTTCCCACTTGCAGCAGGGGATTGGGCCATGCTTATTCACATGAGCAACACTTACCGGTGCAAGCAAGGCCCTTGAGTTCAGCACAGCTGCTCATGTGATTAAGGGAAAAGTATGTTGTTTAACATCATTTATTGCAAAAACAGTTTAGACAATTCTTATTTGTCTTTAACCTCTGTGTTCTCATGCTAAAGAAGGGAAAGGATTTCAAATCTTGTTAGAAAATCTTGAGGTACAGACAGTGCAAACAAGAAGAAAACTGAATTTCACACAGAAGGTGCCCTGTATCATAATGCCAAATGAAAATTCTGTTAAAAATATCTCCATTCCTGTCAGCTTGGGATGTGAACTTATGAAATCAAGTCTTATTTAGGAGTCCATAAAAGAAAAGAAATAGCCAGAAACAATATGTATCAGAGCTGTGTGGCTGTGCACAAGAATCAAGACCTCAGAGCAGAGGAATAGGTCAATTCTAAAAAGTGAGATTACTCCTGAATGGTAATTTCTTGCATTTGATGTGTAATGGATCCAGAAACAGAAGAAAGTTTTCTCATCTCTATTTCCCTGGGATGGGATACATGGTACCACTGTTGAGAACTTAGTAGGGGGGAAGGTGAAGGAGATAATCTCCCTCTGCTCTTATGAGACCCCACCTGGAGTCCTGCATCCAGCTCTGGAGTCCTTAGCATAAGAAAGACATGGACCTGCTGGAGTGAGTCCAGAGGAGGGATGCAAAGATGCTTAGAGGGCTGGAGCATCTCTCCTCTGAAAGAGTTGGGGTTGTTCAACCTGGAGAAGAGAAGGCTCTGGGGAGACCTGAGGACACCTAATATCTATATGGGGCCTACAAGACAGCTGGAGAGGGACTTTTGACAAGGGCATGTAATGATAGGACAAGGGGGAATGGCTTTAAACTGAAAGAGAATAGATTTAGATTAGCTATGGAAAGAAATTCTTCAGTCTGAGAGTGGTGAGGCACTGGCACAGGTTGCCCAGAGAGGTTGTGGATGCTCCATTCCTGGCAGTGTTCAAGGCCAAGATGGATGGGGCTTCACACAACCTGGGCTAGTGAAAGGTGTCCCTGCCCAAGGTAGGGGCATTGGAACTAGATGATCTCTCAGGTCCTTTCCAACCCAAACCATTCTAATAATTCTGTGATTCTGTGATGAAGTTAACCTGGCCCCAGGCCACCAAGGAAGGAGCTCTCACCCAGGGAAGCTGTTTTTTGTCACCAGCATGAATCCTTAGAGTTGGTTCTGTATGGCAAGGTGTTTTGTTCACCTGGAAGGTGTAATCCTGGCCATGCTCCCTGACATCTTCTGATCCCACTGCAACAAGGAGCTGGGTTTCCCAGGGACAGTGAGGTAGCATCACTGGTGCAGGTGGACACAGCCATCAGAACCCGGTCCCTGGCATGGCTGAGGATGCCTCCTCCAGCAGAGGAAGACAGTCACCAGCAGAGAGAACATTTTGGAGCCTGACGGTGGCTTTGGCTACTCTCAGCTGTTTGAATCTCTCTGAGGACTGTTGCAGCTGGGCATAGGTTGGAGCTCCAAAGCACTGGAGAGCACAAAGCTGGCTTAAAAATTGTCCTTTCTGCTGCCCTTTGTGCTCAGTGTCAAGTAAAGG
Source organism: Daphoenositta chrysoptera (assembly GCA_013397915.1). Classification (NCBI taxonomy): domain Eukaryota; kingdom Metazoa; phylum Chordata; class Aves; order Passeriformes; genus Daphoenositta; species Daphoenositta chrysoptera. The sequence continues at coordinate 1,021,422 of VZRO01008494.1, read as the reverse complement.
TCAGCTACTCCCGTGTGTGTCATTGATGCTCAAATATTATTTTAGTCAGGAAAATCTCAGAGGAAATGAATCAGCAAAGCTGCAATGGCGGGCTTTGCTTTTGACCAAACAAGCTGGACATATATGGCCTCATGTCTTCATGTCTTCCTTGGTTTTGCTTTTTTTTCAGCTCACAGTTGTATTTATCTCAAAAAAAAAAATGCAACTCCTTTTCCCCATGTAGTTCACAGGAAATTGGAACAAAATACAGTTAAACAGAAATGTAAGAATAGATTTAGTCGATTTTTTTTTTTAATTCCATGAAAGCGAAACATATAATGAATAAAATGGGAGAATAGAAAAAAAAATATGAACATACACTTGCTTACATATTTGTCCAAAAGATTTGTTTAATTAATCTGTTACAGTGGTTTTTAAACCTTCATGTATGTCCTTAGAATGAAAGTTATTGTCAGGGTGACGCAGTAGCAGCAATGCATAGCAGCATTATCTAAACTATTTGGCCCGTTGTGGGCCTCAGCTGCTTATCTCCATCTGCCTAACATTCCTTGGGCTCCCCTGAGAGTGTGAGCAGATCTTTCATGGCTTTTCCCCGTGCTGTTCCACAGAAAGCAAAAAGTCAAGGGAAATCAAGTCTTCCCCACTTCTACCTTTTGTACCAGTCTCTTCCATACTGACAACAGGGGTCTGGCAGAGATATGTAGGAAGAAGGGTGAGATGTGATCTTTGCCTCCTTGTCCTTCCCAAGGCAACCCTTCAAACTGGCAGCACCTGTGATTTCCAGACAGGAACAACTTCTCCTCCTAGTTCTCCTGTGGGTATAATTCACTGTAACTGAATGTACCAGAATGATGCCAGCTCCCATCTTCATTTCACATGAACTTAGAGTAAAGTGAGAGTAAAGGGAACAAGGGAGCAAGCTTTGGGTCCTGCTTAGGCAAAAATAGCTTATTTCAAAAGTATTGGGGTTTTTTGTAAGTGGATTTTCTATTTGAATTAAGGAATTGGGTTTTTTTAATAAAATCTGGGGCAGGAGCTGGACTATGAGGTTGGGAGAGTCTGCCTGAGCCCTCATATGCAGCCCCTCCTATTACTAAGTATCACATCGTATGGTCTTTTATCCCATTGCTCATCAAATTCCAGCTGATGGCAGCATAGCCTGTTGCCAAATTTAGAATGTGTTAGCAACACAAGGGAAGAATTCTTCAAGCAGGAGGTGGCTGATACAAAGCTTTAAAAGACAGCAAAGGACTGAAAACAGTGGAAATTGAGTTGGCTAAAAATTAAACCAGTCTTTGAAAATCTGTAGGCCACTGATCACCTAAACTATCTGAGAAATATCAGGATGCCTGCTGTCATCAGGAAAGGGAAGCAACAGGAGGTTGTGACCTTTTGTAAGATCTGGCAGGTTCTAATGATCTCAGCTGGCTATTCCAGATCAAAAGGTGCTTTGGGCTTTGTTACCAGCTGAATCCTGATCAGGGAGGGTCAAGCACTCTTTCTGCCTTGCACTTACCGGGGAGAGCCTGAGGAACAGGCTGTCCCTGCAGCCCCGAGCACGGATGGAGAAGATGTGCAGCAGGGACCAGGCTGTGCTGAGAGCAGCCTGCTTGGCTCTGTGATGGTGCTGACGTGCTGCAGGGCCCTGTAGCCAGCACCACCAGAAGCCTCTGTCCCTGACACCTCCGAGGTCTTAGCCCAAACTCCCAATGCAGGATGTGTCTCTCTAAACCAGGCTGCAGGGGTGTCTGGGAATCTCAGGCTGGGCCAGGGAAATGTGCTCCCTGACCACAGGTCACCAAGCAAGGAGGAGCCCCACAGGTTCTGCAGTAAAGAGATGAGGAGTGAAATCACCTGGTTCTCCTCAAGCTCCCCATGAGACAAAGCCCCAAGCTCAGCCCCACCAATGGTTTTCTTGGGCTGGGCATTCATGATAGTAGTGTAACAGAGCTACAAGAATCCTTATGTCCATATGAACTTCTATAGCCTTCTCATTTTTCAAGCCCCATTTCTACCCTGGGTATTGGTGAGCTTTTCACTGCTTTTGAGAGAGTCCATCATTGTGGCTGATTTTCAAGGGCCACCTTCCTCCAAGGTCAAAAATGGTCTATCCCCATATATAAGGACTCAAGCAGTGGTGACAGAATACCTGCATTGATTAAGAGGGAGCTCGAGATAAAAATAAAACATTAAAAAGGAAGCAAAAAGAAGATGGACAGGTGATTCAGTAAGATTTTGAGACACTCTCCAAGCACATGCAGATGAAGTTAGAAAAGCCAAAGTCCACCTGGAACTGAATCTGATGAGGGACATGAAGGGCTAATGAGAGCTTCCACAGCTGCATCAGCAGCAGAAGGAAGATTAGGGAAAGTGTGAGTCCACTGCTAAATGGAGCAGGGCCTCATGTAACACATGACATAGAAAAGGCCAGTGTACTCAACACCACCTTCACCTCAGACTTTACTAGTAAGCTCAGTTTTAAGAAATTCTAGTACCCTGAGACCAGTGGGAAAATCTAGAGCAAGGAAGACTCACCTTTGGTGGAGGGGGATCAGGTTAGAGAATATTAAAAAAAAATTGGACATGATGGGAGGCATCCATAAATGGTGAGGGAGCTGATATATTATTGCAAGGTCACACTCAATAATCTTTGAAAGGCTGTGGTAATTGGAACAGTTTCCTGTGGACTGGACTGGAAGAAAGCAAATGTTCCTCCAATCTTCAAGGAATGCAAGGAGGAGAATCCAGGGAACTACAGGCTGGTCGTGCACACAGGTCCCTAGAAAGTATTTCATGCAAACCCTCCTGGAAACCATTTCCAAATATATAAACAACAAGAAGGTGATTAGAAATAGTCAGCATGAATTTATGAAGAGGAAATCAGTATGACCAACCTGATAGCTTTTTATAGTGAGAAGACTAACTTAGTGCATGTGAGGAGAGCAGTAGATATGGTTTATGTAGACTTTAGACACTGTCTCCTGTGACGTCTTTATTGATAAACTGTTGAAATAAGGTCGAGAGTAGACAGTGGAAAGTGAACTGGACCAAAAACTGGCTGTACTACCAGACTCCAAGGGTCATGGTGAGCAGCATGAAGTCAAGTGGAGGCCAGTCGTTAGCGCCGTATGCCCAAGTCTGATACTGTGGCAAATGCAGTTTCATATCTTCACTAATGACCTGACTGTGCCTCATAGAGTCATGAAGATCCTTTCCATCCCCTGACCAGGTGCAGACACCAGGTGATGTGATGGCACAGGAAGGGCTACAGCTGTCTTAGTATCCTCAGTAAAAACAATACCAAAATTGAATTCAGGATTTCAGTAGAGACCTTTTTGGATTTGAAAAAATCCTACAGAAAACATGCTTTCTAACAGCAGTTTTCCTAAGGTCTTACTACATTCTTAATTAAAGTGTGCTTCTTTATGTGCCCAGCAACTTTGCATTTCCTCACGAAATCACAGTCACAGAATGGTTGAGATTGGAAGGAACCTCTCGAGGTCATCTGGTCCAAGCACCTGCTGCTCAAGCAGGACCACCTGGAGCCAGTTGCCCATGACCATGTCCAGATGGCTTATAAGTATCTTCAAGGATGGAAACTCCACAACTATCCTGGGCAAACCGTGCCAGTACTTAGTCACTCTCACAGTAAAAAAGTGTTTCCTAATGTTCAGAGTGTACCTCCCATGTTTCAGTTTGTGCCCATTGCCTCTGGTCCTGGCATTGAAAAGTGCCTGACTGCATCCTCATTACACCCTCCATTCAGGCATTTAGATAACCGAAGGTACTGATAAGATCACGGTCATTGTTAAGATTCCCCTTCACCTTCCCATGATCCAGGCTGAAAGTTCTCTGCACTTCTCTCAACCTTTCCTCACAGGAGGGCTGCTGTAGGCCCTTAATCATCTTCAGGGCCCTTTGCTGGAGTCTCTCCAGTATGTCAATGTCTTTCACGTACTGGGCAGTCCAGAACAGGACCCAGTCAGTACTTCAGGTGTGGTTCAAACACAATTTCAATGGCAAAGAATAAGCCTCCAGCAGTCCAACACAGGCTTAGCATCTCCAAGAGAAGAGTCCAAGAATGAGACCACAAAGTTATCAGGACATTTCAGCAAACTGACATTTCTCTGGTCCCTAGCACATCTGTGGTGAATCTTTACTGTTACTAAAGCCATGCAGTCCTTTTCCTATCAGCTACTCTTTAATCTCCTGTTTCAGAAGCAGTCTCTATTTTAAACTTAGAGGTTGTGTTTTGGTCTTTGCTACCCCAACACAGATCTAGAGGAACCCTGCTGAAGTCAGGGAACGGTGTGCTAAAACTCTCTTCTTTTGCACAGCCTGGGGAGGAGCCTGTAAATCTGTTTATTTCTAGTCTTCTAATCTGTCTTTAGGGCCCCACTAGTTCAGGGAGTTCTGCCAGGTTTCTTCCAGTTGTTCGCGGCACCTTTGAAGGTTGGCTGCTTCTGGCTGAACTTGCTTGACACCATCACCTTTTTGCTCTACTTAATGTGTCTTTCATGCAAGTGGCACCATTCCAGTGTCCAATAAAATTCTAGTAGTTTCTGGCTCTGGTCTTGTAAATATTTGCAGGAAGAGCTGCTATCTCAGGCTTAATTAATGACTTCGAAATTCATTGTATTGCCCTCACGCATGGGCCCTCCCACTGGTGCACTATGACATGAATATATTAGGGGCTGTTTGCAGTAATCTGCAAACAATGTAAAGCATTTTTTATGGGGGAGACACACCTCTTTTGACTAGCAGTGAAACAGTGCTGGATTTGACAAAGTGCCTGATGTTAATGAATGCTGGAAATCTGACCCAAATAACACAGGCTTTCTTCAGAAGTGTTTGTCTTGTTTTATTCTGGTATATCATGTTATATGGCAGTTTACAGATTTTCCTTATGAACCCTTTAATCCCAGGGCACTCTTGAATTTAAAAAAAATCACAAATGTGTGAGACATTTTGTTTCTTGCTAGATTTTTTTTTTTAAATACATCTAAGTGATCATATTCCATACCCTTCAGAAAAGAAAATCTGTACTTTGTCATTAAAAAATAAATGCCATATCCACTCTACCAAACTGTATGGAAAAACTCTATGGTAATATAATATAAAATAATTATTGTTTCCATACATTTTAAGCTTTAATAGAATGACTGCTTGCCTCCTTGCTACAGAATTCTGTAGAATGGCTTAAGAAAAGGTTCCCATGTAATTCCACTGAATTCCATAGTTCTAATGATGAAAAAATATGTTTATATGATGCCATTGTTCCACTTGCTACAGGTAAGTCATAGTCCTCTTTCCGAACAGTAGCAGAAGGGGACAGTGGTTTATGCTGAAAGTATTTAACATTGCCACTGTAGCAGTGATGGCTTTTGAAGGCTTGAACCCCAGACACACTCTTTCCATGGGTCTACTGGCCCCTGTCTTCTGTATCACATCATTACACACTCATGTGTTTGCCACAGATGTGCTCAGGGTGTTAAGCCTGAAGTCTGGGCTCAGGAAAGTGCCACCCTGCCAACACACACCAGGCCAGAGCTGCTACTTGCACTGGGAATGTCATATAAGTGGCTTGAAGTCTGAAGGAAGTTACAACTAAATTAGTTCCTAAGATAGCAGGTTGTGTAGACTTGTGTGTATACAGCTAAATCATTTTGGTGAAGAGGAGATCAGACTGAGCTATAATGTGGCAACAGTTCCTGGCTTAGCACAGGAAAGGATCACTTGTGTAGCCCATGCCCTTTCTGCTGGGTACAGCTGAGTAAACTGCTGCTAAAACGTTTGACACTGTGAAGTTAGACATGTGCCAGCTGGCTGAAATTAATTTGTGTGACCCCTTGTTTTAGATGCTGGCCTAATGTAAAGGCTGTAAGGACCCAGTGCTGTTTGATATTGACAATCCTGACCAGGGCCTCACAAAGCTCATCAGCAGAGATTTAGAGTTACAGGCCTAAAGGTTCATCGGTATCTACAACTCTTGCTTAAAATCAGTCCCCTCCATAAGAGCTGTGCTGCATTACACCAAGTGCACAACAATTTGCATGATGAACCAGAAAGAAATTACCTATGTTTCATATTTCAGACAGATGTTATATAACATGCTAATTAAAATACATGAGTAGTCTGAGTCCAGGCTTAGTGAGGTTATTTAAATTTTTAAATATGAGCAAGGATTCTGTCAGACTCCCACTCACATTCCTCATTCATATGGGAATCCCCATATGAAGTTATGTTGCTATATTGTCATCCCATCATACTGTGTCAGGACATTAAGTTGTACCACTGTCTCTTTAAGTCATCCCGTGTGGCAGGTTTAAGTCTATGCTGTGCATTCAGTCAACCTTGGATGCTGCTATACAAATGTACCATATTTCATACTAATACCCTAAGTGTTGTTATCAGAAACTCATGAACACCATGTTTGTTTTAAGCTTGTTTTCTTTTGCAGACCTGAAAGGAAGTGTGACCAGCCAATGTGCGAAGAGCACGAAGATGAGAGAATTAATATTTATTGTTTGAACTGTGAAATGCCCACCTGCTCCTTGTGCAAAATCTTTGGTGCTCACAAAGACTGTCAGGTTGCTCCTCTCACAAATGTTTACCAGCAACAGAAGGTAAATATCTTCTTGTTTCTCAAAGTCCTCGAAGAAACTGACAGGACCATCAACAGGAAAGTGTTCCCATGAGCCTCCTGCGAGTTTCCAAAAGGGTCTGGGGGTGCCTTTGCCACTCCTGTGTGTGACTGAAAGGCTCTTATAAATCTGTAGGAACTGTTTAGAAACACAGGAAAATAAATTTATGAGAGATCAGACAGAAAAATATTAGTGTCCCAATTGTGATGTGGAGTTGAGGATCTCTCTTTTGAGTTCCTAATCCCTTTTTTTCAGTGCTTTTAGATCAGGCAAACAAGTGGGATTTCCAACACTAGGAACTGGAAAGAGAACAGACTATTTCAAATCAAATACGCATCTATCAGGCACTTTTACATTTAAGCATCCCATTTTTAAGAAAAGTTAAGTGAAAAACCTCCTCCTGCAAGTGAATGAAGGAATATTCAATAGTTGGCAGCACAGGATGTACCTAACATCTTCTGCCCTTGCTGTCACCAGTAAAAGACTTGTTTATTTTTAATACAGTATTAATTTAAAACCTGACTCACTGGGTTATCCTCCTGAGATAAACAGCTCATTTTTCTGGAGGGTCCCAGTGGGGCAAGCAATCAGACAGGCCAAGTTTGCAATCCCAGCCTCCAACTTTGTCACACAGATGCATGTGTGTGTAAACTACAAATGAGGAGTCGCTTTAGGAAAGTAGTTACAAACATCCTTTTCAATCAAAAAAAGGTAGGAGAAGGGGGAGAAGTTTCTTGGACTGAATCCATGCCCCTAGTCACTCATTTTGCATGGAGATTTGCAAGCTGTGTTTTTGTTCCCAGAGTGCCTGTGGAAAGGGGCAAGACAGGAGGTGTAACCTGGAGGCTGCAGGATGCATGCTTCAAAGGAGCCTTTGCAGAGCTGTGAAGGCCTCCGAGGATGCTGTACAGAGCTGTGGAGGCCATGAACACAGTTGTCTCCGTTACTACAGTGGTGTGCCAAGGTCTCCTTGCACTCCCCAGCACCCTCCTGAAGTTCCCTAGGACTGGCTTCCTTCTCTCTCTTAAGGATACCTCACAACCATCTCCATCCCCACACTTGGGTTATTTTCTCCCTCCACCCATTTCCCTCGTGCCAGTGGCTCAGCCTCCACCTTCTCCTCCTTTTCTCATGTCCTCTGTCACCACAATCCCAACCCCACTGCCCACATGCCGGGGACTCTGTAACACCTTGGTCCTTCCAGGTCCATGGGCCACCTCTTCTCCATTCCAAGGCCAAGAGCTACAGTCCTCAGGGAGATACCACAGTGATGTGGCTAGACCAAGACACTGAAAAAAACAACCCCTCAACAGACAAAGTCTTTTCTCTCAACAAACCCAAAGGAAATGTTTGGGGCCTGTTGAAACAGCACTTCAGACAAAAGCATCTAGAAGAACCTCCCAGAACAAAGTGCTCCCTTCTTTCCAAACCACAGCTTCTTCTCCATTAAAAATACCAAAATGTCAATGTTTCCATAGTGTGTTGCAGGAGGAAACAAATGTCAATCTTGTGGGCACATAAAGCTCCTATTTTTCTCAGTTCTGGTGGAAAGATTAAGTAATATCCTGGGTATGGCTTATTTGTCTCCTGCTCCCCACTGTTAGATGTGTCACCCTGAAGTGTGACAGCACCTAACACCCGTCTGCTTGCTCTCTCCTTACTGCATAGTCTGAGCTGAGTGATGGCATTGCAGTCCTGGTGGGGAGCAATGACAGAGTGCAAGGGATTGTCACGCAGCTGGAGGAGACCTGCAAGATGGTTGAGGTAGGTACCGCCTCTTTAAATGCAGTTATTTCAGTGGGACCTTGCATCTTTTAAACTTCTGGTAATGATCGTTCTTTAACAGACCTCACTTTACCCAAATGCATTCCCACATCGTTTCACTAAACCATTCCTCGTGGCTTTGTACATGATCAAGATGTACTGCCTCAACCGAAGGATAAAACCTGCTCGGCACCTCTGACATCTGCTGTATGGTGGAGGATAAAAGAGTAAGGATAATTCATATCAGCAAGTCACGCTCAATATTCTTAGTGGAACAGGATCTTACTGAAGTTAAAAGCAGATCCACCAAAATGCCATTAACTCCCAGCTCATTTAACATCTAGATCAGATTCTAGAGCTGTAAAAGACCAGTATTAGTCTGAAGTCTGACAGGTCCGGTGAACAGAGCCTTAGTCTATGCCACAGGTTAGGCACAGCATGGTTCACAGGTATGTCAGTATTTGCTCTGTATTTGGTTGGTTTGCCTTCTGCACAGAAGTAGTGTTTTAATATGTTGTCCTTTAAGGAGTCTTGTTTTGCTGCTCATGGGAGAGAAGAGTTTGGGTTCCTACTGGACTTTCTGGTAACGGCCTTGCTCTGAAGGAGTTGGAATTAGTTTTGTGTTATTCAATAGCAGAAGTGGCTTTCATTTCCTTTGAGACCTTTGCATCAGCAAAACAAATAGAAACATCAACTTTGACCAATCTGAGCATCACAGAGCAGTAGGCTGAAAGGAGCTCATATGAATTGATTTTGTGATCAGAGTTTGATGAAGCATCTAGTGAAGGAGTTGCATCCCTCTCAGCCCAATTAGAATTATATTGACTCTTGAGAGCTGGAGCAGAAAGGAGAAATGCTAGGGAAAAAGACGTTAACCCAAGATGTATAGATTCTAAATAGTAAGAAAAAACAATTACACCATATATGTACTCAATTCTGTGCAAGAAGGAACAGAAAATGTCTGAGTTTGTTTCAAAGAACACAAAACCGTTGGCCCAAGTAAGAGAGCACATTAATGGCAGTCAGAACTTTGTAGTCGGGAAGCCTTCACGCCGCAAGATTGAAACTGGCTCCTATCAGGACTTTGCAGACAGAAACAAGCCTTTCAAGTAGGTTAACTGCAGAAATTTGAATTATACAAAAGCAAAAGCTTACACTCATTTAAGTTGAACTAGCTGAACCAGAAACAAATCTTCAAACACCTAGTCTGAAGTATGGATAAAACACTGTGCTAAAAATACCTTAAAAAATACAACAGTTTCTTAAACCAGCTTCCTCAGAGTCATCCACTCAGTTTAAAATCTAACCTTTAAAGTCAAAGCCCAAAGTAAGTGCAGCCATTTTACTTTCAGATGTTTTATCAGGCTTTTCACCTTTAAAGTCAAAGATTGCAGAAAATAGATCTTAGAGTTTACCTTGGCATTTCCATGTTACAATTCAAGCAAATCACATTTCCTACTATGCAATAGCTTTTTCTGAATTGACATCAGTTTGTCCTTGAAGATGAGAAGCTGCAGCTGGAACTCAGAAATGTTCGCACATGGAAATAACACAATCCAGGATTGTCTCTTCTTTCTGCTTAACACTTTGCAGAGAACAATAAATATCTGCTTTAGCAGAAAATACATTATCATTTTCCTTTTAGCTGGAATAAGTCATAGCCTACAGTTCTGCGTTTAGCTACTGCTCCTATCCAACCCGAAAAACGAGAAAAGAAAAAGAAAAAAAAAAAAAACCAAATATTTTAGCTGATTGAAAGGTAGACCCAATTCACATATTATACTGAAAATTGAGAAAGGAATGTAAAATGCTAAACACCGGAAAACTATAAAACTATAATAAATAATTAAGTTCTGTTTAGGTCTGTAAATGAGTCTTATAACAAAGGAAAAATTACAGGGTTTTTTCAAACACTGAAAGCCTAGGCCAGTCAATACAGGTCCTTTGGAACAAGCAGTAAGACTCATGCTCAGTTGCAAGGACTCCTTTCTTTTTGATGTAGCTGTACTTTAAAAAACAAAAAGGCTGAGAACTTTTTAGAATGCAAAGTCATGTATTTGTTAACCTTTTTCATTACACAGAATCTGATTAGAGTAATTCCATCAGACAGAGACTTCATATGGGAACTTTTTATGCAGAATGAGAATATTTCAGAAATATTTCAGCATTTGCAGTTAGAAACTTGTTTTGCACTCTCACTCTTGAGATTCACAACTCTGTAATATCTGTTGGCAGGAAATATTATCTATTAGTGCTTAAAGATGGGGAAGGATCTCTCAGGGCACCCTGCTATCACTTGCTTGCTCTTCTTCCCCTAACACTTGTCCTGTGTCAAATGACAAAGATAGCACACACCTGTCTTGAAATTAAGGTTGTTTTACAAGTGATCTGAATGACATATCATGGGGACAAAGCTAGGGAGAGGAGTGGAAGAAGAGAAGATTATTTGAGGTCTGAACATATAAGTACACCCAGAAACCATGACTCACTTGGTTTGAAAACTTCCTTAACCCCACCCCGTAACTGCACTAATCAGGAATTCCTGGGATGTGACAAGGACTCCCAGAAAGGCAGGACATGCCTGCACCCCCTGCAAGGCAATTTAAATTAGGAGTGCCTGTTTAGCCTAGCCCTCCTCACTGGGTAGCAGAAGTGGATACTGGGGTCAATGCATCGAGATGTGCATTCAACCCCCTCTCCACTCCCATGTAGACAGTGATTTTTAGCCAAATGTACATCTTTGAAAGGCTTTCTCCTTTAAATGATACAGAGCAGACTATCACCACTCATAGGAATGAGCTCTGGCTGGAAGTCAGGAAAAAAGTGGGATTCTCTTTGGCCAAGTGCTGTGAATAATAAGTCTTATCACTTCCAAAAGTACTGTGGGACTGTTAATAATCCGGTGCTGCCAGAATCTCAGCATTATGCCTCAAGGGACAAAGATGAGGAATCGATTCAGCCTCAGTTCCTAGGAAAGAGATTTAAATAATCACCACTATCCACAACCAGGTCTAACCACAATAAGGTTATGCCCTGGGGCACCCAGATGACTCAAGTACTTCTATTTGGTAGACCTCAGACATTATATATAATCTGTCTTCCATTTCCTCCCCATAAATCCTCCCTTACAAGTGCAGTTTGTTCTTTTTAGAGAGCGCTCAATGCAGCAGTCATCAAACCCACCCTCTAACTCAGTGAAAGATGCTGTTGTCTGGTTGGAGGGACAATAGCAGTGTCTCAAAAAACGATGTGAAAATCAGTGCCTGAGCATACGGTTGGAATCTAATTCCTCCTTCTTGTCTTTGTGCTTCTGTCACACGCCGTTTTCTCTGCAGAACCTCTACCTCATTCAGTGCACAGTAAATGGAATATAATGGACACCTCTTGTCCAAATAGAGTATAAGAGGGCGTATGTGAAAATCAAGCCCAGCCAGGATTGTTCCAGGTACTCTGGTAGACAAAGAAAATTCTCCAGAGCTGTTTGAGATGCTTGCTCCTTTTAAAACCATTCTGTTCACGCAAATGAACCCAGCTGCTAATACGGTGGGAGCTTTTACTTTTTCAGTAGACTTTGATGTACTTCTACAGACATCATAAATACCTTTTTACTTTTTTTAGCAGACTCACAAGTTATACAATAACCTGTTTGGGGGCTTTCAGCGGCTTGAAACTCAGAGTTTGAGAAGAGTTTTTAAACTTTTGTTCCAACAGCTTGGACTTTGAAAATTATAAAAGTCTCTGGGGTCATTCAGAATCCTTTGCACTGTTCAGAAAGAGGAATTTCTTTGATGAAAATGCTTCCAAGTAACTGTAAAAATAGAAACTCTTTTAAGAACATAACATGTTTAACATAAACCAAATGATTCACAGGAATGCTGCAGACGACAGAAAGAACAGTTGTGTGAAAAATTTGATTATCTCTACTCTGTACTGGAAGAAAGAAAAAACGAGATGACACAAATAATCACTAGAACCCAAGAGGAGAAACTGGAACATGTCCGCTCCCTGATGAAGAAGTATGCGGATCACTTGGAAGCTGTGTCAAAACTGGTTGAATCAGGAATCCAGTTCATGGAAGAACCAGAAATGGCTGTGTTTTTGCAGGTATAAAGTCTATAAATAGAGATAGAAAAAGAATGATGGGTTAATTGATATATTATTTAAGCATTTCTCAATTGTAGGCCCATTCAGAGTTTGGTTATCTTCAAGTAAATATTATACAAACTCATTTTTTAAACACTTGAATCAACTCAGACAAATAACTACTCTTCTTGTGAATAGTATCCAAACCAAGAACATGAGTAATTGCTATTTGCACCAAAATATACTATCCTGTGTATGAATTTCTGGTCCCCATAGAAGAAACAGGAATTTAAACATTTTCCAGCTAATCTTTATTTTCCCACCAATATCATGGTGGGACAATATGTTCATGTGTACATGAACTTCTGAGAATTATAGGTTTGACTTGCAAATTGACAAAATTATTAACTTTTCAATAATTTATGTGCTAAGTTACATTTTTATGCTTTGGTTTTTTTTTTTCTTCTATTTTCTCACCATAAATTTAAGAGAGATTAGTAGGGAACCATTAGCAGCCTGTTCAATGAATTCACCGGTGTAGAAACTCTGTCTTGCAAGTTTACAATCCCTCTATCTTAAAGGCTGGAAGGGCATTTTCTACCAAACCAAACAAAAGAAAACCAAAAAACCCACAAACAAATAAAAATAAAACAAAACAACCCCCATTTGCTTTCATCAAACAATTGCCTTTGAAGAGTACAATATTCTTCCAAGACAAATAGAATTTGTCTCTCCAAAAGGATTCCCTTATGGATAGTCAAAGATGTAATTACTGTGACTAAAGAGGGTAAAGGACCAAATGCTTTTCACCACAAACACAACCAAAAAACAAGGAAAAATATTTCCATTTGTTTTTTTTTTTACCAACTGTGCATATTTCCCATCATATTCACGTTTCAATGAAAACATCTTCGAAGAACTGAAAGGTTTACTCAGCTGTATACTAATTACCATCCAAATTTCATTTCATTCGTAGATGTCATGGCTGTCACTTATGAAATCCCTATTAGTGCTTTTAGAAGCTGCCTGTGTAAGAATTATTTCTCAATGCATAAAATCACTGAAAAAATAGAATCATTTAAGATGTCAGTTATTTCTTTTTTTGTTTCCACAGAATGCCAAAACATTGCTACAAAAGTAAGTATTTAAACTTGAGACTCCTGGTTTTTATAATCACTTACAATTTATAAATTTATCTTCAAATCCAATGCCAATAACCAATCTCTATTTTAGAATTACTGAAGCTTCTAAAGGATTTCAAATGGAAAAAATAGAGGATGGGTATGAAAATATGAACCAATTCACAGTGAACCTCAGTAGAGAAGAAAAAATAATACGAGAAATTGATTTTGACAGAGGTATGTAATTTATTTCACCAAAATTTCCTTCTTATACACCAGCTGTCTGTGATTCACATGATGATACTGAGTAGGAAACCTTGAATCAAATATTTCTCTCTATCTCAAAATGTAACCAGAGCATTATATATCAATTATAATCAAATCTAGGTTTATTTCTCTGAAGTGCAAGGATGGCCCTGAACAACATCCAACATTTCTTAGGATAACTAGTGTGATTGTATAAAAGAAAATCCAGTGCTAGAGGCCTCCCTCTGGAAACAACCTGAGCCACGACTGCAGACCACAGGATGTGTCAGATGGCACAAAAGCAGTGGTGTGACCAACTTTGACAGTCTGGTTGAGGCATGTTGGTATCTCAAACCTCCAATCATGCATTGCAAAGCACTGACCTGGTAAAGAATTATGATGACAGCTTCAGTGGCATTAAAACAAATGCATACCTAGAACTGGAAGAAAGACTTATTATGACAGATTGTGCCAGATCCCAGGTAGCGTCTCCTCAAAATGTGCAGGGCTGGTTTTTTTACCAACTGTGCATATTTCCCATCATATTCACGTTTTAATTAAAGCATCTTTTAAGAACTGAAAGGTTTACTCAGCTGTATACTAATTACCATCTGAATTTCATGTCATTCATAGCTATCATGGCTCACGAGGATAATTGCATTGAGAGGACTTTCTGTCCTCTTTCCCATGGAAAGGGCCAGCTTAAGATTTTAACTAGCATGTGTGTTCAGTGTCTTCCCTGCCCCAAAGCTCCTGCTGGCAGCTCCATGGTAGTGCCCAGTCCAGGCTGGTGGGAGCAGGCTCCTCACCAACACCCTCTCTGTCAGGCAGCAGATTGTCAGTGACTTTGCCATGTGATTGCAAATGGCTTTTTAATTACGTAAAGACTGAAGCTATCTTCACATGGTGCTCAACCTGTCCTTTTACATGTGTCCTATCAGAGGAGGAGGGAGACGAAGAAGAGGAGGAGACAGAGGATGGCGAAGGCTTGGGTGAAGTCCACACAGAGTCATCAGGAGAGGAGGAAGAGGAGGAAGAGGTGGAAGAGGAAGGGGTGGAGGGAGCACCGCAGCCACCTCAGCAGGACCCTGAAGCACAGAGTGCAGGGGTAGAGCCCCTGGCTGAACCCACTCCAGCGCCAGTGCTGGCTGCCCCAGCTGGTCAGGTAAATGTCTCCGATGCCCCACTGCCCTGCCAGCTGTGCTGAGTGCACCTGGCAGAGCCAGAAAATGCTCCCGTGTCCTCTGGGCACCATGAGTCAGGAGCAGGGCTAAGGGAGTCAGTGCACTGGAGGGCAAAATTATTTATTGCCCTTGCACACATATATGCAACTTTACTTTGACCTGTGCATGTATCACTTGATAAGTAAAAATCAGCTGCTAGATAAATTAAGATATATATAGGATACATAAGTTATAAATAAAAAAGACTCCATTTGGGAGTTAAGTGCATTAAAATGAATGTTCTGCTTGCTGTGATTTAACTCAGACTAACTGTTATAAATGAGATGATTGTTAAAATATTTATACTAAGAGAATTTGGCATTCCCTCTGGATTTAGGAAGCTTTCCACCACCAGTTTTTAGATTATACTTCTAATCTGTTTTCCGTGAATGGTGCTTGCTACCTTCTGCTCTGATCATCCTTGAGATATGTGTAGGTAGATGCAGGAATATCATACACCAAACAGAGGAGGAAAGTGCCTCTTACAACCTGACAGCAAATAGGTTCAGGGTGTGAATATTTGAGGCCAACACTTTTCTCAGGGAATGTGATTAGAATGAGACCATAAATGCTTCATATTCTAAAAGACGTACATAAAAAAATATACTTCATGTGCTACTTTAGTTTGCCCTGCATACCGTTAACTTAGCAAATTCTCCTCTTACACAATTTACTCAATGAAGTTGCTGAGGGGGTAAAGGCTGCTGTGAATATATTTGAGGAGGCCTTTGTGAAAACAAGAATGCACACAAAGGATCTTTGACTGTAGCAAGCTCCCTACATAAAACAAGAGAATATAAATACTATAGATTCATTCTTTGAACTAAAAACATATGTGAGTTTTCACCGGTTGTGTGAAGATGTTCTTAAATCAGGCTTTATTGATTTAATCAAAATTGGAAGATTTGCACTGACTTAACTAAACTTGTGTTTCCTAACTGATGTAGGGTTTTATGCAAACAAGAACTAGACATAAGCAATTCTGACCACCAACATGAATTCTCTAATTTCTAAGGCTAAAGTGAGAAAGGTACAGCATGCTGCTTTACCAGTTGTAAAATGCCATTAGGAGATAGTCAGGCATGGAGTCAGACATGGCATGTGGGTGTTGTGGTGTGGGGGATACCTGTATTTCAGTTTTTGCTTTCTGGTGTAAAAAAGGCAAAGCAGAAATGCTGTGGTGATAGCAGGCTGTGTGTGTAGGAACCCCGAGAGCTTGATGCAGGTAGAGAGGTGCAGTTCATCTGGCTGCTCCTCTTCCTGGCAGAGCAACCGTGCTTGGCTTACAGCACTGATGGCAAGGCTGGTGGGCAAATGCTCCTCTCCTTATTCTGACTGCTCATATCAACAGACTCATTGGCAAACATGTTGTTCTTAACCTAAAACCCAACAAGCCATTTGAAGGTACCTACATCTGTCATTCATGGCTGATACAGGTTCATGAGGCTCTTATGCAGAATTTCTTAAGTTTTTAGAATTGAATTGAATTGAGGGTTTATCTGAATTAAGGAACCCCTTGCTCACTCCTTTCTCAGTTAGCACCCCCTTCCCAGCTAGTTCTACCCTTCTCTTCTATTTTTTGGGTTCATTTATTTTCTTTCTCTTGTCTGTGTTATTCAAATGATAGTTGCTTTTGCTTCACATTTTGATTGCAATTCTTTCAGATCATATAGTAGGACAAATCTATGCCTTGCAGTGATATGTAACAAACACAACATGCAGCACAATGTGACTACATCAGGAAGGTAACATGGTGCACTCTGCTTGTTCTTCTCTTTATCTGTCCTGATTAAGGATGCTGTTGTGACACCAAGTGGTTCTCAACAGACTCCCGAGTCTGACACTCAAGTGCCGGCCACAGCAGAAACCATCGATCCCTTGTTTTACCCTAGCTGGTATAAGTCCCAGTCACGGCAACCAAGCAGTCCAAGCTCAACCCCGGTGAGTGGGCTGGGGAAAGTAGGGACTCCTGTTTCTCTGGAAACAAGTGCAAAGAAGGCAGAAGCCCTGACAGCAGCAACAATCGAGGAGAGTGCAGCAGGGAGTGGTAAGGAAAGTAATGCCACTGCAGCGACATCCAAGGTCAGTGCTTCCGAAGTCACCCCACAGGGCTGTGACGTGCAGCAAGGCGGGAACAGCGTTGTTAAGGAAAATGTGACTTCATTTTCCTCTGCATGCTAAAGAATAAGAATAATTTCAAAAATATGAAAATAGCATAAATTGTCATTTCAGCAAATCCACTGGATTTATAGATGGTTTCAGTATGTGACAGGCTGACTCTATAGCTTCAGAGCAGCATGCTGGTGGTTGCTTGTGCTTACCTGCCAGTGCACCTTGTTTGTGCCAGCTGTTATCCAAATTACTCATGCACAGGAACTGTTGTGGAGAGGCTGGTGATGTCTCTGCACACCAGATATTTGCATGTGTTAGTGGCAGAGAAATCCTGTGCATGAGATTACTCTCATCACCTGCTGAAAGTCTGTGTATGTGCTGTCCTACCATGGCTGCTTGAGCAGTTATGGCTTGGCTTCGCCTTCTGCAGCTCTGTGGCTGCACCTGGAGTGCTTCCCCATGTGAACACGAAGCTATGCAAACACCCAGAGCCTTCTTGTGTGTTTGATTGCCTCTCAGTAAGCGGTGTGATTTCCTGGGTTCAGATCTGTGGCAGAGGGTTCGTTCCAAGAATTCTTGAGACTTGATTAAAAGAGAGCATGAAGATAATACATTTCAGTTCAGTGTTAGATGCTCAGCAGCATGATGGGATAACAGATACTGTATGTGTTGAGTACAGGAGGATGTTTTCCTTAAAATTGCAATATTAGAGTTGGTATAACCTGAATTTGAATAATCCTCCTTCAGCACATGTATACAAACTCCACATGGGCCAAAGATACAAGGAACAGAGTTGAGGGAGCTGTGCAAGGATTTGCACACTACACCAGCTCCTGCTCCAGTCTCTGGTGACCAGCCCATAAGCAGCACTCTGTAAATCAAACCATCATTAATTCACAGGTTCCAGCTGCATGTTTTAAAAAAGCAATGACCTGTATGTGTGCAATGAGAGGAGATTATGTGTGTGTGTGTGTCTGAGAGAAAGCACAAGTGGGTAGTAAAGTATTTCATGCTGTTTCCTTTAAGTCTGGAGATGACTACATAGCATACCTAAGCAGCTATATAGTCAACAATTACATACTGTATGACAATAGATAAACAATCATGTGCCAGGCACAAAGTTAGGAGAAGGAGTTCACAGAGATATGATTAAAGGGGCACTTATCTTCTCTTAGAGGTTTCAGTCAGTGACACTTGAATTTGGTGGCTGACTCCTCTGACTTTCTTGATAAAACATTTGACCACCAAATTTCAGTGGCTATTTTTCAAGTCAGGGTTTGATTTGAGAATATATGAGTGGAATTAAAAACAAAAGTACTTTAAAATTATCAAATCTACTATGACATTGTCTTGTTAAGTATATTTGAAATGAGCTGGCAAAAAGTAAATTCACACTTTAATTTATTGGTGCTGTTTCTTCTTATCAGTTACACTGATGACCAGGCAGCCTAACATCACCACAGTAATTGTTCTGTACTAGGTTAATTTCCTGGGAGCTTGCCTAAGTGTGGTCTGCGTCCCTCAGCCCCAACAGCAAGAAAAGGAAAAAAACTTGCATTTGATGTGGGCAGCTGTCTGAACAACAGCAGTCTGGTACCCAGATTTCTTCATTGAGTACCAGGAGCAAAAACAGGCACATAGGACAGATGTCAGTTCCTATTGGCATGGGAGTTTGGGGGTGCTGCGGCTTGATATTTTCCCAGATCACCGGTGACACTGACATTTTGGGAGGAGGAGGAGGATGTTGAGAAGAGTAGTGATGTGGGATGTGATGTGGGAGAAAGGAGCAGGTGATGTGGGAGAAAGGAGCAGGGGAAACAGCTGAGGATGGGATTGCCACTGGGCTGGAGACACAGCAAGGAAAGCTAAAGAAGCAGAAAAGTGCAGAAAAATAGAAAAAGCACAGTGACCAAGTGAGGGTGGTGCTGTGAGATGATGCTGTGGTCAAATTTAAGGATCTGAGCTGAGATGTGTCTATGTCACAAAGAAAATGGCTGCTGTTGTGTGGCAGTGATCATTTTCAAGTATGTGAACTTTGTATATTTCCTGCATGTGGTTTTACACAACCCACTCTGAAATGCTGTATTCCCTTATTTTTTTTTAAACCCCAGCTGATGTTTTTCACACCACTGTATTTACTCCCTTTCTCTAATTAAAGTATATCATGGAAAAGTGCTGTGGAAACAGAGCTTTTTCACGGAACATAGTGATAATGACTAGTTCATGTGATGACAACACTGGTGAAGCACTCTTCTTATTTTCTCACAGGAGTTAGCATTCTGCATAACACTTTTGGCATTTCTTATCATACTACATCATCTTTGGAATCTGATTCAATACATGATTTGTACTTTCATGGGTAGGAAATATTTCATTTTACCATTAACTAACAGTTCAAATAGTGTATCTGGTGATGTTCCTACATAGCTTTAAAGGATTTTTTTTCCCTTTCTTCCCATCCAAAAACATCATGCTAGTTCACAATACAAGCTGCCTAAAACATTTCTTCCTCCTCACAAATGCCACCCTTCAGCTTACTCCTGCATGGTTAAACATTGCATCTCCCTGGTTCAAAATGAAAAGAGACATTTACTATTGCAGATATATGGGCTTATATTTCAGTTGCTGTTCAGATGATCAGCAGGATGGAGAACCTGTTGGTTGACAGGTGTGAAGAACACCAAGCTTGTTCAGTCCAACAAGTAGGGGAGGAAGAGCTGGAGAGTAAGGATTGCCATCAGAGGGGTAAAGGTCAGGAAAACAAATCCACTGAATAGTCCTGCTACCAGGATCACCACAGCAGGCAAATAACCTGTGCCCCCTTGGGTGGATGGCTCAAGCCCCGCTCCCCAGAGGTCCCCATGGAGATAGTGGGAAGGGTCCCCCCACAGCCCAGCTCACACAGCACACCCCACATTCCCTTCAGGTCCCCACAGGCATTGAAAGCTATCTCTCCCACATTCCCAGTGAGCATGGAATACCAATCATGGCCCTGAAATGCAGCATTTGCAGGAATCCCAACCAATTTAGACAAAGGCTTTTTTTCCTTAGGTGACATTAAGAGCTGAAATACCCACAAGATCAAGGACTAAGAACTTCACTACCACCTGAAGTTGTCCCAAATACAAAATCTGTAATCTATACCTTAACTATTCCATAACATCTTTTCTGGGATAACCCCTTTTTTGGTAGACAAGATCAGTGACTTAGTTCTTCCAGCTCCAAATTCATGCCCCTCTTAGGTAAGACATACATGTGTGTTCAATTTTCAGTGTGGTATGACTGATCTACAGAGAATTCTGTATTATGACTGGGATATTTAATGTTATTTACTGAAGACCAAAAAACCCTGACAAAAAACAACTGTAGTTACTTTTGGGTATTTGCTCAAATGACAGACAAATTCAATTTTGATCTATTCTTCAACACAAAAATGCTTGGTTATCCCTGCACACTATCTGCACTGTAGTCTCAGCACCGTACATGATATGGAGCATCTATGAAAAATGGAGATTATTATTCAGCTTTTATGTGCAAAACTTCCAGCACTATGACTGAAGAATATCTCTCCATTAAGAAAATAAAAAGGGAAAGGGAAGACGTTATCATATACACTTTAGTTGAATAAATTAGGCAAAAAGATTCACTGTCTGGTAGTAATTTGAATTTTAAGAGCACTGGACACTGTGAATCTCAATTAAGTTTATGGATCATACTTTAATTTTCATTTATTTGTGTTTGTTTTTGAAAATTTGTTGTGTTATTACAAAAGGACATAGAGGTTGCTTGTACTCCTGGGAAATCAGGCATGTGAAGAGAATTGTGCTTTTTCCCCCCTCTCTTTCTGTTTTTAATTCAGAATACCTTTTGAAATTAAAAATAGACAACTGCAGAAAGCTCTTATTTCTACTCTTTCTATGTGGTCTCCAGTGACATCTTTATGATTTATTTAATAATGAAGTAGAAAGGAGGTGAAGGAAAAAGACATTTTGGTCTCAGATTCTATTTGCATAAAAATGCTTTTATTCTCCATGCATAGTGAAGTGGCTGGTTAGACAGTTTATGTGTCTTTATCTTTCATGTGAGATCTCAGGTCACTGCCCTTGTTCCTCTGTGTGATAAGCCCATGAAAGTCAAATAACAAAATTACTCTGAATAACTGTATAATTATTTATAATAATAATAATATAAATCTGCATGACTGCCATCATAAGAGGAGCATATAATTTATTTTCAGGCTATTTTAGTAGAATGCCCCAATAGGGATTTCCTTGTTTTTCAGCACCAAAAAGAGATCAGTTCCCCCATTAATTCTCAATATTTACTTTATTTAAGCGTTGTTTCACTCTAAGAAATTGTATTGATGCATCTATAAATTCCCTCCAGAGTACAGGAGGATGTAGCAGCAGGGATAAGGCAACAGGAGCTGCAGCCCACAGGTACACAGATTGCTTAGTGTAAGAAGGGACAGAAGAAGATGATTCAGCATGAACAAAATAGATAACTCTGGCTTAGAGAGCCGCATCCTTCTTCAGGGAGTGCCTAAGTCAGAAGTGTGGTCACCACGGGCTGCTTCTGCCTCTGACGGAGAATGAGAGGCATCTCCAGTAAGGGAGGGTTCAGCAGCTGCTGCAGCTTCTCACTTGGCACCTCTTCCACCTGCCTGCTGAGTGTGAGGTGACATTGCTCCCAACCCAGCTGCCTCTGTTCAGTGTCTAAAGCTGGAGGGATCTGAGCCTCTGGAGATGACAACCAGCAGCAAATGATTACAACACGGGGAGCAGGAACAGTGTCAATGAACTGCCTTGTCACCATGGGGAGGGATGTATTAGTGGAGGGTGACACAGGCATTAGCAAGCAGCCCTTTCCAGTGCACGGGAGAAACAGATCTTGGAGTCCTGCGACTTTTCCTAATCATGTTTTGTAGGCAACATCTCTCATGCAGTGAAACCATATAAATTTGTGAGAGTTCACAAAAGTCTTGGTTTTTCTGTGTCTGTGGTAACCCTGTTTATTTCACCTACGATGAAGTACTGGACCCTGTACTCCGTTGCTCAAATTCCCCATAAGAAAAGAGTCTGTCTGTGGCTCCAGAGGACTCCAGCGCATACATTTAGTCCAAAAGGAAACGCAAGTTAATCATCCACAAACAGTAGCCTGATCTAATTTCCCTTTGCAGCCAGTAAGTACAGTGCTTTAATTCCATGAGGATATAAAATATAATCAGGACTGAACTGTTTGGGATGAGAAATACTAATGGAATGGCCTATGCTAATCTTGTTTCATTAGTTTTAAAATTTTCAATTACTTGCTTGCAACCTTATGCCATCTGCCAGAATTACCATAAGGACAGTCCTCTCTGTATTCATGTACTGTAGTTCTCTTTGCCCTGCTGCTGAATACTTCGATTTCAGCTGGTGATCCTTCAAATTTTTTTCCACAAGACATCTTTAAATCATATCAGAGAGGTCAGTATTTAGCAAAGTTTTTGCTGGTTGGTTGTCATGTCAATATGCAGCCAACAAGGACATACAAGATTATTGAAAACCAAAATAAGGCCAAGAGATTATGCTGTGATCTTTTGCCCACATACCTCCACTTTTCCATAAGGGTATAAAAGGCACATTTTAGCACAGTGCTGCTCTAGAATGTTTGCACAAGCATGGCAGCAGAACACAAATGAATAATTTTCTCTTCACCATATTGGAAACTCAGTATTGCAAATCTGCTCAGGTAAGGAAGACAAGTACCCACTTCAAGCCAGCTGTTCCAAGAGGGATTTCTTGCTCAAGAGAAGGCAGTCTTGCATGGCTGGATCTTGCAAGAAAGGTGCTAAGAAAGGGTCTCCATTCCCTCTGGCCCATCCAACACAGCCTTCCCACATTTCCCCCAGAGCAGAACAAGATGTTAGCATCAGCAACAGGCATGGCCCACGTAGCTCTCTTCCAAGACACCAGCTGCTGCTCCAAAGGCTCTCCGCTCTCTGCAACAACTGTGTTTAGTGCTAATGAAGGATCCAGGAATGCAGACAACAAAAATCAGCTTGATATTTGCAATCTAGGTCTTGATATACCTGTATTTTACCTTTCCTTAGGTAGAAAATTGATGCGTTTATATCTGTACCTTTAATAAATCTGCAAGGGTTGACTGAATGAAAACGCATCATCTGTCCTCCATGAAGCTGAGCCTTTTGTAGGGGACTGTGGAATCAGCTGGTATAGAAGCCCAAATCAAACTCTGTTTCAATCTTCTTCCTCAACATCTCTTAAATTTCACCTTGGGGAAAAAAAAGCATTCAGCTTGTACCTGAACTATAGGGCAAACACTAGATGTAAGAAACTCAGTTAACAGTCAAGAAATTCTACCTTTGCTTCTCTGTAGTCTGACTCAGAGTTGGGACTGAGTGATAGCAGCTATGTTGGTGGCCACTCTGGCTGATGTTAAGTTGGTGGCAAATTTTGCCTGTAAATTTCCATTTTGTATCATGACTTTGTGCTTCAGGTGCATTTTTTCCCCTCAGTTTGGCAATACATGCAGAGGAAATCAGGAAAGTCTTGATTGTTTCTTTTTTAGCACCTCCCTCTCCCTTAATTTTGAGAATTATCTGGGTGATTCAGAGGCAGCAGTGATGAGTCGTGAGGGCAATGCATTAAGACCAGCTTTCAGACAACAGTTTCTCATAATTAATATGAGTGGCAAATACTTCACCTGAAGTTTTACCTCAAATAGTCTGCTCTGCTATTTGTCTGGTGAGTCACAGATACCATCTGATTTATGGATATTTCATTTTTCAGTCTATTACTAGTAAAAGGATCTCCACAATGACAGTTTGGACAAAATTATTTCTCCTGTTGAAATTAATACAAAGCCAGGCTCACCTAGACATTGTCTTTCTGTGACTAGCTCATTTAAATACTGAATTCTACCTCCATTCAACCTCCTCCTCCAAGCATTGCTCATTCTGCTCATTGTTAAGGTGTTTGTAAAGGAAAATAGAACGTAAACAAAAAATATTTCTTAATCATGGATGAACTGTTGCTGGTTTACATCACATTACAACAGGTGTATGTCACAACTACACAAACCATCTGTTTGTGGAATATTTGGTTAGATATCTTACTGCCTTGAGACAGCCCAGGCTTTCAGTGTGGCCATTCACTCACCTCTGGAAAGCAGCACTGGTAGTCCTGTAACCATTAGAGATGGATCAATATTTAAATGCCAGCCTATCTGATTGAAAATCCCAGTGGTGGTAATTAGTTAATTGGGCCTGAGCCCCTGTGTTTGGATAGTGTATCATTCCACTCGCAGGCTTTCCAGGCTTGTGAGCAGGCGAGGGGCTGGACTGCAGCACCCTGCAGTACCCACCTACCCCGTGTTTAAAATGGAGATAAAGACCAGGGGGGCTGCATGTGCAGCCAAAATTAAATGGAAAGCAGGGAGACAGACATATCAAACGGTGATGATTCAGTCTTATATCTCTTTTCAGGTGATATATATTCCTGGCATCTTTGCAATAATCTTCAGGTCATTAAGTAAGAGACCGGTGACTAATTTAAAAAACCTGTTATCCCTGGCTGCCAGCCAAGAGGTGCTGCGATGTTCAAACCATGCTACAGATGTCCAACACAGACATCATGCCTTTGACTGAGCAGAGAATGGGGATCTCACAGTCCTGGAGGATAAGTGATCTGAATTTCTCATTGCTCTTTTCAATTTAGAGAGCACCCTATAAAATCTGCCTGAGTCTATCTCAGCCACTGAAGGTGGTGATCGAAATACAGATCAGTCACTCAGAGCACTCCTGGCTCAGCACTTCTGCACACAGAAGTGGTTTTTGTTCATGATGAAACACTTGCTGTATGACTTATTCTATTACAAAATGCCTTACCGAGAAAATACAGCTGTCATTTCCCCCCTAAGTGCTGATGAGTCTCTTCAACATCTGGCAAAAGATTTGTTTTTAAAATAAATTCATCTTTATATTTATGCACAATTTCAAAATTTAATTTGATAAAATAAATAAATTTATTTTTAAAAAATTAAGCTGATGCCTGCCCAAATGCAGATCAGTCCCAAGCTTGCCTCTGGTGACAGTGACTACTATCTGTACTCTATACCCTGTCAATACCTAGTCAATAACTGTGATTGAATCGAAAGCTCTAAGAGCAGAATTTATCACAGCTTCCTTGGACTTCACCTGGGAACAGTGTGAGATGGACAGAAGGAAGCTTGATTTAATATCTTGCTCATCGCTTGGCTGAGTGCTGTGCAAGCAGAGATTACAATGTGAGGTTTGACGTGACAGACATCCATCTGGGAAGTCACGGTGCTACTCACTGAGCCATTCCGGAGTTTTGGAGCAGAGTCATAGCTTGGATAACAGCTTCAGTTGCTGTGGTTGCAGTAAGGAGAAGATTCAGGCAACTGGAGACATGGAAAAATGAGCACACAAAGGAAAAGTGGTAGCGGCAACAGTTGATGAGGGAAAAAATGTTGTAACTGTGGCCAAGACTTTATTTTTCTGTTATGTGGTGGCTTTAAGGAATGGCAACACGTTGCTTTAGCTGACAATTCAGTTTTTTCTCCTGCACCTCCACTGGTTTTTTCTCTCAGAGGAGCTGTGCTGTGTCCACAGCTCACATGCACCACTCTCACCCCCTGCACACTTACAAGAGCCCACGTCAGTCACTCACTCACAATGTGAGCAGCAAGGGATGAGCCTCCAAGCATGGGATATGTATGTCTACACACCTCACAGCTATGCTGGCTCTGTTATCTGATCCCATGAATGGAGCTCCAGCATGAATCACAGTCTGAATTATCACTCTGTGTCACTCATTAGATTTACAAAAGCGCCATTTGCAGAGGAAGAAAAAGCTTTGATATACAGAAGTCCGTATTAGTCAAAGGAAAGACTGCCTGACAGAGACAGACGGGACATTAAACCATTACTATTTTTTTCCACTTCTCCCTGGATGTTGCCCTGACTTCTGCAGTCTTTCGATGTTTTCACTTTGTGATAGAGTTTCTCACGCACTTTCTGTAAACATAGTCATGTTTTGTTAACTGTCCCTATTGTTTTCATTCTTTCTCCTGAAGCGGAGAAAGTTTGATGGATTGTTCAGTTAACCAGTGTGGTTGGAAGAAGTGGTACCCTTATTCTCCAATCCATGGTCATTCCTAGAAACATATATATATGAGAGAAATAAACAGCCGGGCTGCTTTTCCCTGGCTTGGCTTGGACCTGGCAGAACTTGAGTCTAGAGTGCTTCTTTTCGTGTCCTAGAGCGACACCTGAAAGCTAATAGCAAAGTTTCTAGAACATGGATTAGATTGGTTACTGCCATGGAGAAGTTCTTGGGAGGTCTTCACTTCACATTTAACTTGTTAATCTGAAGTCATATCTCTTTGTCTGACAAAGCAGCAGTAGTAGGGAGAGGGAAGAACTAGTAGTCATGAGTAGCTTCCTGGCTCTGGTGCCCAGCGTGTGCCCCATGACCAGCACGTACTCCTGCAGCCTCTCAATATGATCCTTCCTTTGCTAGACAGTTCTCCAGCAGGGCTGGAAGAGAGCAGAAATGGTAGAAGGCTGATTGATCAGGAGGTCCCAAAAAACCTTCACTCTGAGAGGAATGAAAAATGATGTGGATAGATGCAGGACAAAATGTTCTGATCATGCAGGCTTAACATTCACGTGTTTTTAAGACTCTCCTCTTGTGTTTCCTTCATTTTCCAGGACAGTGGCAGGACTAGGTTTTATGCAAATGTGTAGTTAATTACTCTCAATAAAAAGTTGGGCCAATGAGGTGCAGCAACGGGTCAAATATTACACAAGTATGTTGTTTCTGCCTTTTCTTCGAGTCATGAAAAAAAATAGGTGACTTATATAAGGGAACTGTATTTCATTTGTTTCAAGTAATGCTGAGAAGAAAGCTGCTCTCCCACACCATACTCTAGCCCAGTTTCCACTACAGGTTCAAGTGTCTGGACCTCCATGTCCCATGTGTGGGAAGTGTGTGGAACCTATACCAAAATAAGCCAGTCAGGCTGTTTTGCTCTGAAATATATTTGATCTCTTTGAGATCATTATGTAAGAGACTCTGCATTAGACATTATCCACATGTTAATTGTAGTACAGTGATAATCTGTTGAAGAAAGGCATTTCCTCCCAATGGACTTTTAAAATTCATTACTGACCACTATTAAGACAGTGATATATCTAATTCTGTGACTGATCGAGCTTGTCTGTGCATATAATTTTGACTGCTACCTTATGTATTTCTGTGGCAGGTAATTGTAGCAATTATTTTGGAGAATGCTCTGTTGATTCCCGCTGATAAAACAGATCCATGCAAAATAAGCAGCCTCTTAGCTTTGAAACAATATTGTTGTGATATACGTGACAGCTGCCAGGTGTTATGCTGAAGGAGCTAGACTGCATACACATATGAAAACAAAATGCTTGAACTAAAGTTTAAACCATTTAAAAATAACCTGTTGTGCTCCCTTTGTTTCCGCTGCCTGGAAGTGTTGAGTGCCAGAAGTGTAACACTTGACATTTGAGGCAGACAAACATAGCCTACAGATTCTGTGATTGCTTTGCAACCAGCAAGCATTTTTTAATCATGCCTGTTCTTGTCAACACTGGGGGTTGTTTCTAAACAAGCCAGCTAAAAATGGGAATTAAATTTAATTTCTTGCTCATTTTCTGAGGCTACAGAAACCTTAGAAGCAAGAAACCTGTATTTTCACGGCTTCTCTCTCCAAGATCCACACTTTCTAACAAACTCACACCCTTGCTCTCCTGCTGGATCAAGAGGAGGCAGTGAAGGCACTGGGTTGTTCATGTGCCTCCAAGGGTGTGGATCCATTTTTTTCCTCTGGCAGCAAAGGTGATTCAGGAGTTTCTTGCCAAATGGCCCTGCTTCTTATTGCTTCCCAGATGCCACCACTTACAGGGCATTTGTGCTGAGGCAGCTGTTTGTTGAGCTGTGCTGAAATCAAATCATTCAAATGATCCAGGTTTAAAAATATCTTCCTTCACCTCAAAAAAACCAACACAAAAATTGATGTCATTCCAGTGACATTCCCATTCTTAGCACAGCCCTTCAAAGAGCTGCAGCAATGCAAATGGGCAGTGAACCATGGAACCGAAGCAGAAAGAGGTGAATGGGCACCCAACATGCAGAACCTGCTTTGGTTACCATTGTTTCTCCAGAAAACATTCATATAGGTTGTAACCAACCACCTCATCCATCTGCATTAAAGTAGATTATGAAGCCATTCAGCCCTTCACCTTTCCTCCCCACTTCCTAAATTTAAGAGTTTGTGATCTTGTGAAAGTAATAGTGCAGTCAGAGTTCTGAGTTCCTATAAAGGAGTTTTCTGATATCCTGAAATACTTGTCTGGAATCTTTCTCGTGTAATTGGTTAAAAGCCAGATCTAGTCTAACCCAGTCACCCAGAGTGTCTCTAGAGTCAGTAGAAAGAAACAGGTACTTCCAGAGGGCAGTCCACTTCTTTGAGGATGGCACAAATCACCCTCTGCCTGTGCCTTTCTCTAATCACTCCCATTAGAGGGGATGCATAGAGTTTGCTTGAGTGGATATCTTGTTTCTGGATGACTAAAGTCTGTCAGTATAGATCCCAGCCTTGGTACCTAAAGGCTATGGAGATTAGTGCTGGTAAAGCAGAAAACAATGTGTACACTTCATTGTATTTCAAATACCTAAAGGGCCTGGACTGTATATTTTTCCCCAGCATAAACAGGATAACTGCTGGGACCTAATAAATGAAAATGTTTTGACAAACCATCCCACTGGCCTCTTTCCTTGTGTCCACACCCTTTTACAAGAACATTATACAGATTTAAGTAGAGCCCTGCTTAGGGGAAGCAAATGAAAGATGCTGAATATCTGCAACTTTGAAACGACTCATCAGGCTCAACTCTGAGATCCTTATACTGTTTATTCCTGCAAATTCTAGTGTGCCAGATGCTGAGGAGTGCTGAATGGCTGCTCAGTGGGAGTTGTGGTTGCTCAGCACCTCCAAAGAATTGGCATGTAAACTCCAGCCTGGAGTTTGCTTATGGGAAAAACAAAACCAGCCATCAGTCATGTACAGTGTGCTTCCCTCCTCACTTCATGAGCTGGCCTGGTGAAAATTCCTGGTGCTTACTGAAAGCACCATCTGATGTCACTCGACACCACAGGGGAAAACATAAATCAAAATGTAAGTATTCAGCACTCTCTCAGCATTGGCCTAATGTGATTAATGTGATCTGAGGTAAACACTTTAGTTATTCCTTATTACTTTTAGGGACCCAAAGGGTTGGGACTTGTTATTCTAGGTAATGTGAAAAACAAGCCCTACCCATGAGATCTCCAAGGCAAAGATAAAGCTCAGGCAGAAGCTTGACAACAGTTACCTAATAGCAATGGACAGACACAATGAAGTGTTGAATCTGGACTGTCTTAAAGGCATGTGGCAAGCGCTGTGCCATGCTCAGCACAGAGCTTTCCTCTGCCAGCAGAGTAGGGTTGCAGTAACAGGGAGAGCAAGATAATCCAGCGTGAGATTACGAGGACCTACAGAGCGGTCGGATGCCTGAATCCCAGTGACACTGAGTAGACCTGCTTCTGCGTTCTGTCTTTCACAATCACAGCCTGGTTCAAAACAGGTCTTTTTCCGTAAAATCCACAGCTGAAATCTTTGTCTCGGACAATTCCAGTGCACTGTATAACTCTGAGTTGTGTAGGCTGCTGTCGGAAGGGAAGAATGGATTCAATAACATGGACAAAGTTGTTGCTGGCGCCTTTTGATGGTTTCTTGTCTTACACGAAGAGAGCCTACCTCAGTCACGATGATTCAGAGACAAACACTGAAGTGTCACAGGTGTGAAAACACAAGCCTGAGAGCCAAGTAATGGCCCTACTGTCAGTTTTGTGCTTGCTTCACTCCTGGCTGGGTGTGATGGAAAATGATTGGTCTTGGAAAGGCACATCGAGGTATTGCAGACTGGCAGCCTGCTGAGTCCAGCAAGGTGCAGGGAGCAAACGCTTCATCCAGCCAAACCCAGTGGGAATGTGTTGGAGTTCCAGCATTGTTTTGCTGACACAGGAAGATGTCATCACAGCAAAATATGAAGGAGTTAACACATTATGAAATACAGTTTTGGCAGTGATACAGACAAAGATTGTTGTGCTTAAAGTGCAGTACCAATAGCGCTGGTTAACAGGGTAATGCAGTCAGTTTGCCAGTCGAACTCATTACATTGTGCTTTCTTTCTTCTTATATATTAGGTCCAAATCCTATGAAACACTCAGCATAACTTTAAACTCGTAGATAGTTCTTTGCTTCAAAGTTAATACTGATTTAATGTTAATTTCTGGATAGTGGCTAGTTAGAACAGCAAGTGGAAGTGCTAAAGGGAGCCTGCCTTGCATAGGAAGAGAAATGACAAGGTACCAGTGAGGGTTAAAGTTAAAAAAAAAAAAAAAGGAAAAAAAAAAAAACAAACAGGAATTGTGTTTTAAACCTCTTGCCAGTCCTATTCCTTTACAGGGTTAGAAGTGAGGAGGATTGTCCCGTGCCTGATTACACACACTGCTGAGGCCTTGGAGCACAAAATTGCACAACCAGTTTCAAAATTACTCTTAGCTAGTCCAGGCACTCTGGCTGCCCTTCCAAAAATAAAGGCAAAATTTTCAGCATCACAAAAGGCTAATAAACCACCTACGCTCCTGCATCTACCAAGATCAAGAGAGCGCCAAATACCTTGTAACTCAGAAAGTCTAGCCATGTATTTACTGCTGATACCTGACTTTTGTAATCAGGTTGAAAGATTTGCAATCAGCACTTTCCAGGGCTGAGAAGCAGATCTTCTATAATCGGGACTCAATTAGCTACCTGCCTTTCAGCTGAAGATCTGGCCCCCTGGGCCCAATTCTTTACCATACTTTTGCATAAGCCTGGGAGGCAGCCCTTCTCACCAGCATTGCTGGAAATGGACTTTTGCATTCAAGTAAGCAGCTGTTTCTCCCACGATTTTCACCATGCTTGTGCTCTCAGTAAAGTACATTATGAAGTTAGCAAGCAAAAGCTATTTTTGTCTGCAAGATCCCTCTCCGTAAAAATCCTTTTTGGGTCCTGTATGTTGCAGTGAGTAGCAAAGAGTGCCTTGCTTTGAAAATACGAATTTAAGTCAAAGATTGCTACACATTTCAAATAGTAAAGCAATTTCTCAGATAATATTTCATTGAAATAAATAGGGCTGTTTCAATTTAGAGCAATCAAGGATCTTGATAAAAATGGTGCTGTGAACTCTAATTAGATATAAATAAAGAAATAGGGATCTATTTCTTTTCATACTTTCATGCTGTTTGTTTGTTGGTGACACTTAAATACGTGGTAACTGGAATGAAGCCCAATAGCCAATTTATACTTAACACACCACTAGTTCTTACTTATGCTTGTAGTACACTTTAACAGTAAATAATTAAAAAATGCTTAGGAAGATCATCCATCCCATGCTTCAGTTCCTCACAAGCAACCCTGCTTCAATGTTTGTTGCTGGACGTGTGTATTAGCAACACTGCTTTGGTAACTTTCTGTTTTAGGACTATTCTACAAATGATTGAGATGTTAAAATTCAGAGGATACTACTTTATCATTTTCCCTCTACTGAGTAGTATGTTGACATCAAATAGTTCACCTGAGATCATGCTGAAGCTTCCAAAGAAGTAAGCTGAAAGTAACCTGAAACCTTGCACAGAGACTGGCATCATGGCTCGTTTGATCTTAAGAATGTACAATAATGTATGTGTGCATCTAGGAATACAGAGGGCAAACAAAAATCCTGTATATTGCAAGTTGAATTGTGGTTTTAATGATGAAGACACAAGGCTTTCCTTAGCTAGCAAATCACACATTTTTATATATTTTATCTTTAATAGGACTTCTGATACTATCACAAGGCAGTCTTCATTCTTTGCCAAAGGGATCTGGAACTAGTGAAATATTTCTGCCTATTACACTGGTCTGTTAAATATTCGACTAATTTTAGAAATTCCTTTTAATAGCAGCTACAGTATGTCATGTCCAGATTCCTTTTGCTACTGTAAGTATAGGATACCTCTGGAAACAAAAGAGGGATATAAACTGAAGTTTTTATCCCTGTATTATTGATTTCCTGTTCCTCATCTGAGTTAAATTGAAGTGAAATAAATATTAGAAGATTTTAGAGAAAAAAAAACAAAACAATACTTCCAAGGCAGATTTCATAACGGCAGAACAAGTATCATTTTGAGTGGCAGTGCACTGGCAATAACATTTGGCTCTGGTTCACATCAATCTGGAGGCCCAGCTACACAAGCCAAGCTGGCTCAGGATCGCTTCTGAACTGGCATTTGTCACCTTCAGTGCAATAATATTCCAGAGGTCCAAATCAGGACTAAGCCCTTTGCACAGATGCGACATGTTCACCCAGCATAATCCTTCCTCAGCCACTGATCATGGCAAAAGTCCCTCTGGCTTCTTTGGCATTAGAAGTCTGTCTTAGCTTCCCAAATTTCCATGCTCCCTGCCTTTTCCCTTCTTTCCCACTTCATTCTGTTTCCCTGCATGTTGTGAAATCTTACGGATTTTAATTAAATTCATATTTTCCTCTTCCATTTATCAGCCTTTCCTTCCTTTGCAGACTGGTTCTGAACCATGCCCTCAAGGACGAGTGGAGGAAGGTCCCGTGAGCAGTGAGAGGGGTGACGAGCCGGCTCGTCATGTCTTCTCCTTCTCCTGGTTGAACTCACTGAATGAATGATGACTCACTCTGGCTGGCTTCTGGTGTGCTTCTCCTCGGAAGGACCATGAGCATAGGCAGCCTGGCTGCAGTCAGCAAAGAAACTGGCCTGGAAAGGGACATCCGAGCAGGTTTCATTCCTAGGAACTCAGCTGACCTCCACATCGTTCCCTTGAGATGACAGACCTGAGAGGGAGGGGAGCATGGGGACACATTACTGTATGTATTGTAGTCAGAGTGTTTTCCAATAATTTCTTGCTTCCAAGGGGAAGGAAGCATCACTACAGCTTTAGGCTGAGCACTTGCTAGTGTTTTGCAACTCACTTGATGGCACGTCCCCACATAGGTGTAAACACTTCACCAATGTTCTTAGCTAAAATGCTGGTATGATATTCTCTAGTAGCATCCTTTGCCAAAACAGTGCTTCTCCTCAGCATCCTCCTGCATCCCCGCTTGTCACTGCTGGTGACTTTAGTGACACTATCATGTCCTTGGCAGTCCCAAGTCAGGGTTGTGTCTAACAGAACTGGTGCCTCCATGCTGCGGAGGCTGAACACAGGAGGGAAGAAGGAAGCTGCCATTTCTTCCTTTGCACTTGCTCTTCCTACTAAACCACAACAGATGACACTCACAGAAACACGTTATTTGTAAGGAAGATTCCCAGTGGCAGGGATGAGGAAGGTGCACACATCAAAAGCACTGGCCAAGAGCCCCACACAGCTCTGAGTATGTTGGGCAGTTGCTGAAGTGCTGCTGTGTCCGTGTCTTCTCAGCCATCGCTGTGTGTACAAAAGGGGACATGTTCTTACATGAAACCAGAGTGCGATTAGGTGGTCACAGGTACTCACGCAAGGCTTAATTTGAAGCCCCTGTCCTGTGCTGTAGAAAAGCTGACTGTCCTGTTCCATGTGCATTGCAGATGTTGAGCCATCAAATGAAATCAAATTTGTGTCTTAAAAGAGTCTTTACAAGTTGTACCGAAGGCGACACTCTGTGATTTTTGTCACTGGGAGTAGGGTGTCAACACTCTGTAGTGTTTAAGAGAGATTGGCAGGCTGCCGGGAGTGCTTGGTGCCATAGGGGACCAGGTGTCAAGCTCTACACTAGGGTTACGTGTGGATCTTTCCCAAATCCCCGAGCCAGGCCCTGGATGCACTGTTTTGGCAGGAGCCTGCGTGGGGCCATGAGGCTGCGCTGTGCCCCAGCGGGACTGGTGAGCTGGCAGTGCAGACTGGTTAGCAGGCTGTGTGGGGTCAGCCCCCGTCCTGGACACCCGTCGCTACCGGCCCGAGTGACATCAACCCTCACTGGTATCTGTTTTCCCTGGAGAACGTTCCCTGGAAAACTCTCCTGCGAGAGTTTTGGAGAGCTGCACGGGCGAGCTCCGCGCAAAGCTTTGGAACACGCACAGCCCGGAACGAGCGCCGCCCAGCACCGCCACCGCATCGCCTCCGGCTGCTGGAGCAGCTTCTCCCTGGGATTTTGGTTCGGGGTGAGGGATTTACTATTTTCTCCCAGTCGTCCTGGAGATTTCCCCCAGCTCCTCCCGGGAAGTTTCTCCACACCCACTGCCGCCTCCCTAGAGCCCCTGGGAGGGACCCCGCTTGGGCACCGCCGTCGGGACGGGGGAAGCCGAAGGAGGGAGGAACCTGCCCTTTTGGGGTGCGGGGAGGATGCGCAGAGCCAGAACGAAAACGCAAAAGAGATGCGGGAGCGCCTCGCCGCTTTCCCATCGCCGCCGCCCGGCGGGAGGAGGCTGCCCGACCGCGGCCACAGCGGCAGGAGCCAGGGAGCTCCCTCGGGGGGCTGCAGAGCTGGGGGACACCGATTTGCCCTCGACACCCCGCTCCCGGGAGCAGCCTGCGCCGAGGGCGGCGGCGTGGGGCAGCCCCCGTCCAGGGCTGGCGGCGTCGGGGCGCTCCTGTGGGAGAGCCCGCGGAGACGGGGCTCCCCGGGACGGGGGGGGAGACATCCCCGGGGGAGATACAGGGCTCCCCCGGCTCCGGGTGTCCACGGCCGCGGGTGCCCCCCCGCCCCGGTAATCGCTGAGGGAGGCGGAGCAGCCCGCAGGCGTCTAGGCAAGAAAGTCTATCAAGTCATCTTTACTTTGCAGCTTTTATTAAAAATATAAATATTAAACATTCTCTTACACAACCAAATCGACCGAGCGCTGAAAAGATGTTTTATTGTGAAAATCTTTACAGGAAAAAAAGTGGATTGAAAGTAGCTTACAGAGATTCCCCCTCCCACCTCCCTGCCCCCAGCAGAAAAATTTTCTGTCTTCTTGGCACCATTTCTTCCAATGCTCACACATCCCTACGTAGCGATGGCACTAGAATAACTGGGAAATGGAGAAATAAATAAAGGTAGGGGAGGTTACGAACGACACTCGTGTTTCTGCACTTGGTACACGGTTGTGCATGCTAGTCAAGGGACAGAGGCTGTTCGGAGTACACCCTTCTAGGTTTAAAGCTATATAAAAATAAAGAGATGACATCAGAGCAGCACTATGGTACATCGGACGGTGTAATTATTCTTGTGCTAACTGCGGAATCTCTTTGGCAAGGCGGGGAGGGGCCGTTTCACTTCCCGATTATCTCCATCAGTTTCCTGTTGCTGTGAGCTTGCTGCGCTAACTGCTCGGCTCGGGCCATCTCCAAGACTTCTCGCAGGAGGTGGAAAGTCAGATCCAGAGAAATAGGGGGCTCCTCGGACCGCTTCTCCCTCTCCACGGCCTCACCCTCGGCTTCGCCGTCCTCTCGGCTCCCCAGCGAGCGCTCGGGCAGCTGCTGCAGCTGTTGAACCGCCGCCCGGAAAAAGTTGCTGGCGGAGGCTTCGGGTTGTAGGTGGCTGGTGCTGCTGGAGGAGGCGGAGAAAGAGCCAACGGGTCTCTTGTGAAGGTTGCCCAGGCGCAGGAAATACTCTTCTCCCATGCGGAGCAGGACGGGCAGAGTTTGCTGCTGCTGCTGCTGTTGTTGCTGCTGGAAGAAATCTGGCTGGTGCAGAGCCCCGGGGGCGGGTGCCGGGCTCTTGCTGAGAGCTCTGCACTCCTGGCAGGGCAGGAGGGCGACCAGCAGGATTCCCGTGGAGACCAGCAGCGGGATCTTCATGATCGGGGCCCAAACCTGCGGGGACAGACGGGGGACGGGGCTTGGGTTACAAAGCCGAGCCGCGGCGGCGGGGAGGGCAGCGCTCGGCCGGGGAGGGGGCGTCCCTATCGCCGCTGTCCCGGTG
>VZRO01008494.1:915241-978681 GCA_013397915.1 Daphoenositta chrysoptera | reverse complement strand
GAGCCTTCTCTTCTCCAGGCTGAACCACCCCAACTCTCTCAGCCTTTCTTCATAGGAGGGGTGTTCCAGCTCTCTGATCATCTTTGAGTCTCTCCTCTGGACTCACTTCAACAGGTCCGTGTCTTTCCTGTGCTGAGGACCACAGAGCTGGATGCAGTAAGGTAAAACACAAGATATATTCACATGTAAGAGTACATTCAACATGAGAATGAGACTGAAAAATGAAAACTGAGTAGAGGAGGAAAGTATCAGTGAAATTAAAGGACTTCTGTAACTTCTGTGATACCAAGGGCAACTCCTGCTCCTGGAATCTTGTTATGACTTCAACTGTTACTAAAAAAAAAAAAAAAAGAAAGAAGAAAATTTAATTATCAAGCTTAAAGACATCATCTAGCTATATCATCAGGGCTGAGAATCCCCAAATAAACACCAGAAGAACTGAGAATTAATTTTCTTTAAAAACCTTATGATTCTGGAAACAGTCTCAATATCTGGGGGAAAAGGAGATGAGGGCAGAACAATTTTGGAGTACTTGAGATGTTGCAACTGCCTTCTCACTCCTTTCAAGTGAGGAAATATGGGAAGAAATACAAACACACCATCTATCTTGAATGGCTGGGACACGAGCTATATATAGAACCTGCTCTGTCCTACTTAAGTTATGACTAATGCTAAACAATTAGAAATTCAGATGTCGGAATATTTGAAGTAGCAAACATCTCTAATGCACCATTTGTTGTTCATTAAAAAATGGAAGAATCAAAGTCTCTCTAAGCTCCGACTAGGCTGCACTTAACAGGTGCATGTTGCTGGAAGTGGAGCCCCATGAGACTAATTGCAAGGGATAATGAACAAGATGAGGCATTTCTTGGAAAAAAAGATTGTTGTCTTTGTAATGACCATACTCATGCCAGAGACTGCAAATTCTTTAGGGAAGGGACTTTCATTTTTTGTACTATGCCTGCCTGGTGTCTAGCACAGCAGCGCCCTAGTCTGTGACTAGGAATCCTAAGTGCTACTGCAATTCAAGCAGTACATTATAGTAAATAGTAGTATTAAATTAACTGGGAACATGAAGTTGGTTTTCATCGGCATCTCTGGTGTACAGGATCAACAAACATGTCTCTAAGCCAGAGGCCAATGGAGTTTTATCTGAAAACACTTCATTTTTATGAGAAGACAATGCTAATACAAAGCTACAGTTTACTCTTAGTATTTTGGCAGGACTTTTTGTCTGCTCCCTCTAATTCAGGGCTGCAGTGTCTGGAGCAGGTTTTGATACAGCCAAGATGAAAGACTGGGTGAAGGAATCAAAGTACAGAATAAAAATGCAAATCCTGCCAGCCAATAAATGAAGAAATTATGAGTCTCCACCAGACAAAATACCCAGATTTCTCAGCCATTCCCCATCTCACTGTGGGTTGCTGTAATTGCAAAGCATGCACGTAATGAGTTTATTCGCTGGAGGTTTCCTTCATCTCTCTTCTGCTTTTTCATCATTACAGATGTCGTGACAGGGGCTATGGATGGCACTGCCACACACACATCACCATATATTATTCTGTCAGTATCATAGGAAAATTTTTGTCTAAAGGGAAATACTGACTTTATTCTTAACTCCTGGTACTGGAAAAGCAAAGGCAAGTAGCAACGAGGTATTGTAGTTGCCTCTTTACAACTAGGACTCTCCAAGAAGCTTAGAAGCAGGTAAATCTTTGGCCTGAAGATGTAATGAAAAACCCTTCTGTTATATCCTAGTGGATATGAAAATCAAGTAAGATAGACTATTAATATTCCTAAGCGCTAAGTTTTTGACTTCTTTTTCACCAGAATACAGTGGTGCCAGTGGCCTGACATCAGGTCTGATATCAGGCCAGTTGGTAAGAACAGATCTCAAACTGCTTTGCAAACACTTCCACTGAAGTCAATAAGTAGCCATATACTACTGATTTTGTTTAGCACTGAAATGCCTTCTGTACTGAGACAGTCCAACACTACCCAGAATCAGTGCCCACAGACTGGGCCAGGACTGGCACCAGGACACGTTTGAATGCTGCATCCAAGCAAGGCTGCGGAATGGGGGTGGTACAGGCAAGCCTAGCCCAGGGAATGGGCACAGAGATGCTTGAACTACCTGAGTTTGTTTCACACTGCTCTGACAATGAAGTGCTGCATCTCATGTAAGAGTCTTGCTGAAGGCTGGTGGCTCCTCACTTTTCTGTGCAAGAGCAAGTACATGGGTTTGGAGCAGCAGTGGCTCAGCACTCTCTCACTGTGTGAGTACATGCCCCGGGATCACCAGTTGAACCAAAACCTGACTAAAACTATTGGGGTAAATGCCAAGAGCTCCTCAACACCCATCTCTGACATAACCTAGCTCATCCTAAAGGACAGAGAAAGGACAAAATCTTTGAGTTAGTTACTGATGTGGAGAGTCACAGGTTGGCCTCAAAGACATTAAGAGCTACAGGTCCACAGCTCCCTCTAGGATGCTTTCAAATGGGAGAAGATAGCTGCTACCAGAGGGGCCAAAGCTTTTTTTAAACTTAAAAAATAACATCAGAACTGTAATCAGTAAATAAAGTCTAATTTTAGGCAATACTTGAGTTGATAGTGTATCTTTTGAGTCAGCCACATATATGGGCATACAAAGGTTGGGAATGTCCCTATAAGGCTTTTTCAGTTCCTTTAGTGAAAGCTGTGTGAAAAGTAATTTTAGAGGAGCCAAATTTAAGGTGTTAACAGTGAGTGCCATTGACCTTTGAGTGTTGCTGTAAGACAGCAGCGTGAATAATAATAATAAACTCCCTAAGGTTGTCTTTCTTCAGTTTTCTACGAGTATCTTGTCCCCAGAGAACATTTAAAAATTTTGTGGTTCAACCAGACAACTCATCTGAATCTCCAAGGGATGCCATGCCAGGACAGGGCTCAGCAATGCCTCCGCCATGAGACTTGGATTCTGAGGAACCTGGAAACACATTCAGTAAAAGCATGGTCACAAAAGCACTTGGAGTTTAGTCAGGATTGCCCTTAGGCTTGAGAGTGAGAAGGGTCTCTCTCTTTGCTGGTAGGGGAAGGAACAGGATCCCTGGATATGGTATAGGGAGTATAGGGATTTCAGTTCCTTGTTTGTCCTGTCTATATTAATGATCCTGAAGGGGAAAAGGTACTGGTTTTGACTCAGATGGGATGAAATTTTGCATCCTGAAATCTAGGGGTTTGACACTGACTGTAATTAAACTTTTTTTGGCCTCAAAGTGAAAAGCACACGCTCTCCTCCTATTTGTCTTGGCAGAGCTTTTGGCAGATCTGCGTGATGGAGGCTGGCTGACTGTTGCAGAATAGCAATGGGAAGGAGATGCCAATAAGAAGAAACTGGTGAACTGGAAAACAAGGGCAGCAGTAAATGAACTGGCTTCTAAATGGCAACAGGTGACTGAACTGCATCATCATGTCTTTATCATGTCAGCAGGAACAATGCAGTAGGCTCATATCTGTGACTCAAGATACCCTCCAATTTCACCACTAGCGGCTGTGCCTAAAAGGCAGGATTTCTCTCTGGATCCTTTTGCTATTTCTATTAATGAATAAATCTCAGATTGAAGAAATGAACAAGAAGAAATATTGTGAGATTCACAACCAACCAACATTTACAGCATATCTCTAGACCCAGGAAACACTCAAGTAGGTCCTCCAGGGAGCAAGGAAAGAAGGTATTTATCCACTCTGAGACAGAAGGAATTGTGCCAGATGGGGGTTTTCTTGTGTTATAAGTGGGTACTATGTCTCTTGCTGCAGACACAGTACTATCCTGCCTCCTTCAGCTGTACAGTGACATGTGAGGACAAATTTCTAATAAAAAACGTGTCCTACATACCTAGCTAAGGGGTAGATATCCCAGTTTTGTGCCCTCATTACAGGTCTTCTTTTCAGAAAATGAGCTTCATGATAGTCCCTTAATAGATCCATTCAAGTCAACACCAAGCAGAGTCAAATCTGCTGATGGAAAACAAGGCATTATCTGATTCTTCTTTTGGAGAGAATGAAAATGAAGTCCCAGTTTGGGATCAAGGCCAGATTTTAAATCTTGAACACCATCCTGAAGTGCAACCTTGTCTATCTGCATGTCTCTGCTTGAGATAACACACGGAGCTTGAGGCAGAGCTGCCTCATGCTCCAAAGAACGAATGCCATAGCTTAAATTTCTTTACACACTTTATCTGTCATTATGACTGGAGCCACAAGAAATAAGTTTTCCATCTGCATATACTTCCACCACAGCATCCCAGAGGTCCTGTTCAGTTTGACTTCGGTCTTCCAAGATTTGGACATCAATTATGCCAACTGAAAGGAGTTGCAGACAACAGTCTGGTGAATCTCTTCATGCCCATTGACACCTACTGATAACCTGTCTCTGTTCAATAACAAAACTAAATTATCTACTTATCCTTGAGCCTCCAGTTATGGCTAGGATGTAGGCTGAGACAGACTAAGATGTTTTCAAGAATCTAAACTGAAGTAAATCTTCCAGTGACTTCTCTCTTCTGACAGTAAATGCTGTGATATCATGACATGTATAATTCCTAGTGGTTTTGGAGAAATAAAGAAATATTTTGATAGCACAGTTTCAGATGGGGCACATACAGATTTTAAATAAGTCTAAATAACCTAGGCCTCTCCAGTGTGCCAAGCACAGCATCAGTTTCATGCCACTCACTACCTATGACGCCAGTGTCAGACTGTATCTCCCAAGTGCATTTTCTCTCAGGAACTAACAGATGCTTCACTTACTAGCCATATACTAGATGTGTCTTCAAGTGTACCATGCTTCTGAGTGCTGAAGAAGTAACAGCTATTACAGTGCTTACCATATCTCACAAATACAGCACGGGTCTGTCATTCACTTGCCAGAGCCTTCCGTCAAACATCTCTCTCTGCCTCCTACTCCATGTCCTAGGGCCTGATCATGCAGCTCTGTGCTCAGGGGCTCAGATGGGAAGCAGTCTGTGGCTTAGGGACTTGGTAATCCAGAGACAGGTTTTGTGTTTAATACAATAGAATTTTAATAGGATAGTATAGAATTTTGTTTTGTGACCCTGTCTGAACAGTGATTGATTGAAAAGTGCTCTGTCTGTGAATGACATCTGCATTAAAAATAAACAAGCCCCAGATTCTAACACGTACATGACTGTGATAGGAAAAAGAGAACTGCAGCTATACAACCCATCTGTAAAACTGGCAAGATCCTTTTTTTTGCTAGGAAAGATATCTTTGCATCTGACATTGCTGCCCTTACACTGAAAAAGGAAGGAACTGATTTTGTAAGTGATTGTAGAAACCCTGATTCTTCCACAACATAAACAATTCAGACAATCATCCACAGCTCAGATTTCCAGTGAAAATGCCAGAAATTCCAACAGTGTTTGGTAGGCTGGTAGGTTACTTGCTTTGTGCCTCTAGCTGAGGAAATAACATCTCTCCAAAGGGAGAGGAATGGAATTATTTTTATCCAAAATAAAGGCTAAACTTCATGATTTCCCAGTACTCATTAATTTAGCTGGAATCATCCCATACCTACAGGTGGGAGCCAAGAGGTGGTGCTAGAACTCAGCTATCTTGTACCCAGCAAATATCTATTCCATGTGGTTTTCAGGTAAAAGATGGCTGGACTCCTTGTGCTTTAGTCTCTCTCAGCTGTCTGCTTTTAGGAACCTGTTTTGTAGTTTTAGGGGCTAGCTATTCTGGAAAGCAATCACCCTCAATTCTTCCTGCTCTTTTCTTAAAGTTCTTGAAACTGTACATCCAGAAGCACTCATTTTCCATATAATGAGAACAAGTACCTCAAATGCAAATATTCATGAGTTAATCTCATCTCATTGTCCCTTAGCTGAGCGCTAGACCAAAAACACTACAAAATATGCATGAGACAAATAATGCTTAAAACTAACACCAGGCCTTTCATCAGTGACAATGTCCTACTTTAGGGATGAAGTACCAGAAGCTCTTTCAGTGACAGTGAATTGCACTGTATTTCAGGGTAAGTACCTTGAGTAAGATGGTAAGAACAATGCCAGAGAGAGTTACTGCATCACTGGCAGGAGCATCTGCCATAGCTGAGGCTTTTCTTGACCTGCTGGGGAATGGCTGAACTGAGAAATCAGTCCTCTGGGAATTGCTTCCTCTATGCACCATCCTCAAAGGGAAACTTCCACGCTGTGGTGGAAATTTGAGCAATGATAGGAAGAGCAGGAACATCTCAGCTGAGAGAACCACAGAATGAGGTTTCAGTCGCAGGTTTGCAGCGCACACCTCTCCAAATCAGAGACCAAGAGAGCAGTGAATAACCATTTTTAATATCAACTTACAGTACTTAGGACTTGTTACCTGCACCGCCCTTTAGCAACTGATTTAAAAGCCCCCCAAAAGAACCCTCCTCTTGCAGCTCGCAGGGTGTTTTCTATATTTAAAATATGGGTAATTATGCCTCCTTCATCAACTTTAATCTATGAAAATAGACCAGGAAAGACTGTTACTTTTGAATCAACAAGAGGTAGCTAATAAAATGTAGTATCATGGTCAGTGGTTAGGGAATTTCTTGAAGAGCTCCTAAACAATTAGCTGATAGAACACTTGAAGTGAAATTTTCATAAGCTGCTCATGAATAAACCTGGTTTCATTTCATCATAAAAAGAGCACAGTGAGATACAAATTCAAATGCTAGGACATTACATAGTTTGTCATTATTATAGTCTTATATCATTTGTACAATATTGCATTGTTATGCACTAGACTCATTTTCTTTGGGACAAATGGCCACCTTCCATTTTGGGATAAATGTAAGTATCAATTACAGTACTCTAGGGAACCAGACAATAAGCGATACTATTTTTCTGTCCCCAAAATGCTCACCAATAATGCCATACATCAGTATAACAAGCAGGGGAAGTTTATTGGACGTTGGTTTTGGAAGGCTATCCTTCTGAAAGAGGCTGAGAAGACTAAAGCTGCTCAGAAAGAAAAGCAGAAAAGCTCATGCCATGATCAGAGCAAGCTCTGGGCACACAGCTCCAAGTACTGCAAATCTGACCTGGCGCCTGCCAGTATTGGATCAAAAGTGCTGCAGCCACCTGGTGCAAAGTGCTGCTGGATCAAAATTCTTCAAAAGCAAGTTAATTTTGTACCAGTGTGGTTTGTGCTGCTCTGGGTATCATCTGTTCCCCCAAAAGCTGGCACGGAAGATGGAGGCAGTATAAATTCCAAGGCACGTGATGTGAGTAATTTGACAGAAATGGGAGCGTATATTCATGTTCCAGCTGGATCAGTGGGTGATCTGGTGGTGAGCAGTTCTACCAGCAATGAATGTGGCACCATCACCAAAAAAAGAGAGGGGACTTTCAGACTGAGAACTGCCTGAAAAAGGAGTCCAAAGTACGAACAATTATCCTTTGTCACTTTATTCTTTCACCAAGGTTTTGACAAAGAAACACCATTTTGTCAGCTTTTATGTTTCATTGGCTATGGACTCTTGTCCAAATGGGGAACAATAGTACATTTAGAGTACAACGGAATATTTTGCTTAAAATAGCCCATTTGGCAACATATACCCAAGTTTCATAATAAAACAGCAATAGCATAGTTATTTAGTATTTTTAATTAACAGAGAAGACCAATGCATTTCAAATAAGACACAAAACAACAGATAAAGTGTTTTGAGCTCTCATGGTCCCTCTCTCTGCCAAAGAACACATGAATAAAACTAAGTCACAAGATTCGGAGATTATTTCTTTCCTTTTTTTCTCTTAAATTAATTCTGTTACTGAGCTATGTCCAAAAGGCCATAGATATAGATATAGATGTATAGATATAGATATAGATATAGCTATATAGATATAGATAAAAATAAATATAAAGATATAAATATAGTAGATATTATTACAGTAGAATGTCCTTCACCATTTAAGGTTTTCCCATGACTGAGTGGAGACAACTGGTGGATGTGTTTATTCTTTCAGGAATACCTGAGCTAGCATTTCAAGGTGAGTTCTTTAACTAGCAAGTGATGCATGCTTGCTAATGCAGGATCACAGAACCACCAGCTCCAGAAAGAGCACTTGGGGTGATCTAGGGGAAATTTTGTAGTTCCTGGGCTTTCTGCTCACCGTTGTGTTTTTTGAGTTTTATTTCCCACCTTTTTGTGGACAGCCACTTCCACTCTTGTGTAAGGAATAAGAACTAGATTCAGGCTAAGACTTAGAAGACCCATGCTCATTTCCTCTCTGGTCCTGTTGTGCTAAGTGACTGTGAGCAAGCCATGTACTGCTTCAGTGCCTG
Source organism: Daphoenositta chrysoptera (assembly GCA_013397915.1). Taxonomy (NCBI): domain Eukaryota; kingdom Metazoa; phylum Chordata; class Aves; order Passeriformes; genus Daphoenositta; species Daphoenositta chrysoptera. The sequence continues at coordinate 970,350 of VZRO01008494.1, read as the reverse complement.
ACTTATTTAAACCTGAAATATTCTTTCTGAAGATGCTTACAGTGAAGAATAGAGGGTACATAGATGTTCCTGTCCCAGAAACCCAGTGACCCTACATGAGATACATGTGGCACAGTCCCTTCCTAAGTCATCTCACCAGTGCCAGTCCCTCAGCGCTGTGATCTCTCCTCGCCTTCTACCAGGTTTTTCTGAGCTCACAGATGGATGTCTCAGTAGAATGCCTCTAATCAGGCACAATATTTTGCATGTAGTTAATCATTCATATGGGACTCTACTTTTCAAACAGTTCAGATTTTCCTAATTAATGTTTTGCATCATGATCGTATTTACAGTAATTGGGACTGATATTTGAAGTACAGTAAAAGCTGTCATCTCATTCCCTCCTAAAGAGCCCAATTACCTTCATTTGTTAGCAAATTCATACTAACATTTGGGTTTATTACACTTGACAACATAAAGCCAGCTCCTTCTCTCACACGGCTCAGCAGAGTAACATCAGCCCAGACATAAAAGAGGCTGCAGACCCAGTCTTGAAGGGTAGAGTTGGGAATGCCTTCCTGACTTAGATCCTGACAGAAAAATCAATCCAAAAGTGTATCCAGAACAAGAATTTCCCTCATGCCCATGCTAGTTGTCAGCCCGTCACTACTGAGAATGACAGCTTTTGTAATTAGACATTTCTCTGACGTCCACATGCTACAGGAGACAGCCCATGCCCAGGTTCACGCAGCCCAACTTCCACCTAATTCCCCCTGCCTGGTGTTTTCAATTAGCACCTCTGAAGCCCTACAGCCAGCCAAAAGGAAATATTAGGCACAGAAAGTGGGTCAAAAGTCAGGCCATCTGAACTAAACCATTAGTCTTTTCAGGTTCTCACATGTCTGGATTATGGTCCTAAGGGACAGCTGTAGAGTGGCACACACGACTCATGTCACTGAAAGCCACAGCTCCCACTGCACCCAAAAGTTAATTTTGTGATGGGGTATTAAAATGCACCTGTGGATTCATCTGTGTCACTCAGCCATAGACACCTCAGCAAGGTGTTCACAAGGGTGTTGTGGGGGTGCTTCAGAGCAAGTCAGCCGTTCCACAGATGGGAAAGAAGATGGAAGAGTGCCATGCTTGCTTCTCATTCTGAGAAGTCCTATTTCAGCTACTGATTATTACCTAATAACCTAATCAGCAGTAACAGTAATACTTGGCACTTATAAACACTTTTTATTCAAAAAGCTACAGAAGCAGATTAGGTGGAAAATTAATCTCTAACTAAGTAGCAAAGGAAGCAAGCAATAACAATATTTTAGGATCAGAAAACAGAACTACAGAATCCAGGTCAAATCACTAGAGCACAACCATTCATTTGTTGTGGTGTTCTGTAGGGAAACAGGTGTTTTTCAGCAGGAAAATAAGGTAAGCTATGACTTTAACAGATGTTAGTGGGTCAAGGTCAGACCTGGAGGGATGCTTTGAGTTGCCTAATTAATAAACATTTAAACACCAAGGAAATAAATCTGTAGATCATACTCATGCCAGCTACATCAGAAGTCTAAAAAGGGCTTGTTACAGTTAGTGAACATCAAAGACATCTCCCTGCCTGGGGTAAACAAGATGTGAATGAGAAACAGAAATCAGAAGGTCTCACCCTTCCCACCTACCTACTAAGAAAACCAAATTTGTCTCTGCATGAAATTTCAGCACAAAATTTTCCAACTGAAATCAGTTCCATGATTCAACTGTTCAATAAGCGGAAACCTCTCTCTCTCTTCTTGGTAATTTTCCCAAGAGTTTCCTCCAACTGTTTTAGCTCTTAATTTATCTCTCTCTCTCTTTTCTTCTCTTTTTTTTTCTACAAGCAACTTCTTCCCCAAGCACCTATCTACAATTGAATCCTACTCTAAATTCATGTCAAGATCAGCTTATGTATTCACTGCTGAATGAATTTCAAATATGTGCTCCTTGTGTTCTTTCCCTAACAGGATAGAGAGGCCTCTTGAGTTGCTTTAAATGTCTCATTACAAATGCTTCATTAGAAACTACGTCACAGATTGTGTCAATCTGGTCCACACTTTCATGCCAAAAAGTAAAGACTTTCAAGCTGTGCCTTTCTTACCATTAAGTTTCCAATCTGTTTTTAGAATCTCAATCAGTTCTTTAAGGAATGCAAATGTTACTTCTCCCTTTAGTGCTGGAACTAGCCATTGGGAAATGCACATGCATAATGCTTTCCTGTTCCTGCATGTATTGAAACAATAATCAATGCTGGAAGGGCAGGCTACTTCTATATATTTTCCGAAGGACACACAGACCTTCTACACTCATAGGGACAGATCGCCTCCTTCGTATTGTCTGAACAGAAATAATTCAGTTGAAATCAATATTTCATGTGACAAGAGTTTAATCAATATCAGTGTGAGAAGCTGAAGACCACTGGGGCTGAAGCTGACGTTATGATAATGTAATATGAGTCAAGTTTCTTTGGGCCTGTTTCTCCCCTCAGCCAGACCTGGCTTACGCCACCATAATGTATTTGTCTCAAGGCACTACTCTTAACTACCACTTTCTGCACAGTGCAAGGTGGCTCCATTATTGATTCCTACATACTCAGGAGTCCTACCTGCTTTACAGGCACTGTGAATCTCAATTCTGTCAGTAGTGCTTACTATGCTCTCTAATATCTGAGTGCATGAGGCCTTCTCCTTCTGTGCTTTCTAAATCATGTGGTGAAAGATAGATTTTTTTTTTTCTTTGCTGCTAATTCAGCCTCAGAAACTGAGTTTAAAAGTCCTATTTGGTATAAAACCATAAGGACCTTGTACAGAAAAGTGTTCTCAAACAGATTATTAGCAGTTATAATAGAGGCGAGCAGTGGAAGTGTGAGATGGAAAACTCAATACCTTGGATATTGGAAGCTCAACCCAAGTGAAAATGGAAGGTAGAATATACGAAATACACCACAAATTATTCCTTGTTGACTGTGGTGGAGCAGAAGGTGGGTAGGACACCTATGCTGCTGGCAGCTGTGCATCCACACAGCCTCACCTGTCTGATGGTCCTGGCTGAGAAACACCAGACCATTGTCTTGCATCAGGGAAGGATCACAGAGACTCCGCAGCCTCTCACATTAATCTTTCCTTACCATCGCCAGGGTTTCCCAAGACCTAACCACAACATCAACATAGCCCATGAGTTTTCATCCTATCAAAACATTACCTGCAGACTGTGACTGTTTCACTCAGTCTTCTTTGTATTAACCCCTCTAGGTTGCTTTCATCTACCCAGACAGTGAGTTTCCTAGGACTGCATCCCCCATACTATTCTCCTCTAGACTCTACATCTCTCTCACAGGATAGTGGACACGAGACTGGACACAAGGCTAAAGTGACACCTTATCATGAGTGAGTAAAACACTCCTTGTCACACATCCCAGCATGATATCTGCTTTTTTTTTTAATAAAAAAAAAAATGTCACACAAGTTCTGTAAAGATCTGTTGTAATTCCTAGGCTTCTTTCAGTAGATATATGTCTACTGAAGACTCTCATTTTAGGTTTGTGGTTTTTATTTCCTACAAATAAAATTTTGCTTATTGGGCTGTAGCTTTTTAGGCTAGTGTGGGGCTTTTTTTTAAATTTTAAGAACAGTCCTTTGTCATTCATGCTGCCCCTCCCAGATAGGAGTCATATGCAGGTTTAACAGGTATATTCTCTATTCCATCATCCAAACCACTAATGAAATACTTAATATCAAGCCCAGGTTATAAATCCTTGAATGCATCTCCTCATTTGGAAAGGTAATCATAACATCTCTTTGAACAAGATTTTTAAAACCAGATTTGCACTGTGTTGCATTTTCATTTAGAGCAATCTTCTTCAACCTTATTTAACAAGAACCAGTCAACCCTTCTGAAAAATAAAATAAAAATCCATGCACCATCTTGTGCAATGACACCGCATGAGAGTTAGGTGTGGTGAAAACTGGGTGAAAGCTTTTTTGTCCTCCCTCCTTGTGGTGCATTCCCAACAAACAAGGAGTGTGCACACATTTCTTTTAAACTGCTGTTAGCATCCATTTTGCAACTCATCTCAGGTACATTACAAAAGGATAGAGATCAGTGCACAGACTACCAGAAAGAAACTTGCACTAGGCCAAGTTCCTCTACACTGCTTAGGACGAAGACCCCTGAGAGAGTATTAAAAGTCTTTTGGAGTCAAGTTTCATCTATTGTTTCTTGATTAACTCCCTCTCCGTGTTCTGGAGAAAAGGGACATTTCATACAGTTTGTGTCCTCGCATCACGGTACTTTGGCTAAGAGGCAGCAGGATCCTGACAACTAAATGCTTTCTAAAGTCTGCATGATTTCAGGGATTGTTAGGAAATAAACCACAATGGTTCAAGGAATGGTGTTATTTGCTAAGTGCTGGAAACTGTTTGTAAGAAGGTGTTGTTCCCAAAGACAGGCACACAGCTCTGCATTGCTCTCAAGACCAATCTCCTACGACATCCAAAGCTGAGGCGTGCCTCACATTACTGTGGCAATGGCTGTGCATGCCCATCTCACTTTCAGAGATTAAGGTTATCACAGATGCTCAGAGCCTCAAGCCTTCAGCAGACACATCGCCTTTTTGGCTGCAAGAGTTAACCCCAATCCTGTGACCACAGATTACATATTGTGTTATGCACCATTCTGTCACAGATGTTTTAACACTTCTGCATGCCTGACATGAGTAGGAGGATCCTCAAGGGAAGCTGTAACCACAAATTCATTACATTTAATCTTGAAGGAGAGGCCATGCAATGTCTAATTAGATTTTCCTCATTTCTTCCTCACATTTGGCCAGTTGGAATGTTATGAAGTTTCATAACGTCTTAACTGAAGGGAAGGACTGTTTTCTGTTGGTGTTGTTTGCTTCCCAGCTGACTAAATGTCAATTAAGTAGTGGAAGAAATTTAATTGAGTTGCGCTGAGTTCTCCAGTGACTAACAAGTCTGCTCCTGAGATCTGGAAGAAAACATTATATCACCTGCAATGTGTGTCATCCCAAGGATGAGGCAGCAGAGCTGAAGGAGCACTGGAACGTGTGCAACCAAATTTCTTCTTTTCCAGATGAGGCCCAGGCAGTATAGTCCATGTATGCAGTGTCTTAAAGAGAACAGGGTAGGAAAGGTCTCCAAATCAACACCTCTCATCACAGAAACAACAGACTGCTGACATTTACAAGACCAAAAGCTTGAGCACAGGTTTTTGAGCACACTGATTTAGATGCTTTGTTGAAGGTATGTAGCCCCCTGGGATGGTGTTTACTGAGGATGTTTGGGAACAGGCAGCAGTGCACACACTATACCCACATCTGCTCACCTTCCTGAGAGCTGGCACTAGAGGAAAACACGGGCCACACAACTCCCAGTCAGAGCAGAGGCACACTCTTTTTGTCATGAAACCAGGTATCCATTGTCCTAGACTGACTAGTCAAGAGCAAGGCTCCCAAATTCTCAAGTGCTTTTAAAACAAGACTCAGTGTATTTCTGGGAGGTCTTTCATTAAACATGATACTGAACTCAACTTAGAGGTGATGATGACCCGCACGTCGTGCACCTGCATGTGTTGACAAAGGGTTTCAGGCTAGATGATCTAAAGATGTTTTCTGGCTTTAAATCTTCAGACCTATTTTCCTATCATCTTCATTAACCCATCTTCATTCTCCAGTTTCACACTCCTCTTCATGATTTTTTTTTGTCCTTGATGGTACCGAGTCAGTTTCACCATAAATGTTTTTAACCAAATGCTTATAAGCATGAGCCCATTTAGAGTCTTTTGAACTCACTGCCATGGTTAATCCAGAATTTGTTTGTGTTTAAAAAGTAATATATTGATGCACTGAATTTTTGAATGACTCATCTAATTCTTTGAGTAGGTGGATTGTATGCCTCCACACAGTAAAAGTATACTTTAATCTCAGCCATCCAATTCTTTTAATCTTCAAAGGTGGAACAACACAATGCAGCAGCGCCGTTGACTGCTGTTTGAATTTATGAGGAAGAGTTCTAGTCCTGAACCTATGTCATAAAACAGACCTTCAATTACTGTAGAGCTTACCAACATGCCTTCACACTTATTCAGTTTTCCTCTGTCTCCAAGCAACTGGTGTAGACCATGGCACAATTCAAGCCAGTTTTGGATTCTGCGGGGCTCCATGTGCCTCCAGGGCTGCAGGAGCTGGTAAAGGCAATGGCTGTAATATCATCTCTTCACACTCCTCTTTTCTCTGGCTCAGACTCTTGTCTTCCCAGCACTGACTGGTTTGAATCTGACTCCACTTAATAGTACCAACTCAGAACAAGATCTCGAGGTGCATGTATTCATGCAGCTGCTCCCATCTTTGGATCACAAAATTGGAGGCTGATATGCAGCAAATGTTTATGGGTAGTCAAGAGACCTAGAAGAAATCAAACGCATGGTTTCTTGCTTCCTGTGTATGGCCATCAGATAGTAAAAACCCTACTGGTAAAGAAAAACTCAATTATGTCTCTTTTTTAGAAAGGCAAAATATGGGGACAGATGTTTCCTTCTCAATCCCACCTGGTGCACAATGGTAGCCTCTGCTGTGTGCTACTTAAACCTTTCTATTAAAATTGAATAAAATCCAGACTCAAAAAGGGGATGTGAAACTTAACTCCTGTATTTAAGTTTCGTTTGAGCTGCCTTGCCCAGCTGACCCACCAGCTATTCCATGTGCCAACATGGATGCCTGATTAAAAAACCAAAAGTCTTCCATTAAATTTGTAGACAAAACAGAATAGATGCAGTAGTTCCCAGTCTGTGTTCCCAATTTGGCTGAGTGTCAGGCTGTGTAAGCACATTTCTTAAAGCAAGAATGAAGGTGTTGTCTGCATCAGATTTGCTGGAGAGAGTCTTTAATAACTGTCCTTAATCTGGGATAAATTACACAAAATCAGCAACCCCAGCTTCAAAACATAAATTATGAAGAGTAAGAAAGTGGTATTAAATCAGCCAAATCAACACAGCACAGGTAAATACAAGTCCTACATGCAGCATTTGACTCATTTATAATTACTTAATTCCCTGAAATTGAAGAAAAATGAACTGCCTGATTGATCTTATAATCCAGGGGCCACAAATTGCCCTTGTTAATAGAAGACCTGCTGGTTTGGATAATAGAGAGAATTGCTAATTTACTTGCTATTCACTATGCTATAATTTTTCCTCTGAACTGAATTGTTAAAAATAAACAATTTTTTTCCTTCCCAAATAGGAAAAAAAGAGTGAATTTATTACCAAAAGTGTCTTGTGGCTTTAGGGGGAAAGTTAAATTTAGAACTTAGACTAGTTGCACAAAATGCTTTATAAATATTTTAAGGAGCTAGCTTCCCCTTTCTTCTGAATATAGATAGGAGTAGGGAACAAACAGAAACAAGGGTTTGGGATGGCATGTTATTCATGAAGCCTGATGTAATTCTGAAAAGGAGTAAATGTACTCTGCTTGGGATTTAAGCTTTCTTGACTCTGTAACTTGGCTTTATAAAACTGCAAAGCCCATGGTGGCCAGACTGGTCAGAGGAGAACCTGTTGGTGACTCAAGTAGCCCAAGAACTCCCTGGCCCCTGGCCAAATGTACCTGCACTGGTCCTTCCTCACCTGTAAACTGGGGTACAGCTCTGGCTGCTGCTCCTCGGGCATGGGCCCAGGTGGTTTCTCACTGAGCCTGTGCTGTGTGAACACATCTATTTGTTAACACCTAAATAATTTCAATGCAGCACGCAGTGCTTGCTGTGCACTGCCCAGGAGGAAGAGGAGACCAGTCCCACTCTCATTCTCAGCCTTGCCCGTCAGCTGTGCCACAGCCTGCCAGCCCCTGTGCCTCTGCAGAGCCTGGCTTTCCCTTCCTGCACCTTTTCTGGTTTAGCTGGAGCAAACCTGGACGTCATTAGAGTGAAAGAGAACCAGAATGGCACCTCCTCGTCTCAGCAAGCAGGAGACAGATGGGAGCCCGGTAAAGCCCGTCACCTCCCATGGGAAACACGTGCCTGTCCGAGTTCAGCCCGGGACACACGAGAGGCAGGCTCAGGCCGAGGTGGCTGACAGGCAGACAGGTTCTCCCATGAGCTAGTCCTTCAACTGGCTCTGCTGAACGAGTATTAAGGACTCTGGGATATGTTTCTATAACTCCTTTGCACCAAACTCTCTGAATTAATGCACCAGAATAGAAGCAAAGAACGTGGATTGTGTGCAATAAACCCCAAAAACTTGGCCAGACCAGAGGTTTGGATAAAAGCCTGGATCTGGGATCTGGGCACACTTTGCAGTGTATATACAGTATATGTCAAGAGTGACATTTTAGAAGAGCTTAGGAGAAGAAGAAATTATGACTTGCATCTCCCTGAACATAACTCCAATGGCAATACTAGAAAAGAGCAATCAGCCCTTTTTAACCACACTTGTTCTCACAGAAGAGTCAGGAAATTAAAGATATTTTTTTTAGACAACAAGATCAAATAAATTTTGGTCCCATACTTCAAAAAACCTGGCAGTTTTACCAAACAATGGAGATTTTCAATAGGAAAGGACAATTAATTACTCCAAAGAGGCCGCTAAATGCTAATAAGCATAGAACTTGGAGATAATAATTTTCATCTGACAACTGTTCCCATTAAGAGTTGCTGTGTTAAGGAATATTTAGAAATCCTGACTGAAATTTTTAAATATAAAGACAATAATGCTATATTGTTGGATAGACTCACGACATGGGCACAGTACATAATTTTGTTGTCAAGGTGCAAGTACAGAGGAAAAAATATTGCACCAATGCAACAAAACTGAGAGAAAAAAGAGCTGCAGTGGTTTATATAGATGAGTAATTAGAAACAGTTAATTACCACATATAGAAACTAATCTATAGCATGCATCCAACAGGGCAGGCCTGGACTCAAGCAAAGACAAATGTTGTCCAGACTTTTGAGCAGATCCGGTCAAAGATTTATCAGAATGCAATATTGTAAAATGGATTCCTTTCTTTTGTAAGAAACTTTGCGATTAAATATTAGTCATAAACTTTCATTGAGATTATGTCAGCGACCACTGTCATATAGCATATTATAGAGAGCTATGTGTGTATACTTAAGAAAATAAAAGTGAATTTTTTATTAATTCATGAAATGCATGTATATACATGCGCTCATAGTTTCAGAGGGAGAATAATTTAAATATGGTTATTGTAAGTCTATTTTAACCCAAATCTCTTTCTTGTCGCTGTGCTACTCTGTAGAAAATCAACTTGCAAGCAGACAAACACATTGCTCAAAGTGCTTGGGAAGCCACAGTAATAGGTATTTAATACCTGACCTGAGAATTGCACAGGGCTGGTGGTCATCAAAGAGAGTCTAAACCTAAAAATAAAATTTAAAGTGTCTTTAGTTGTGGATTCAGGATATGTTTGTAGCTGTGGGTCAATGTACTGCTGCTGATTTCAGAGAAGCAGAGGAATGGTTGAGGCTGGAAGGGACGTCTGGAAGGCATTTGGTCCAACCCCCCTGCTCAGGAGGGCCACTTAGAGTCAGTTGCCCAGTAATGTGTCCAGGCAACTTTTGAACATCTTCAAGGAGAGAGATTCATAGGTGGTACCTTCCTTTTCATGTTCTTACTCAAGCAGAACCTGGCATGACAGTACTACATCAAGTGAAATGAAAACCATAAAATTAAGGGTCTCATAAGCTCACAAGTTTTTATGTTTTAGACTAAATCTACACAGGTCACTAAAACAGAGATTCAATTTCACTCATTATCTCTTCACGGAAAAAAAAAATCTTGTCATACCATACCTAAACCAGAAAATTATTTCGTTGTTCAGAGTTGGTTTACATTTCAGGATTAAAGGTGCTATAGAAAAGCATAAGAATTAGTACTATTAACATAATGTGACAGCTTTGTCTAGCACTTTGCTGTTTGTCCCTAGATTTTTAGTGAATCTGAGAACTATTTCTGTCACATTTCAGGCATGACCCCTCATGTGCTCTGACACATCCCACTGGGCTGGACATGTGACATCATGTTTTCCTTAAAGAAAGGAATCTGATGTGACCTATACAACTGCACACTGTGAGTCACAGCATGAGGCATTGAGTAGGAAATCTGAAAATAACACTTTTGCAAAATCCACTATTAAGAGTTAATTTTTCATCTTGGGAAATAAAATGCTTAAATAATAATAAAAAAACCTTCTGAAAATGCCAAATTCTTCTTCATATGTTATTTAGGTCTAGATTGATGGTTGCAATGTAGGATTTTCTGTTAAATACTGAAATTAACAGATAGTTAGATAGATAGCAATGGAAATGTTCTTTTCAAGTTGTTTTTCTTCTTGCAAAAAGACATTCTCAGTACGTTTTTATTTCCTAGGCAAGATAAAGGTGAAATTGAGCAAAGTGCAACATCCAATGAGCCAATGAATGCATCTCCTTATCCTGAAATTGTAAACAGAACAGCTCTTTGCTAGGTCTTTTAAGCCATATTGCAATCACTTTCATAGCGATAGCTGGTTCAATTTCAAACTCACATCACTTACTGAGTTGTTATCTTCATTGCAGTGTTTTATCTCCTCTCTGAACTCTACTGGGTCACAGCAGAGCCTGAGCAGCATCAAGTACACAGCTGGATTTTTTTAGCAGTTTGGTGTTGTGGAGCATCTCAGCATCTTTGAATCAAAACTAGCTGGATTTTGGTTCAGCTCAATGTCCGCTGAAGTCAGACACACATGGACTGTACATTGTACTCTTACAAATAAGACTCTGAACTCTTCCAGCCTACCATGAAGTACCTTTAGAGAGCCCTTCTCTGATAGAGAGCACAGCAGTGTCTGTGTGTGTGGGGGTGCTGGAGCCAGAGACACAAAGCTCCTTGCAGCCCACTGCTGTGGGTACAGCTCACCACTTCCCGTGACTGCCCAGCTCACAGGGACTGGAGGTCATGGAAATGGCTTCTCTACTGCTGCCCACAGAGCTGCTTGTGTTAGCCAAGTCTACTAAAAAACGAATTTAAACATCAGGTTTGGATTTATTTTGCTCATTTTCACTGAGGTGGGAGCACTTGCACAGGCAGTTGGGTAAGCAGATCAGAGCCATAACCCCTAAGAGTGGCTAGCACTGAAAAGCTGGGGCAATGCATCTTCTACTGGCAGAGTCACATCCAGGAGAAATTTCCCACAGCCTTTTTTACTGAGTGTCATACTGCTGTAGCTAAGCTTTTCTGGGAGTGGAAAGGAGCTTTCCTAGCTCATTCAAAACTTTCTCAGGTCTCTCCAGGTTACATAATACCGTGAAGAGCACACACCTCCACAAAAAAATCCTCCTCAACATCCAGGAAAGTCATGGCTGCATTAGTCCCTGGATTGCCTTTGTCTTTGCCTTCTCAGCAGTGCAAGACAGCTTGATGCAAGAAAAGAAAAGTTAGCACCAATCTGTAATGCTCATGCATTGTGATGGAGCATGACTGAGGGCCAAAGATGCCAGTTGAAAAACCTTGGAGTAAATTCAGGAGGATTTTGCCTCGCCACTCAGGGTCCAGTCCAATAAAAGTATTTTGGGGTGAGCCTCCACTGAACAACCTTATCAGCTTAAGGTATTATAAGGTTATTTAAGTAAAATGAAATGCTGTGAATACTCACACCATCCTCTGTTTCATCCTCCTGATTTTGGCTGGCATGATGGAACGTAGTCCTGCATATTTATTTCCCTGGATTCCTTCCTCCCCTGCCCTGGTCAGCCATAAAAAAGGAAGAGCATCTCTCCTCCACAAAGCTCTCACCCCGCTCCACCTCCCCGTGAGCTCAGTGGCAGTTAAAGATTATGCTTCAGGTAGAGATTCTCCTCTGATTTTCTGGGGAATGAGCACTGCTAATTCACTTTTTCCTTGCCACTGCCTGCAACAGTCCTCTCAGATCATCCTGCTTCAGAAGGAACATGGTCAAGTGAACTGCATGTCAGCAGCAATTAAATTTGTGATGATCTCTAAGCAAATATCCTCGCTCAGTAATCTTCGATTGTTTGTTTGTTTTTCTCAGGAAGCATCTGTAGTCAACTTCTGATGAAGTTTTTTGACTCGAGTGAGCCAGAGCTGTGAAAATAATACATTCACTTAAGCACATTCAAATTCCAGTTATAAAAATACAACTGTTGCCGGGTGGGCAACTAAATTTAATGAGTACATGTTTGGGAACAATGAAATCTACATATGTATCTGTAACACTGCCTCTGTCAGCTTTGCACCTTACTTTTTAAACTGGCAGTGATTTTCTGAAAATGAATTAATCTGTCTGCTAATTAAATTTCAGCATAAGAAAGCTCTTAGGCTTAACATCAAAATAAAGTGGTTTGCTCACAGTTCTGTAGATTTTGATTCAAGTTCAAAGTACAATTTTTTTTTCTCCTGTGCAGCTACACATCTGCACGTAGAATAGTATGACTTTCATTCAACCACCTCCTTATATTAGCTGAAGATTAGCCATATCTTGTCAAAAATTGTACCTCTCCATAAGAAATCCATAAATTAGGCAGTAATTAATGGTATTCCCATCCATATTTACCTATTCTTAGTCTGCATTAAGCAAGTATTTCCTTGAATGCTAATTTTAAAATCAATTGGATGTTATGTTTGGAAATCTCATTGCGTAATATAGCTGACTGGAGTCATTAACTTGTGCATAACATTAATGTAAAATCCATCCGGAATCTTCTGCTTGAGGCGAAGGCAAAAAGCAGTTTGTTTACAACAACAGTGATGGAAGATAGTCTCTAGATGCTCACAGGAAGTGTATATAATTTGAGGAAGGGAATTTGAATTTATCCAAAAGCAAGTAGACTGGAAGAAAAAAATTTAAGCCAAAATATTATTTTTCTGAGGCAACAGTGGGCAAAGGAGCCAGCTTCCACACGTCTGGCTTCAGGGCTGGATATGTGCCCTCTGTAATAACAGCAGGGAAAGAAACGTGCAGGTGACGGCTTAGTGATTTATACCTCGTGGTGTCTAGAAAGACTGATCCAAACCTTGAAGACAAATGGAGAAACTCTCAGCTTTACACTGTTGTAACTTAGAGCAGCATTTTCTTTTGGGTAGTAGAGCAAACAGAAAACTTATAACTGTGGCACAATAATCCTTTGTAAGGTAGACTTGATGTGATTTTTCTCAATAGGTATAATGTAAGTACTTAGCAGAGTGTCTTTCTCTGGCCCCTTGACATTTAAACAGGAATCTATTAGTCAACTGATGTCATTAGCTAAAGTACATTCTTTCTAAGGATGACACTGATGATCTAATCGATCATCATTATTAAGCTAACATCAATCAACTGCAGGTTAACTACAGAAGCTGCCTGATAGATAAAGCTCCTCTACTAAAGTTGGAGGCAACAGACTTCTTTTCTATTCCTTGCTGGTTTTAAAACTCATAAAATGTTGACAGGCCAAATTCTGCCACTGGTTTCAATGGTAGTGTTGTTTTAGATTTATACTGGTGTAAGAAAATAAGAGGAATCTGTTTCCTTGTTTCAGCAATGGGAAGACCATAAAAGTGTCATGGTTGTGACATAGTTCAGAGAATAAATAAGACAGTTGCCTGTTACGTATCAAAGACAAAATTTATTGACAATTCTCAGCTATAAACATCAGTCTAATACAGTGAGATCAACAGTTAGAAATTCCTAGTCATTTTTACAGCAAATTTTAGCAAAAAATTAGAGGAGATCCTAGAAATAAGATGAATGTTGATCTGAACATTCATTCATCCACCCACCACTGAATTGCATTCACTGTGCTCCCTTGGTTTGTTGAAATTATTTTATAGACAATTTTATACATATGTTAAGCAAAGTTAGAAACTCTTATAATTATATTAATTGTGTTCAGGGAACAGGCTACCACCAGCTTCTGGACTGATTCTTTTCTCTGTTTGCTGATGAGAATGGTGTGAATCATGAGAGTGGGTGTGGATGGACAATGACCTCCACCAAGGTGATACTTCGAGCAGTAAACAAGTGTGAGGAAAGAGGTGAGCTTTGCCAGGAAAAGGGCAGGCAGATACTATCCTCTTCAAGGAAGGAAAAAAGAACCAGAGTCTAAAACACTTCTTTAGTCATTATTCAGTTATTCTTCTCCTACAATAATGTGGGATTAATTTTTTTAGTGCTAACCAGCTCAGAGACTGCATGCTCCTCATAGCAGAGATCTGGCACCAAGCTTGGTCTGGAAGGATTATGGCATTCTTGAGCTGGTAAATACACAAGGCTGAAGCAATCTCCATTCCCAAGCCTGTGCTCAGGAAGAATCCCCTACTGCTGAGTTTTTAAAGGGTAAACAGAGAAGTCCCTGACCACGAGTAAACAGAATGTGGGCAGAACTTACTTGCCCATTTCAAAGACCTGTGCCCTGACAGCTGCCATAAGAACAGCAGCAAGGCCATGAAATAACCCCATAAAAGCATGTTTCCCTCCAGTGGTAGTGAGACCCGGGCAAGCAGAGCCTGTGCCATAGGCAGGAGATGCCGTACCAGCTTCTGAAAGACAGGAATGAAAGGGAGAGGAGCAGCAAGCCAAGATGGGGGTGCCTGTCAGGTCTGCCTCATCCCTGTCAGATGTCAGCTGCCTCCACTGCTTCTAACTATAAATGTGACAGATAGGTGCCTCATGCCAATGAGTGCTTATAATCATGCATGATGGAAGGATCTGAGATTATGGTGCTGTCAGTGGATTCTGTGTCAAACTGGAAATTTATATTTAGTATTTACCTCACTTGAAGTTACTTAAGTTATTACCGCAGTTCTTAGCCAATTCTGGGCTCTGCTCCCCCCACCCTTACATCTGACTGAGAAGTTATGGCAGTGATATTCAAAAGAGCCTGTGGGAGGCAGACGCCCAACCTCCAAAGAAATTCTGTAGGATTTGGGTATCTCAAAGCTCCTTCAGAACCCGTGCCCACTGATGGCCAAGTAAATGGATTGGATTAACCCAATCCCTCAGACAAGCTGTAAGTGATGAAACAAGGTGCCAAAGACCTGGGGAGACAGAAGAGGTCAGCGGCAAATTCCGGGACACCCATTCAGTGATGCAAATGACCAGATACAGGCTGGCCTTACTCAAGATACCTGGTCCAAGTGCCACCTACTTCTGTTCCAGATTCAGGACAGGCTCTCCAGTTACCTGCACGTCTCCATCAGCCCACCTGCAAGTACGCCAGGATCACCTTGTCACTGTAACTCTACCGCGATGGCTCAAGAGCTACAGTTTTCCAAGGTGGATGAGTTCTCACCAGAATAAATCTTGCACCAGAACAACTGCCTTTGGGCAGGCTCTGATAGCACATCTGGACATCATTCATTCAGAGGGTGTATTAGTCTGAAGCAAAAAGAAGGATGTGACAAAAAGGAAGTTCAACTTTAGTAAAATCAACTCCACTGAGACAAGAGATTGACCAGCAAGCAACAAACATGCTTGCAGGGATTTCTTGCTCTTCTTCCAGTTGAAAGTCATAACCAGACTAGTTCTTTGTTAGTTTTGGCATAACCTGATCATCAGCAAATCATAGAGACTTTATGGTCCATGTTGCCAGAAATGTGTTTGAACCCAAAGCAAACAGGAAGAAATGCTGGATTCCCTGTCTCAACAGTCCAGTGATAATAAGCATGTGATTTTACTTCTTAATGGTGGACTAAAACAGGAGACTATTGGGCCAGAATTTTATATTTATATTTATATTTGGTTTTGGGTTTGTTTTTATTTATGGATATAGATATAGATATAGATATAGATATAGATATAGATATAGATATAGATATAGATATTCTGTCTGGTGTAAATATCTGTACAAGATAAGTTAGTTGCAATCTTTCACCCTGTTCCTGAAATTATTCTTGGATTTGCAATAGTCTCCACAGTTACCCAGCAAATGAGGTCTGATGCTCTCAAAACCCACTGGTGTATGGCTGTAAATTATATCCCTGAAAGATTCTAAGTTTGACCTTGAATATCATTTGTATTTAACATAGAAATCTAATTAACAACAACCAGTTCACAATACTCAGTTCTGTATGTTGTGTACAAAATTTCCTAATCTATATATAAAACAGCATAGGTTGACAGATACCCTTCTCTAGAACTGTTTTTTGTAACTCTGAATCACATTCTCATCATTTTTCTATGTGCTTACACTGAATTGTGGGCACATTTACAGATTACCATTTTAATATCACTCATTACTTTTAATGTTATAAAATGGCAGTAGGGAAATTATGACTTCAAATAAACAGAGTAACCACTGACATAGAAAGTACTCCATACTTTATGGATTGCATTAATAAATATTTATTTCGTCTACAGCAGAAGTAAAAAAACTCTTCCAGCCACATCAAATTGACAATAATCTGCACCGTTAATTCTTAATTTTCATGGCTCAATCTGAATTTTAAAAAAATTTTTAAAGTTTCATGCTCATTCACTGGTGGAAAAATAAACATAACTTTAGTAAGTAATACTATTAGGTTCCCATTTTAAAATGGTTTAGCTCTGGTTTATCACCAGACAGCTCTTGTCTAACAGACTGGCTCACCATACCTTAGAATACCTGAAAGACTGAGAATTTTCCCATGAGGAAAACTTCCTGTTTACATCTGAAAATACTCTGCTCAAATTCTAGGCAAAACTTTTTAGAACAAGTTTTAATAGAAGCCTATTTCTTTCTTGATACCTTTCAAGAAGAGGAACAGTTGTTTGCTCTGACCTTTCTCAGAATGATGCACTACACACATACCTGAAATGCTCAAACTGACTTTTACAGTACCTACTTCTGAAAGGGAGGGATCTCAGTCCCCAACAGAAATAAATCAAATCAGTGACCTTTACTTTAAATATATCTGCAACATCTTCCAGTGCCCTAATGGTTTTCTCTTTGCCATCTAGGGTTAGAGGGGTGAAGAACTTACCTATCTGTTGCAGTCCTTACTGTTTTTCTCCCAACCCAAACACAAAATTTCCCAGATTCCTTGGGCACATTCAGCACTGATCTGCCTTTTAAGATACTGGGAAGACTTTATTCTCATTTATACCCACAGAAATCAAGCAGGTGACTCAGCATGTCCTGAAGTTAATAAATCCTCTAGGACTCCCTCCCTAGCTGACTCCTTATTCAGACACAGTTTCCCATTTTTTTCCTGACCCATCATAATGATGTTCAGGAATGCTTCCTGATATTCGAACATCAGTATTGTATTTACAGACTTCCAGCACACAGCACTTTACAAAAAAATAGGTCTGCAACTTGTTCAGATTATTTGATTAATTGATGGGTCCCTGGCCAGTGTTAAGATATGCAATATTTATGAAAGGCCTAACCAGCTCTTTAAAAGTATATGAGGAAAAAAACAAAGGTTTCAAAAATTTTTGCCTTGTTGAACATCAGAGACAAACACCTTTACACACAGGGGCTCATTTCTGTTCATGTGTCAAATGCTATTAGAATGCTCAATTAAAATTACTCCAAACACCAGATGTTTCAAAGCTTGCCACAGAAATGACCAGAAACTGGGTTTTGTGAAGAAAGCTGGTACCCAAACTTTTGTTGCCGTTTAGAAACTGCAAGTAATGAATGGCTCTTTAGATCGTATTTCATGTCTTCTCATCAGGAATCCTAAATTACCTTGTGAGCTTTTCTGAGTCACATCAAGTTGAAGCTTCCTGAAATCCTCTTGCCCAGCTCTTTTAGCATGCCTATTTATTCATCCTTACTCGCCTCCTTACATTTGTCCTTACAGACTACTATTGTCTTAATGCCTACAAAATTCAAACTAGGAGCCTCTGTTACCCTGAGGTCAAGCATACAGAATTCTGCTGATGCTGCCTGTCAGTTCCAAGATATTGAATCTTAAAACACCTGCATCTTTTGGGTATCTCACTCTAGAACACTTCATCTGGGGATCACCACAGAGAAAAGAGACCAGACCTTGGAGGGAAAGCAAGGAGAAGGAAAACAAAGCCACACATACTAAGTCATGAAAAGTAGATTTAGACCAGCAGCATTCATCCTATTATACAAGCATTTCACTACTTTGCCCTTTAAAAAATGGACTTCTACATTTTTATTTAGCAAGATACTGAAATTTTCTGATAAATATTTATAATTCCTTTTTTTTTTTGAGCAAATGTAAGCAAAGTGTAATAGTTTATGTCTTGTATCTTCTGCAAATGAATATATTGTAGAAATGAAAATTTTAAAAAAAGATAACCCAAAATAAGGTAGGATATGATGAAAAAGAAAGTTAAATGGATTTATCCATAAAAGATAGCAGCAATGTTTTTTATTTTAAAAAAATATACTAGCACTCTCTGTATTAAATGTTAATTGCCAGAAGAGTTTATATCATCAAATGTTTATGCATCTAAGATATAGAAACAATAACAGATTTATTCAAATTTTCCTCTGGGGCTCTGGTGAATGTTTGAATGCAAGTGTCTTATTAATTAAAGATGAAGAGAACTTCTGCATCTGAACTGTTAAAATAAAGCATGCCAGTTTTGTCCTCAGCTAATATAAATCAGACCATAAGTTTCATTCTTCATTCTTCTGCATCAATGAGGTATGTGTATAGTACCAGTGATATCACTAGGCTTATAACCAACAAGAATTTATGTTAAGAGAGAAGAAAATCAGTGTAGTATACTTTTCATGCTGTATAACAGCCAGGGTTTAAGCATATTTATTTCAGGCATAAATCAAGTGGTGAAACGTTCAGAAATGTGATACATAAACATCACTTACCATGAAGCTTTGTACAAAATCCATCAAAACAGATGAAAATACTTTCTTGATCTTGAAATCCAAGGTCACTGGATTTCTTCCCTTTCATACAATGGCGTGGTGCTCCCTTTCAGCAGAAGTCTATGAGACCTCTCAGACAGCAGAAAATACAGTGAGAACTGGCATTTCTGAGAGGGAAAAAGTCAATCATCCCAAATTTTTTTAAATTAAAATTATGAATAGTGTTTGCACACTAGTCTATAAACAATTAGACTGGGATCTCTAAAGGAGATTCTTGTTTGGATATGAAACACCCAACTTGCAGTTATCTTCCTTGTCTGACAGGAGGTGAATCCAGAGACTGTCCTAAATATGAGGCTTCCCTTGAAAGGAATAGAGGATGGAGAAGGCAAGAAAAGTCCTAGAATAACTTAACTGCTTAGAATTACATTTTTTTTGAGGGGGGAAGGAAATCCTACCATTTTCACCTTTCTAATGAGCCTAAACATGAGGCACATCAGTCACTTTCTGCATGTGTTTGCCCAGTGTCCTGTACAGCTCCGAGTTGGGATTGTACTACCCGAGAGCAGTCTGCTGGAGGTAGCTGGACTGCCCACTGGGGAATAGAGGAGTTTTGCTTGAAATTCCTGCCCTTAGTAAGGCCACCACTGGCCATGAAAATCCTTCAACTGCACTATTCTCAAATGGCCTAAAAAGTAGGCAAGGGACATCCCCGCAGTTTTTCCTGTTCAGGCTGGTCTGTTTTGCAGTAAATGATTGGAGAGACAGAGGCTGCAGCCTGACTGGCAAAGTCTTCCATGTGGGCAGCCAAGTGACAGGTTGTCCCACCAGTGTGACAGGGCATCTGGGTTTGTCTCCTGTTCGTGTTGGTATTTCATTATTTGTACACAGGGGGATAACAGGGACGAGAGTGACTGGGAACCTTTTCTCTTCCCGCCATCTCCTGACTGCCTCTCCACCTTAAATAATCCACACATTAAAACAGTCTCTGAGACACTCAGAAATGTGGATATCAAAATGGCTTTACAGAGGCTAAAGCTGACCCAGCATCTCCCATCCTGTGGTAGGGAATGCTCTTGCCCTTGAGTTATGGTCTAAACAGGAGCCACTGTCACCCAGATGCTTAGGATTTACAGTTCCATGAAAAGAAAAGGAGGACAATTACACATGGTTCCACCTGAACACAATTTGTTCCCCATTTTGCCAGCCATCATGCAGCCCTAACTTTGAACATTAGCAAACACCTCTATTTTTACAGCATCTTTATTCAAGAACTCTGACTTCACAGAAAATTACAAAGACATTTAGAAGCAAGAAAGGAGGAAAAATATTTATGCAGTGTCACCTTTGATATTATTTTTTACAGTGTGCTAGAAGCATTAACTGTTACAAAGGTTTGCTTGTTCAAATTGCTGTGTTTATATTAAGTTAATAAAGCCTGTCATGGTTTATAACTACCTAAACAGCAGCAGAGTTCTGGTACAGAAAAAGTATATAAACTTACTAGTCAATGGATAAACTTAATGCGTCTTTGGTGTTCCACAGAGGCCAATGCTAAGAGGATAAATCCTACAGTCAGAATAGAAGAAGGTAAAATTCACTTATTTGCTGTGACCTTTGACACCTTGCTACTACCACCTGCTAAACTGCATGAGTAAAGAACTGCCGAGAAGAAAAAGGCCATGGTGTCAACATAAGAAGGACTGAGGAAAAAAGGTAGTGGGCAGAATGATGTAAAGACTGTCCTTTGCCACTGCAGGAAAAACAAAGGAAGGACTCCAGGGAAAGCTCTCCTCCAAAAGCCACGTCATCCCTCTCGGGGCTACACTAAGCTTTGTCAAACACCCACCACAGAGCACCTGGTGGACAGTCTTGCTGAAGGCTCTGACCTTTTTCCTCAGCCAGTCAGAACTCCCCTTCCAGACCAAACATATCTACTAGCAGCTACGTTTACCTCGTTTCTGCAATTTGGAAAAAACTGTCCACTGGTGTGGCTGGGCTTTGCTTCTGCATCCAGATCCACAGATGGGGACTGGATAGCTGATAAGCAGTCAACAGTAGAACTTGGAGCCACTGCTGGTAGAAAGTGTCTTTACCGAAAAGTTTGCCTTACTTTTTTATTTATGTATTTTGATTTGATGTGCAAAAATGCCTCTAAGCACTCTGACAGTAATTAAATTTACAATCCCCATAGGATTACTCTGTGAACTATGCCAATGTAGGTATTGACAAGGTGCCCATAAAACCATACTGTTCCAGCACACAAAATGAACATATGTGTCATGCTGAGGGAGTAGTACTGTTGTTGGTGTACACTCACCTCCCACATGAAATGCCATCATACCTGTTAAATGACACTTGAAAATGTGTTAGCACTTAACCAGAAATATTTTCAAAATAACACTTGAACATAAGAGTCCTTAACTGCTGGAAACTTTCCCCTAATTTCCTGCTAACATTTACTTGCTGAAGAAGCTCACTTTCCAAACAGATTGCAAGAAAAAATTAGATCTACTGGCTGGGCTGAATGGCCAGACTATGAATGCTTTAATAAGATCTTGACATTTCTCGTTCTGACCCCACTTAACACAATGCTTTTCAATTCTGCTTCCTGAAAACATGTTTTATTGAAAAGAAAGAAACAAAAAGTGTAAAAACCTCTTGCAAATATCCAGAGCTCACCCACATCACATTAAATACGAGTGCTGAGAACATTAATGTTGCACTTTAAAAAATGCTTGAATTAAAGTTGCCTGTGGTGAAAGTGGTGTATGACTGTGAAACTGAAGACAGTCATAGGGCAAACAAGACACCTGTGATAATCCCTATATGGGGATTGTATGGGCAGCCTAATCATGTAATTTTGTATCTTTTGATGTTTGAAGCTTCCAAACACGTATTCTGCTCAGTGGTTTTATATGTAGATTTCTAGCTCTGCTAGAAATGCTGGGAATTCTCCAGTGTTGTTTCACAGCAACACTCACCATCAGCAGGACCATGGTCATTAGAGAGTCACCAGACAAGGCAGGAACAAACACCATTTCTAGAAAGCTCATCTCCAGACCCACCTTAGCTTCAGCTTCTGGTCAGGCTGTGACTTGGCCCTGAAGGATGAGAACAAGAGGGCTGAAGGTGAACCAGAATCTCAGTCCAGGCATTTCACAAGCAAGCACTGGTATGAAATTCTGCTGGGTTGGTCTGGGACAGATTAGCTTTCTTCATAGCATTTCACATGGTGCCGTGGTTTGAATTTGTGACTAAAACAGTGTTGGTAACACACCAATCTTTTAGCTATTGCTGAGCAGTGCTTTCTCTGTTCCTGGCTCTGCCTCCTGGGGAGCAGGCTGGGGGTGGGCAAGAGGCTTGGTGGTGGAACAGCTGGGACAGCTAACCTGAATTACCCAAAGGGATTTTCCACACCATGTAACTTCATGCTCAGCAGTAAAACCTGGAAAGACCAGTTTTCAAATGGCTACTTTCCAAACTAGCCATTGCTCAGAGACTGACTTGGCACCTTTGGGATGATTATCCTTTGCTTTTTTTTATTTCTTCTCTCTCTCTCTCATCCCTTCACTGACTAAACTGTATTTATCTCAACCTAGCAGTTTTTTCACTTTTTCTCCTCTCTCCCATCCCACTGAAGGGAGGGAGAGAGTGCACGGCTGGGTGGGGACTTAATTGCTAACCAGGATCAACCAAACACAGAAGCTTGATTTTCCTGTTGTTGTCAGTGGTTAGTTAGTGCAAGAGCTGGATACCAGGTGGTCATCCATCATTGCACCACACCAACAATAGTGTCAAGAAAAACGGCACTGTTGGTGCTGTAAAGCCTGTGGGGAGAATTTACCTTGCTGGCTTTTACTCCAACAAGTTGCAGAATCTGATCAGGGCACTTCTTTGACCACTAGAGAAGAGCAAACATCCCTGTGCTACAGGAATCTAGGAGTTGAGTAACCACCAAATAGGTTGTAGAAGAGATGGTAGTCACCAGCTAAAGAAAATGTTGCTCCTCTCTTCAAACCTATAATTTTGATTCAAGGTTTACATGTCAGTGCTTGTCACATCCACTTTTGCCCACCTCAGGCTAGTCCTATGATAGAAATGTCTCCATACTCTTCTGTGCTTAGAAATGATTTTCAGTGGACCTGACATTTTCCTGACCATAGACTGTGATGACTAATGTAATTTTCTAACTTGCAGTTTGACAACAGTCAAAAAATTCAAAAATTGTTGTGCTTCAAAATGCAGGAAGTCCTAAGCCATGATACAAATTCTTAGTCACACCATTACCCTAGGACATGAGTTTCCAACATGATTACAAGATGATTTGATTTTTTGCTTCCAATAATACTCTAAAAGCTTTGGATTTACTTGAAATAACTCATTATTTGGTCTGTATTTGTTTTGTAATTTACTTTAAATTTCAAAAGAGTTAATTAAAGGATTCTGTGAAGAGCTCCCACAGCCAAGTGCAGTGGCCCATGGTGACAAATCAGCAAAAGAATGTTTGTGATATCTGTACCATCACCAGCAAGTAGCAGGCATCACTCTCAGACTGTCTCCTATATGATGACCTCATGACACAGGGATTGATACAAACCATAACCAACATTGCTAATTATCTACAGCAACAAAACAACCACCTATAGCAATGCAAATGAAGTAGCTGTAGAAGTTTACTGAAGCTGCGCAGAATTCTGAATGATCTAAAAATATGCTACTAGCCCTTCCTTGTTCTTTGTAAGAGTGTCATAGTCTGTCATATTGTGAAGTTGGGTAGGGTTTTTTTGTTAGTATTAATATGCACAAGAATTAGTCCCCTCTTAAATACACACCAAAAATACCTTTTAATATGCTGCCAAGACGTAGCCACCTTTTGAAGGTCTGGGGCATCTTGAATACGATTTAATGGCAAGTGTGAAAAACAAATGAGTGTCATAAGTAGTCCCTAGAGATTTCCAAATGCCATAAGCAGACAGAGAGTTATTGATTGTTGCTTAACATGCCTGTAGAAAATAATGGGGTAACAGCATCTATGCTGTAGCAAATAAAGTTATTCTGTCTGTTGTGCCAGCACCAATATTTGGATATGTCCAGAGCTGAAGACTCATTATTTGTAATGCCAGCTGCACTGTAACCAGAAGGGACAGCAACAGGGCTCCCAAGCCCTTGTGCTTTTGCTGTCTTGCAAAATCATGAGGCAGTTTGAGGAAGAAAAGGCAAATCAATAAGTAATTATTTTACAGCCCTCACCACTCTTTGCCCATGTCAACTAATTGAACTAATAAATAATTCATGAGTTTCTTGCTACCTCGCTGGAAACAGACAGCAGTTTCCTACAATGTGTCACTGCTGTTGATAAAGAGGTGACAGGGATGATCTTTCCCCATCTCCTTTTGGTCACAAGTGGACTCATGAGTTTGACAGTGGTAGTTCAGGGTGTCTGCCAAGCTGAGCAGGGCTGGTGGGGGAAGAGGAAGGCCCAGGGTGCTCAGGCTGTATAATAACTGGGTATTATGTATTGAATTCTGTCTGCTCCTAACAATACAGGTCGGCCTGGAGGCTGATGTACATGGTGCCCACTCCTGTGTATCTCCAAGGTAGCTCATAGAAGGTGACAGCTGGGGTCTGCCAGGGCACTAGAGGATCTGGGGGCTCCTTGGGAAGCAGTGGGAGCCCCCTGGCACAGCAGGGCAGACCCTGGCAGCCCATCCTGCCCAACCCCAGGGCAGTCAGGGGGCACTGGGGTAGCCCCAGCTCCAGGCATTGGGCACCTCCCTAGGGATGGGCCAAGGTTAGGACAGGATATCAGCCCACAGGTGGGGGTCAAGATCAGATCCAGTGAGTATAAACAGGGTCAGACATGCCCAGAGTGGTTTGGCTCGGTTCTGGCCACATCATCTTCATGACCACAGGGCTAGGGATTGCCCTCAGCACTGGATCAGGGAACGTCCTCGGCGCCCTGGCAGGCAGGAAAGCTAAAACTCTCATGAGATGGGTTTGTGAGAGCTGGAGAAAGCAAGTAAGCTGCCAGGATATCTTTCCCCCTCCATACTTGGCAGTGGTGAGGCCACACCTTGAATCCAGTGTTCAGTTTTGGGCCTCTCACTAGGAATATATTTGAGATGCTGGAATGGGTCCAGAGAAGGGCAACAGAGCTGGTGAAGGGTCTGGAGAACAAGTCTCATGAGGAGCAGCTGAGGGAGCTGGAGGTGTTTAGGGTGAAGCAAAAGAGGCTCAGAAGGGACCCTGTTGCTCTCTACAGCTGCCTGAGAGGAGGCTGTAGGCAGGTGAGGGTCTCCCAGGTAACACATCATGGGACAAGAGGAAATATTTTCAAGTTGAAACAAGGAAGGTTTAGATTAGATATTAGGTTTTGTTTTTTTTTTTTCACAGCAAGGGTTGTTAAAGCATTGGAACAGACTGCCTGGGGAAGTGGTGGAATTAAACAGTTTAGTAGATGCTGTGAAGTTGTTTAGACCTGCAGTCAGTGAGTCTCAAATTGGCATGAGGAAGCTACAGAAAGAGAAACTGGAGCCAGCCGCACATGGAAGTGGAAATGGAACAAACAGCTGGGAGGAGAGCAGGAGAACAATGGCTGGCACCATTCAAACTGTAATTCAGTGATTAGGTCATGGGTGAAACCCACGGTGGTTTTGCCATTGACTTCACTCTAGAACTCCAAACTGCTGTAGGTCCATCAGCACGAGCAGGGTGTAATTTCAGGACTATTACTAATGCATTTGAACTTTTAAATAACAAATTGCCTTTGGCCTCCACTAACAACTCACTTCCCACTCTTTTCTCATGCTGTGCTTGTGCCTGTAGCTGTAAGCTAACCATGGACAGTCACTCAGCAGGAATAAGCTGTCATTGATCTACTGGCTTAAATAGCAGTTGCTTAGATTTATAGCCACCTGAGATCCTACTCTGGAAATGTGTCAGTTAGATGAAGAAAGCATTAATTCTGAAATCTTTTGTATTTTAAAATGAAAATGTCTTTGTGTTCTAAATCTAAGCCTGTATCAGCTGTAGTTTACTCGCAAGGTAAAATGAAACATGAAGAACAGGATGTAACTCAGGTAAATCAGAAATCACTTCAGGTTTGATAATATTGAGGACTTTTACCTCCTGCAGTAGTATGTAATAGCGAGTTGGGTAATCAGCAGAGGAAATGTGCAGAATCTCTATAAATTATTTAATTCAAAAGTGACCGGAAAAGATTATTAATGAGTGACACTTGCATATAATGTCCTCATGGTGAGACCACCTGTAGTTGAATGAATTAACATTGTTACCAGGATCTTTGCTTAAGTCTTATACATTTAATTTGATTGTGTTAAACATGCCACTTATTTATCTTTATTAATGGGATTTCTATTTTTAGATACAGGACTCAACGTGAGCAATGGGACAATATAATCATAAGTGGCTTCCATGATACATACTCTTTATGGGAAGAAGGGAGTTTTTTTCTGTGCATCCCTTTCATTCTTCAATTTTTCATCTGGTTTTCCTGCAACTGCAAGTATAAGCCATGACAGAATCAGCATCTAAAGAGCAGAAGATTATAAAGACTAATTAGGTGATGCAGGAAGTTCAGTCCTATCAAGCAGCTTCTGCATTAACTTCAGGTAATAATTTTTATTACAAGCAGGGAAATGACATATTTAATTCTGAACCCTGCTCTGTGCAGTCATATCTGTCTTTTACCTCCAGTTCACCCCATGCTTGAAGACACAGCAATATTGCCCTTTGAATTTCACTAGTGTGATTTATTCCTGGTCTGCTTTTTCTACTTTCAAAGAGATTATGGTACAACTGCAAAACCTACAGAAACCAAAGCGTGAAGGGACCTCTGGAGATCCCCTGATCCTACTCCCCTTCGAAAGCAAGGCTTCAGATTAGGTTGCCAAAGTCTCCATCAAGTCAAGGCTTGAGAGGCTCACTTGTAGTGAGGGACATGCCACCACTTCTTTGTGTACCCTCTTCCAATATTTAACTGTATTCATAATGAATTTTGTTTTCATGTATACAAAGAGAATTTCCCCTGAAATAACTCATGTCTGTAGTGTCTTGTCCTGTCACCATGCAAGCTTTTTTCCAGTTTATGAGGCACCAGATTATCAAGTACTGTAAATCAGCACAGTTCTGCTAACCCTAACTATCTGCAAAGGCGATCCCAAGCCCTGGGGATCTGTGCTTTCCCTACCCTGACGTGACAGCAGAACAAGTATCCCTGGGAGTCTCAATTTGAGAGCCTGCAATCAGGGACCAGAGGCTACTACAGGTATCAAACTGCCTGCCTCACTGACCTTCTGAATATCTCTGCAGATGATGTATAGCAGGAGCACTTGGCCTAGAATGTTTGGGTTAGAGCCAGCCAGCCTGAAGACTAATCCATCTTCTGCAAAAGACACAGAAATGTTTGCAGGGTCAGATTGGAAGCCAGAGAAATTTTTCCAGCAGTCTGGGACCTGCTGCCTCCCTTTACTGAAGTACTGCAGCCCCTTCCTGCTACATCCAGCCTCATGACCTCTTGCACATACAGGCTCTTGTCAATTTTGTTCATGTGACAGAGCATGCTGGATTACACGGCAGAGAAACTGCCGCTGCATGGAGCCCACGAGACCTTCCACACAGCACCTCTGTTCAAAGCCAAGGTATATTTCACCTGGCCCCTACTTTATTCTAGCCTTCCCCTAGCTTATGTGACTGTTTAAATACATTTCCTGCTTTGGGTTTAGGGTGTTTAGAATTTGTGGGGGTTTGTGTGTTTGGTTGGTGGTGTTTTTTGGGTGAGTTTGTTGGGTTTTTTGCGGGGGCAGGGCAGGCAGTTCTTAACTGAGTAATTAAAGCTTGGGTTAGGAATAAATACCGTTTTGATTATTGTTCAAATTCCAGCCAAACACAGTAAGACAACTAGAAAGGTCTTTTAGCACAGGAAGAGTTTTTTCCACAAGCAAAGAATACGGAGAAGTAATCAGGAGGCAAAGGACCTGTCAGAGCAATGAATGGTCACACTGTCAGCAGTGTCAGCAGTCCATCAAAGGTTGTGCTCGAACTGCAGAAGAAAACTGGAAATCAAGAAGTAAAAATGCTAGAAAAACTCATTTTGGAGACTCACCCGTAAGTAACACTGTCCTTCCACACCCTCCCTCCTACCCTAGACAAGTAATTACATGTGAGGTATAATAGACAACTGGATATAGATTTCTGTTTCAATGAAGAGATGTGGCATGGATCTGATTCCCTTCATTCAAGAGATGTGGAAAAAAATGAGTTCAACCTAGGCAATAGGAAGAGCAAACACATAAAACTATCCTTAAGACTAGTCAGAGAAAATTCAATTTGAATTAAACCTAGGCAGCATGACTGAGCATGACTGCTACATATCAGTGCCAAGCACGCCATGAAAATTACTTTTTTTAAAATGCAGCTAATACCAACAAAGAGGAAACACCACACTTGGGAAGTGATAAATTCTCATTCACCTGAAGTTGCAGGTAGCAATCTCAGGTCTCTCCAGACTTTCTGGCACTAATAGATCTTCTACATTTTTTTTTTAAACTGTGAGTTCTCACTGTCTGTCACATCCCCCCAAAGTGGGAGGTAGAACTGAGGTCACAACATCAGTTGGGGTCACTCCTCATTCATGGATTTCCTGGGGCTGCAGGGAAACACTGGCCAGAGACCAGCTAAGTAACTTATCTTCTGATTTCTTCTACTCTTAGCTCACCCATGTGGCCATCATCCCAAAAGTCAAGGCATCTTCTTTTTTCCTTGATTCTAGCACTTCATCATTTCACTTATTGCCATCTTGCAAATCTTTTGATAAAACCTTGCACAAGATCTTATTGAAAATATGAACCCAACCAAGTTTAAATGAACATTTGCACCCAAAGTGGAGAGCGTATCAACTTGAAAAAGTCATATTTAAACTAGCAATTAAAAAAAAAAGTATAAAAAATAGTGTCTTCCACAGGTCCCCAGCAGAAGACATTAACTAATTTAGACCACTTTTGAAGACCAGTTTTGATGCAATTGGAATCAAAGAAGTTCAAAAGACATTGCACCATCTTCAATATTAAAAAATGTTGTAAAAACTGCTTAAAAAATATGAAAAATAATAACACCATTGAATCATTTACTCAAAAACCCATTCATTAGGAGAAGAAAAGTAAGCTGTGAAAGTTTTTATCACTTTTCCTGCTGACCTAAACCCACATAAATTACCTCACTTGTCTTGCAAAATTGGTTGTTACCAAAACTGTGTCAGGTCTTTCAGTATCTACATCTGGAAGGAAAAGAGAATGACACTACGTTACAAATACAACTTAGGGCTTATACACCTACATAAAATATTGAAATTATCTCTTGTCCAAATACCCAAATATTTTGATTCATTTGTTTTATTTCTTGAATTATGTTGAAGACTGGCTTTATTTTCCTTTCCAAGGAAGGATAGCAGGATCTTGAGGTAAATGCTTTAATATAAAAGTAAAAGCAACACATTGTTTTATACAGAAGAATGAGTAAGATGATCCACTCGTGGTCAAGCAAGTGCCTTTGGTGGGTGTCCAGCCAATTTCCTCAGTGCCATTATCTTGTCTATAATATAAGACACAAAAAAAACCCCTAAACATGGAAGATCTATCTTAAACGTGTTTCCGAATAGTTACATTCTTGCAAATAATTACGACGCTCCCACTACAGTAATTAGACATTCAAATCCACCTAGTGTCTTTATTGACACCTCCCACACATCCCCTGATACAGCTGTGGATAAGATGCAGGATCCATACAGTTATTTTAGGAACATCTTCATCAGAGAACTGTTGCAAAATCTCACTAATGATGCAGACATGTACAATTGGAAATTATGCAGACTGATGGTGGGTTTTGCATTCCTTTTGCAAAAATCATCATGCAGCAGAATTCAAATTTTATGCACTGCTCTACACACAGAGGGAATCAAACAAGTACATGTCCTTATAACATACTGTCATTTATGTCAGTAACAACAAAATGTGTCTGAAGCAAGTTTATCATTTGAGAAAGCAGATTCTCTGATTTTGCTGTGATCTTCACTGTGTTCAAAAGGAACAGTAGATGCATTTTTGGGGCAGAAATTTGCTGTTTGGATGCTTTAAAGGGGCAGTGGGCACACACGGATGGTTGGGAAAGGAGCTGTGGAGCTACAAGGAACCACAGTGACAGCAGCAGTGCCCCTCCCGAGGCATCCCCTGCTCTGGGTGCTGCCATCAGGCTCAGGCAGCTCGGTGCTGGCACAGCCGACACGGGACGTCCCATGCCCGTAGGAAAACATGGCCAGAACACAGCCTGGCCATCCTGGGCCGTGTCTGTTTACAGTTTCTCCCACTGGGCCAGATCCTGACCCCCACTATGGACTTACATGCTGTCCCAGCCTCAACCCATCCCCAGGGGTGTGCCTGAAGCCCAGGGCTGCCTCCGTGTCCCCCAGCTGCTGGGCCATTGGCTGGGACAGTGGGTCCCCAGCTGGTTCCCCTCTGCTTGGCCCCACACAGTCATTCTGACTTTGACCCCCAGCAGATGGTGCAAAGGCATTTTGTGTTCAGTTTGCACAGAAGAACATGTGAGTTCAAGAGCCTCAAGCTTTCCATGCGAGATTCACCTCAGCTGATTTTAAGGGCAGAAGCCATCTGCCTAAATGTGAGCACCTGGTCCCACATGAGGTCCCTTAGGCCCTGCCACCCAGCCTCCTGCACTGCTCCAGCAAGACATAGACTCCCCACTGCTCCTTCAGGATACCTCCAGCCTTTCCATGGAATGGGTCATCTCTGAACACCTATGCCAAGGAAACTACACTGAGCACTGACTGTGTATATGGTAAAATTGAAATTCCTTTTTGGTTTCAGACACTTGAATTTAGCTGTGACAGATGTTGCCATGGGAGACAAGTGTCTGAGCCTCCCATGACTGCCAGCAGAGTTTAATCAATACAGTCAGGGGAGGTAAAGAGCTGCCCAGACAGAATTTGTTTACTTTTTGGTGGGCTAAATCACTGCCTTGAGTGTCAGGGAACAGTGAGAGTGGGTCTGCTTTGGAAGGGGAGCTGGGATCCAAAGGTAGCAGCAGTATAGGCAGAGTGGAAGCCTTGCTGACACTGGGCACTTTTCTGGAGCATCCAGGAAAGAAGAGCTGAGCAGACACGGCAATGGAAACCAGCATTAGCCAAGATCCCAGTGATCCCAGGCTGCCAAACCCCCAGGATTCAGAGGGATTTGCACAGATCCCTGACAGTATGTTACACTGTCTGCTCTGAGTAGGAGATTGGTTCCTATGTCAAGGATGGACATCTTGTTATGCTTTCAGGATGTCCTAGTGTACCCCTCCTGAGCAGCTGCTGCTTCAGCAGGGTTGGTGTCTCCTGTGGGTCCTATAGCATATCTGCCATCTCTGAGCAAATGCATTTGATTCTCTGAGGGATTATATACAAGTGGCTACATACAGGAGTTTAGGCACCAGGCAACACCACAGAGCACCCTACTTGTAGGCACCCAGTTGTAATCTGCACCTAAATCTCACTCCAGGTGACCTGCTCAGCTAACTGCCAGCACTCCCTCTGCCAGCAGTGCTGAGAGAAGCTCCTGAAGCAGTTCAGCTCATTTTAGGTGAGTTGGACAAATGCCTCTGTAGAGCGGCCTTCCATCTTTGTGTAGAGGAACCTAGATAGAATCATTAAGGTTGGAAAAGCCCTCTGAGACCATTGAGTCCAGCAGTCAACCCAGCATTGCCATCCAACCTAAACTAAACCATGTCTTCATGTGCCACATTTAGACCCCACCCTGGGGCAAATTGAGGACATTTTCTCTTGTCCTGTCACTTGTTACCTGGGAGAAGAGACCAACTCCCACCTCACTACAACCTCCTTTCAGGCAGTTAAAGAGGGTTATAAGGTCCCCCCAAGCCTTCTTTCACTCAGGCTAAACAATCCCGGCTCCCTCAGCCGCTCCTCACAGGACTTGTGCTCCAGACCCTTCACCTGCTCCATTGCTCTTCTCTGGACATGGTCCAGTCCCTCAACGTCCTTCTTGCAGTGAGGGCCCGAAAACTGAACACAGGATTCAAGATGAGGCCACACCACTGCCAAATACAGGGGGACAATCACTACCCCCGTCCTGCTGGCCACACAATTCCTGATATAAGCCAGGATGCAGTGGCCTTCTTGGCCACCTGGGCATACACTGGCCAACATGCAGCTGCTATTGACCAGCGCTTCCAGGTCCTTTACCACTGGGCAACCTTCCAGCCACTCTACCCCAGGCCTGTAGCATTGCACAGCATTGTTGTGATCCAGGTGCAGGACCTTGCAGTTTACCTTGTTGAACCTCATACAGTTGGTCTCAGCCCCAAAATAGTTATCTAATAACCAGCTAAAGTGGGATGAGATTTGTCCCAACATTTGTTTTCAGAGCATGCAGCTGTGCCAGAGATAACTAAAGACTACAGCACATGATCCTAGTGCAAATTCCTAGTGTAAGAACTAACTAACACTGAGGGCAGCTACACTGCACATACACCTACAGTGTAAAAATCTGGATCTGGGTCTTCTCAGAAGTACCCCAGCCCTGGCAAAGTTAACTCGCAGCTCCTTGGCTCCTGTCTGCATCCTCTCGGGAACTACAGACCAACAGCTCTGTTTTGTCTGCAGCAGCTGAATCACTCAAAAAGAAAATCTCTGTGTGCCCTAATACATAAAGGGCCCCACAAAAAGAGAAAAGAGGAGCAATTTCCTCATTTCTTCCCAGTAATTCAGTTGAAGCAACAATCAGTCAGCAGGTAGGAGATGGGCTCAATGACCCACCTTCAGCTCTACACTATTTCTCCAGAGCCCTTTCCAAAGGCAGAGAGAAGAAAGCGTAGACAGAAAGAATACACGAGAGCATCTAATCAGATGTGTAGAGCACTCATTTGAGAGAGGAGAAATTAGCACTTCAGTTTCTGCATCAGCTATTATTTATTTCATCAAATGGCTGCCTGATATAAACCACAAACATTAATTGGCATGGAGAATTGTGGTATCAAAGTTCTTTGTTCTTGTTCTTATACCACAAGTAACTATGGATTCCAGTGAAAAATTAGTAGAAATTACATAATTCATTTGCCTCTTTATACATCAACTCATCAAAAGCCTATTGAAATATTTCTTCCTGCTCTCTGCATCACACACCCCCACTAATCAGGCCGGGAAGTTTGTTAAGGTGATTAATTCTACAACACAATATCTTGGCATGAAGTGATGTAAAGGTGGAGGGTGTAAAAAGGACAGAGACAGACACTTTTCAATAGTGCCCAGTGCCAGAACCAGACACAATGGCACAAACTGAAACACAGGATGCTCCCTCTGAACATCAGGAAAAACCTTTTCACTGTGAGAGCGACTACACCCTGGCACAGGTAGCCCAGGAAGGTCATGGAGTCTTCAGCCTTGGAGATATTCAAAAGCCATCTGGACACGATCCTGGGCAATGTGGTGACCCTTGCTTGAGCAAGGGCTTGAACAGGTGCCCTCCAGTTCCCTTCCCACCTCAGCCATTCTGTGAGCCTGTGCTTATTTCATTCTCTGGGTCTGGAGAAGCACCAGTTGTGTTGTGTCAGTAGGGTTATTGAAGTGCTTCCAGGCTGCAACATGAGCTGTGACCAGCAGAACTCGGGTGCCAAAGTTTGGAGACTGCTGAAAATCCCCACAGAAGAGAGAACGTTGTAAAAAGAAAATAGATTACTCGGGCACATGACAAAGTCTGCTTTGCCCCTGGGAAAACTACTGGAAAAGGTCACTGATTCAATTTATTTTTGACCCACTTTAAACTTGGTAAAAAGGACATTATTCCGTGAGCTCATTTACACTAGGCTGAAGAGCACAGTTAATATGCCTTGGGTGCTAATCATTTCAATTAACAAAAACAAGTAATTTTGACTGAAAAATGTAAGCAGACTCATATTCTCCCTCACAGCCAAATGCACATGGTCTCTATTAATTTCTGTCAATCCATGAAGTGCACTTAGGTTTATCTCCTCTCTTTGAGACCAAACTCAGTATTTGGCTGCAACCTGCCCTCTTCAAAGTCTCACCTGTCACTCAGCAGGGAATCCACAATCCTGGTAGTTGTTTCAGGACACAGTTTGTCCTTCCAACAAAGGGCATCCTGTTTTTCTTTGTTAGGCGGTCTTCCTTTCCTCAACAAAAGCCTTACATAATTAAAACTGTAGCTCTGTTTCAAGGTGTTTTTAAAGACAGTCTGAAGGAATGCATTAACAGCAAGGCACATACCAATGGGAGTATATAATTGTACACAGATTCATCCTTAAACAGGGAGAAATGGTAAGAAACAAATTGCTGTGCTATGAAAGCTGACTGTGAATCAGAAGCAAATTAAAACAACCATTTTTCTGGAAAAGTAGAAACATAATCAATGGCATAAGTGTTAGAAACAGTTAATAGCAAAAACTCAAAAAAAAGATTTGCATCCTTATTTTTCTGTAGCTCCCTCTAGCTTGGTAGCTGGACAAAAATATTTCTAAGTTTAGACCCATGAGGATGTAAACTAAATATAGGATATAAAACAACACTTTGTGAAAACAAAAATCTAAAATTTTCAGCTGTGGGTGTCTTTGGTAATATATTCACTCTTAGGTGACTCGATGTAGACCTTAGTCATTTAAATGGGAGTTGTGGAAATAGGCATTTCTGAGCTCAAGGACACTTTTATCCAGCTGTGTCCCTGTATGAGAAGATGTTCTGAACCTGCTCTTCATTTCCCCAAACTATTTCTTTTAATCTTCCTTCTTTTCTGTGCTTCCCAACTTAAACCTTTTTTCCCCCTGCTCTTATCTAACAAAGGCAGACATGACTTTTGAATTCCATATATCTCCCATCTGGAAATTGTCTCCTCTTACTACCGTCTTCCTAAATTTGATGAGACCAGGAGGAATGATATTCTCCTCTAGTAACAGCAGGAAATACCACAAGGTGTTGCTCAGTGAAGTATTGAGGGGTTTTGTTTCGTGTCATCTTCCAGTAGCACATGGAATGTAAATTCACAAGTTGTAACAACAAAACAGGAGGAAACAAGCACTGCAAACAGACTCCTTCAAAAGTTGGGGAAGTTATCCCACAGCTCTGCCATTACAAGCTCCACAGGAGGCAAACAGCCAGCCTAGCTATTACCTAGCTAGGTATGGTGTGCACATCTTTGAAGATTTCTCCCTCCTCCAGCTGCAGCACTTAAGCACATCCTGTAGAATTATATGTCATTATTGGGGAAAGTCTGGTGGACATTATGTAGTAAGGAGAAGACAGTTCATTATATGCATAAAGAACAAAACTCCCATAAAATTAATTGGGGTCATTCTGCCATTATGGCCAAAGTCAACCTCAAGTGCAGAAAGTAACAGTAATCACAGAACAAACACCAGCCAGCAATACTGTTTGTGTCTCCAATCAAGAAAGTTCATTTCGAAGTTGTAGTGGTCACTCTTTTCCACCTAAAGTGTAACACTTTTTCAATGAAACTTGACTCACTGGAAGCAGAATAAGAGCTATCCCTCTTTAGGAAAACAATATATGACTACTATATCCTCCTATCTATGACTAATCCCAATCAGAATTTACTCTTTTTATAAATATTCAGGCATCATTTGACGCAATGTTGAAGGAAGATAAATCTGAAACCATTTCTGGATGAGGAAGAATCACAAAGATCATTCAAAGGAGGCAAATGCACTCATCTGTTAGAAATGGGAAGTGAAAGCTCTGCAAGGATGGAACACTCTCAAACTATCTGAAGCACTTGATGGATCTTTTCCCACCCTCTGTGATTAATAGAATGCATAAGCTATTCAGTCTCCAAGCATTTTGCTTGAGGAAGCTTTGATTTGAAAAATGAGACAAGTGCTTCCAATGCTGTCATTGATAGGAAATTAGGTGATAGAAGAGAGCACATTTAAGCAGCTCTTAAATATTCATAATTAGAGCTGTCAAACTGCTATACAATCCCCTCTTTCTCTTGCATTTACCCAAATGTTCTGTCAGGAGTAATGAAAACAGCAAAGCCAGGGGGATGTGACAATACTTAAGTACTTCAGAAGTGATCGTAGGAGGACAGAGTTAGGGGTTTTTTATTTTGGTCTAGACCACAGTACAGACATACCAATCAAGTCAGACAGATGCACCTATATAATTTGCTATGTTCCGAGGTTTTGAGTTGCTTTACCTTTGATGAATGGTGCCATCACAGTTCTGCTACTTCCCCTCTGTTTGGTGGAGTAACAGAGCATTTGACTCACCGACTTTGGATTGTTTTCCTAGAAGTACATTCCAGGATGTTTTTTCTTGTGTCTCTGAAGTTAATTTTTTTTTTCAATTAAAAAGAGATATAAAATTATCCAATGAAAAATTATAATAATTATTTTTAATTATAAAAAATATATCATTATTTTTAAAAAGATAATTTATTTTAATATTATGAAAATAAAATATATTTATATAGGTATTTTGATTCTACAGCCCCATACTGACAGAAGGGGCTCTCAAACGAGGATATCCCAAATACAAAAGTAGGTATACTCAAATAAATGAGGGATTTGTTATGAACTTTACTAACTTCTATTCCATAACTCTATTAATTTAGAAGAATTACAACACAGTTCTGCTTTTTTAGTCAGTTTTATGCACAGTGTGGCAAGAAACTGCAGAACTTCACCAGTAGGCATGAGATGTGCTTGAGCAGGCAGCTGCACAAGCAAAGCAGTGTTATGGAGTTTGGGTTGCCCCTGACTGCACCACGTCTCTGCCATGAACAGTCCCAAGGAACGGTATCTGCTCAAGGTGCAAATTTTCACCATTTGGTTCATCACTACAAAAACATCTTCTGTGAGCACATCTGCTCCTACTGAAGACAAGCTTTGCTTCATTTATTTTTTTTTCATACAGTTTGTAAAAGTATGAGTTCCTCCTGTGCTGGGAGGTCACACAAGCAAGCTGCAGCTGCAGGCGCCCCGGTGCAGCCGAGGCCTTAACCTGATGTAAAGCACGCTGCCGTGGCTTCCAGCTGCCTTCAGGTCCATTAGGCTGGCCCTTAAGGAGCAGCGAGGACAGATTACCATTTGTCACCTCAAATGTGCAACCACTGCTGACACCATTGTTAAATTGAAATAGAGTTATACGGTCGCCTTGAACCGCACCTGAGAGGTAGAGAGCAGAACAAGGCAGAAATTGGTACACAGTAACGTTGTCCTCCAGTCTTGGTACAGGAAATGAAGACAAACGGCTTTTGCAGTTGACGTTTCAGGAGGATGTGTGCATGAAGAATGGAATTACTTCCAGAGACTTTTGGATAAGTCTGCATCCCTACACTAAGAAATGAGACTAGCTTGTAAAAATTAAAGGGATTGGCATATCAGTTCTGAGAGAGATCATACATTTAGGGCTAGGGGAAAATGACTGATTCACAAAACATATTGATATGGAAATTGATTTTGTAACAGGAAGGAATGAAAAATTTCAAATGTATGCAATTCTCTCGAAAGGGAGCAGAGTCAAGGACAGACTGTCCAGGTGGTAGATGCTGAATGCCCCAGTGTGTCCAACCCCACAAAGCAGACTCACAGCTGCACATCACAGACGTGTGTAATGAAAGATCTGGCAGACTAAAAGAAAGTGGCCCTTACTGGACAACCAAGATCCAACCAAGTTGTTGGATCCTTATCCCAAAATGTATGCACCCAGATCATGTCAGAAAGTGTGCAGACAGAATGGGGATTTGCAATGAAAGCAGGATGTGCTGAATGCATAGATAATGTTCATCCAGATCTGCAAACAGGTTGATTAAATGTAAAACTTGCAGACAAGTATTATATAATTTTCTGCATTTGTGATAGTTCACATCTTCAAAGTTTTTGTGCTCAATCTACCATTTCAAAAGCCTTTGTTTAGAGTCAGAGGAAGGAGGAACTACAGTGTTAACTGGACTTTATTGTTTGTTAGGCTGGATCATTATGACAGTCTTTCTGAAACAAGAGAGGCACTATTCCCTATCCCTTTGTTCAAGTGGTGGGTGGATACTGAAATATTTCTGCTGTCATTTTTTGATTTTATGTTATGTGGCTTCATGCTGAGACTTAATTTGCTGGTTTTTATAGCTCAAGTGTAAGGAATACATTTGAACAAATGTTACTAGCCCCCCCCCCAAAAACAAAACAAAACAAAACGAGCAACCAGAAAAAAAGCAACCAAAAACCAAACCCTGCTGTGAATATTGATTTGCATTTGTGAACAATCCACGGAGATTACACCCCTAGTTTATCTTTGATAAGCAATCCAGTGAATTCTCTAATGAGAAGCAACAGCAAACGTGAGCAGGGAGCGTTGTGCTTCGGGCATGGGGCAGGCTCAGGTCCACTGGTGAGAAGTGAAGAGGCCTTGGCCAACCACCTTAATTCTGGCCACCCTTTCGCATGTCACAGGACCCGGCTGAGGCTGTGAGGGCACCGACACAGTCTGGCTTCCCCTTTTGCAAAGCCCCAGACAGTACTTGCCCTCACTCATCAGCAGCACAGTATTGTTCAGGGAAGTCATGCTGAATTTCCTCCTCAAAGGATACAAGAGGAGAAAGTAAAAGCTATCGCACACCTTTTTTTTTTTTTCCCCTGACATTCC
Source organism: Daphoenositta chrysoptera (assembly GCA_013397915.1). Lineage (NCBI taxonomy): Eukaryota > Metazoa > Chordata > Aves > Passeriformes > Daphoenositta > Daphoenositta chrysoptera. The sequence goes on along the minus strand of VZRO01008494.1, from coordinate 931,839 downwards.
CTTCATGGCTGGATCCAAAGACCCAATCTGCAGATATTTTAGGAATCACTTCTGAATTTCAGTAGTGTGAGCAGGAGCAGAGTGCAGCCTGGTGTTACAACAGTACATAAAGCATATGTTGTATAAGTGCTCTCCAGTGCAGGGACACCCCTGGTTTTAGTGTTGTACTGAAATATTTTACAGTATCTTGGTCTTTAACCATGAAGAGTAAGCAGGAGAATACTGACAGCACTATAGAAACACAGCAGCAAGGAAACAGAATTAAATTCAGAGCCACTGAAGACAACAGGAAATTTCTGAAGGAGCTGACCTGGATCATTGTGTGCCACCTCTTCACAGACATTTTAAAGACGTATATACTGCTTTTACACTGTCTCCCAGAGCACAGCGGTGCTGTACCTGGAAGCCTACAGTTTCAAAGAGAACAAAGAGCAGAAATCTCCTCTTTCCCTCACAAGAAAAACTCATTCATTTTTAATGTGATTTTCTGCTGGCCCATCCCCTGAGATGACTCATTCTGAGGTCAGACAAGTGCCACTGGCACATGGGAAATGCAGGGTTCCACAGGTAGGGAGACAGGGGCAGAAAATGTCACCACCACCCTCTTTCAGCAGCACCCAGCCCCTAAACCAGGGGAAGGGTTTAGCTCTATCATCACTACACCCTGAAAGTCCCAGTGCATGAGTCTCCTGGCAGTGGGTGAAATACAGAGATCTGCCATGAGAAACTCCAGACAGGACAGAAGATCTCTTGGAGGAGCCTCTGTGAGCACAGGGCACACTGGGTAAGACCGGTCTCACTGCTGTGCACAACCCCTTCTCCAGATCATAGGTTGGCTAATTGGCCACGTCAAGAACCTCAGGTCAAGGACTGAAAGTGGGTGACACACAGGTGGGGCAAGAGGGGAACATTCAGCAAGGGCAGCCAAGTGAGTCTGTCCAGTTTACTGGTCTGCTTTTCGCCTTTAACCCTCAGAAGATCAAATATTTTCAAGGAATTCCTTAAGTAACCTCATTGCTAAACCCATTTATGTAAATCATCATCATCTCAAAGCACTGAAGAGTAGAAGAAAAATAGACTATGAATAAAAATTTTAAACAAGGGATGAAAAGAAACAGGAAAGGAGTGTGGAGGAGAAAAAGAGAGCTTTTTCAGAAGAAATAAAAAGAAAGAAATGAGAAAAAAAAATACTCTGGGTGGGGAATATATACATTGTATCTTGAGTGGTCTCTACCTGTTGAGGTCCCACACAACAAAGACAGGATCATCTCACCTACCTGTGACACCTACTAATGAGGGCTATACTTGGGTTACTCAAATTGTCACTAAGATTGCTGAAGAGAAACAAACACTTCTAGGGCAGGCTTTGTCTTGTCTCAAAGAAGTGATCCAAGTATCTTGGTATTTCTTGTTTCTCTCCACTGGCTCTAAAAGAAGCCTGAACAACCAGCTCTGTGTGGCTCCCTAGAGTGTAGGCACCTAAAGCTAGTTGAGATTATTAACACAGTACCAAACCCCACGGTCTCTTCTGCTTCTTGATGTTCCCAGGGACTCTTGAGCTCCATGTTTCCCACCTTCCAGAGAGAGGTGCCCACCACAGAAAATGATGTCATGCTGTCAAGCTGAAGATCAGCTGAATGTTTTGGAAACCAGGACCTGGCACACCACAAGACGCAAGACAGGCAGGCTTAGATGTCTCAGGGTATCACTGACACCTACTGCCAGTTTCTAACCATAAAGCCTGGCCACATAGAAACCAGTGTATTCCCCCCAGAGTGAAAACTTTGAAAAATCATGTAGAAATAGCAACTATGTCCACTTAAATTTGTAAAATACAACTGCCTGTGGTAAACTGTCCTTCATGGGCTGGGTTCAGGTTTTGTGTAAATACACTGAAGTCATGGAGAAATTGTAACAGGAGCAGAGCACAAGCCCTAGTAGAATGACAATAGCAGGCACGTTAAGTAGCATACTAATTCAGTTCACTAAATTGGGCAGTATCGCACTTTATTTAAATAATTATAGTGAAAGAGACATTTATAGAATGAAAAGTTTGGAACAAAGTTAGATTTAAACAAAACTGAATGAAATAAAAAGGTGCATTTTCAGTTGGCAGAAAGAAATAGGCTATATTTGGATTTTGGTCAGAAATGCAAGGACTGTTTTTATCGCCTCTAAATATGGTAGCAGAATTCTGAGGTCCCCGGTACTGGAAGTGATTCTGGAGGCACATCCTCTTTGGAAGAAGATTAGGGTAATTTTCCACACATTTGTGTTTATTAATAGAGGGGGGGAAGAAAGATTCAACTGTCTCATAATTGATGGAACCTTATAAAAGCCTCAGAGACAGGAAAAGCTTCTCTTCAGAGCCTGTACTTTCCACTCTACCACATATCTTGCATCAAAGCATTGCTGCCTTCAGCCATCCACCTCTTCATCCCAAGAGAAGTTGAAAAATTACCAGGAATCCCTAATCCATTTGAGAACATACTTCTGAATCTATTTTCAGGCAGATGTTCAAGTAAAATGACACTGAGTTCAATTCACAGCTATTAGCTAGGCAACAAACAGGGATGGTCTCAGTTTCTATCCATGGTGGCCTTCCAAACATTGCAAGCAGAACCTGGATACCCTTGCTGAACAATGACATGGCTCAGCTATTTCCGGTTTTTTTTCTTTTGAGCTGACGGCCTGACTAATTGCTGGGTTTTGGTATTTTTGGATGGATTTGGGCCAACAGCCAAGTGACCTTGAGCTCATCATGTTCTGCCAGCTGTTCCGTGATGCTGTCTGCCTACTTCTCACCTCCCTCCCCATTCCCACCTGCAGAGCACAGGGGTGTCAGCTCAACCCAGCAGAACAACTTGCCTTGCTCCCTTCTACTCTGCAGAGAAAGGTCTTCAGACAGACGAGGCCATGGTTTTCAAGCTCATTGACTTCAGTGGAGTAACTTCAGCTTCCACCTGCACAGCAGAGTGAGGATGTGCAGTGAGCACCACTGACGTGCTAGTGAGGAGCTCTGGGGTGACGCAGCTCTTTTAACACTTTTGTGCAATCTTGTGCCCTCCACAACATTTGTGACCTGAAGTTTCAGCAGGATGAGATACTTGCCAGGGCTGAAGAAGCAGTGAAAATGGGAACTGCCATGATCCAGAGGTGTGACTGCAGCTCATACTTGAGTCACCTTCAGCTGCCAGCTACGGTGCTGACAGGAATATTTCTGCACAGACGGTGCATATCTGCCCAGGACCCTGGGTGAGCACTTGGCTGCGGATGTCCTCAGCATCGCAGCTCCCTTGTTATCTGTACCCCAGCCAGGAAATTTCAGGTGCACTCAGGATGGAAAGGCAAGCCACAGTCTACCCCCTGAGGTGCACAACAGCAAAGTTGTAAACCAAAATGCATGGAACCTCTTGGTACTTTGGAGATCCAAGTGCAGTTGTTGGCTTGATGGATGGAAAGGATGTGAACAGACTACACAACCCTCCTGAAAACCTCCTATATATCTACACATGCACCATCCTCCCTGTGAAACAGCATCAGGTTAACTACATGCATTCACAGAATCATTCAGAGGCTTTCAAACCTTGTGATCTTACTGGAAGAGGAAAGCTGAAAGCAGGGCATTTATTTATAATGAAGGCATTTACAGAAGACTCTTTTATCTGTTTACTGTGTGGTACCAAATAAAGGACTCTGAGCATGTGCATCAGATAACACTGAAAAATATATCTACATTATTTTTGTTAAATATCTCACTAATATAAAAGAAAGACTAAAGGTCATCTGTCAAATGTAGTTTTGAGGCAGGAAAAAAATCCTCTCATGTTGCATATCTTGAAACCTTTAAGCTCGCGATATATTTGTTGAACAGAGAAAATGTGATCAATGAATCATTCAGAGTCCTGTGCCTAATAATGGAAATCAAGAGTGCCTTTTGATGATGAGTTTAAGATGCTTTTATTAACCTGTCTCAAGATGGTTGATTGCTTTCTAATGCGATGAGATCCTCTCCAGCACTTGAATTTTAAATGTTTGGAGATCTTTATTGTCAAATGCTTCTCAGTAATACTTCCCAATAAAAGTATTATTGTGCAAATTAAGCTCAAGGTAGTTTCTTATAAAATTTCGGTATTCTGTAAAGACTAATCATGTTTTACAAAGTACTTGCTAAAATGAAGGTAACTAACAAGAAGACACCTTGAAATTAATGAGGAACTAGGTGGATCTCATTTTCTTTTTAGACTAAGTTTCTGAGTATGTAAATACTCTAATTTCTAATTCTAACTGCCTCCAGGCCTCCAGTTAAATTTTGGCTCTCTATAACAGTGCATATGCAAGTAGAAATTAATTCCTCTATGCTCAGGTCCTAAGGAGCAAAGCCATTTTCAGCCTTAATGCTTTCTGATACAAAATCTATTTTGCATCTCATTGACTATATAGATTACATTCACATTTGTTTCACAATTCTGTTACACAGTTAGAGAAGTTCAAAGTGATGTCTTACTAAATGAGAATCAGGCCATTGCACATAAATTTTCACTCCTGTTTCAGGATGCCAATTCCCATTTCATTTACACAAAAGTGAAAAACAAAGAAATCCATTTAAATCCACCGGACTTTACAAACGGGAAAACAGAGTAAGAAAATTTTAAATGAGATCAGATTAGATGAGATGAGATAAGCAGCAGTGTTTCACGTTTAAATGGCTACATGCTTTGTAGAGTTAGAATATATAGGATTTTGTTCATACACACTTTTCAAAACTCTGACAGCTTAGGCCTTCTTCTTGAAAGACAGTTCCAGTACCAATTCTGAATTTATAAAAAGGAACAGAGCACAGTTTTTCATTAGGTCGTGCCAGCCCCAACTATTCATGGTAGAGGAGTTTCCCATACCCTGTTTTTACCTGATGATATATTGGAAGACAAATTATTAAGTCACAAATTAGGCTGATATTTGGTTAAATTCATATGACTTTGCTTTATTGTACAGCTATATGACATAGTGCTCAATTGTCTCATCTGCCATCTGCTTTAGTGTCAAGATGTGCTTTTTCCCAAGTGACATTCTGTTGTCAATTGAAGCATTCTTGACATTTCAAACTGTCTTTGTTAAGAACTTTATGGTCTACTTCAGGTTTCCACAAAAAGTGTTGTTGATCACCACTACGGGACTTGCCGTTTGTGGCAGCCAAAGGGATTGTTCACCCTGCCTTTTCTAGGCAGCACTCTAGAAAATTCTGAAGCTTTGCAGTCCTTTATCCCAGTTCTCTGCCAGTTTCAAATTCCCTGCCAGTTTCACTTCTGAGTGAAGAATTCAGATGGGTTCACTCACTCTGTTTGCTATTTTGCTCTTCACTTGATCTACATGTTCAGTATTCATCTATACAATGCAACTACAATATCAGCAAATTAATGTTGATCCCGTTCCAGAAGGCCTTAGTCATCTCATACAGGTCGGGACTGCAAGAGTTCATATGTCATTGAGATGTTCAGCTGTTTCCAATTTAATTTAATATGGACTATATTATATTCTGTATTGTATTATATTATATTCTAGAAGGGGGAACCTTTCATTAGGCAGCAGTTGTGCACAAAATGATGTTATACTGTCTCATGAGCTGAATATGAATCAAGTGCATGATGCTGGAAAAAGAGAAAAAAAACCCAAACCATTCTTACTGTTTGGGGTACTAACAGGAAGGCAGGACATCCATTGGCCAGACTTGGGAGTTATGTTACTGATTTTCATTTCGGGTACCAAAGCCTAAGGAAGATGTAGGCACATTTGAGAGCTTTCAGGAGACAGCACAAAGAATAAAAAGTCTGGAGAACCAACCACAAACAAGGATGGCTGAGAGGCACAATTATCATCACTGCAAACTTCAGAAGGTCCTTCCTGTTCGCAGTGCTGCAAGTGTATCATTTTTGAATTCTTGACGCAATCCTTCCAGCCCACAAACACCAATGTGTTCTCTTGGGAAAACTTTTTAAAAATCTCAGGAAACTGTAGGGAATAGCTGGGAAAATCTGCCTTCCTGCAGTCTCATTCACAGTGCCTGTGTGAGTATGTAATGCAAGTTACAAGGATGTTACTAACCGTCTGAAGTGCATGATTATTTTCCCCTTCCACACCCTTTTCAACACCTTAGCTTAATTGTACTCTCTGAGGGTACCTACCTGTATCTTGCAGATACTCAGACAAATAGCAACATCTTTGTACCTAACTGTGCCCTAACTATACCCTCAGAAACAAACAAAACAGAGCAACTCTCTGGCCAGATGCTGTAAAGCTGTGGCATTCTAATTAGTCTCACTGAGAACCTGTGCACAAAAGCAGGCTCAGATAGCTGGCAAAGCTGATGCAACTCAAGGCAACACCAAGTTACACCTGTCAAGGGTCAGGCTGTAGACCTGTACAGTAACAATGAGAGAATTTGGTTTGTAAAAGCTTTCTGCATCAGGTCCCACATAGCTTTCATAACGAATTTAAATAACTTCTCAAAAAATAGTTTGTACCATACAGAAAAAGTTCACAAGAGCACTTCTGTTTCAGCAAGTGGCAATTAACACATTATTTGGCCATACATTTGTTAGTTCTTATAAAGTGATGTACATGGCCAGCAGTTACTCAAGGACTCTGTTGTACTAATGTTACCAGAGAACAAGTTCATTGAGAAACCCTAAAAGGAGCATGGGTGGACTCACACTGAGAACAAATACACAAAGTGTCTATGCGAGGCACTTCCCAAAGGTCGTGTACGTTGACACAAAGCACACATCCAACAATCCATGTGCAATTGGCACCCATGCTCCTTCATGCTGATGCCATAGTGAGAATGCAGGGCTTGACGATTTTGTGCTCAGTGACATACACTACTGGAGAATTTTGCTTTTGAAACTTGCAGTTAAATGCAAACCTCACTTCAAACCCCTAAATCAGTAGGACTCTTCATGTGCCTGAGTACCTTCCTGAATCAGGCTGCAAACAAGAGGAGTTTCCCTACCTAGTTTAGCTAAAGATGAAGCTGAGAGATGAAGCAAGGTAGCAGTCAGCATATTTTGATTTTTCTGAACAGCTCTCATCTAGGATTAGCTCTCATTATCTTGGCAAGACCCCTCACTGACCACATGTGGGGAACCTAGCTAAATTTTGCTCTTCTCTAACACAAGTGGTAATGTATTAGTGTGCCTTTGTTACAGCAACGTTTGCTACACATTTAATATCAAAATGTGTTTTCTGGACCCTGAAAGCTCTATCATCCCCTCAGTTTTCAGACAGAAGCATAATGTGATAGAAACTTTTCCTTGAAAATTGCTGTCATGCTAGCACCCTGAAAGACAGCAAAACAAAGGAGTATTTCAAGTCACTTCGGGGGCTTGTACATCTGGGCTTTTTGTAAAGAGCAAGTTTCCGACAATCTGCTAAATTTTCCAAAATTATAATGAAACCAACACAGAAGCATAGCCTGTTTGATCACATCTCAGCTAATCTGCATATAAAAAAATTGGTGGGTTTCTAAAAGGAAGATATCAAAGCTCCAGTTCATAAAGTTCTTAAATTCATGCTTAATATGGTCTGCTTGGGAAAACACAAGTGGCTAGCTTGCAAAACAAAAGTAGCTAGCTGAAGGGAGGTAGGAAAACAGGTTTACAAGGATATATTTTTTTTATATGTATGTAATTTTAAACTAGTGCAATTTACTAAGAAAATGCAAACTTAAATGTAAAAGCATAAAAGCAAGATCCACTTTTCCGCCAGAGAACAGCAATCAATACTGCAGTCAAAGCGCATTTTCTCTATATGTAAAACAAAGATTTCATGCCATCTTGAAAACCACTGCTAAATCCACTGAGGTGATGATAACAAATCTTTGAATTTCCAATCCAAACCCGGCCTTTTTGTCTAATAAGATGTTTGATAGTATCCATCTACTTCTCTTTTTGTTCAAGTTATTTGAGTTTAGAGGGTTTATTTAAGACAGGCTTAGTGTCAGATGCTTCCATCATAATAATCCGTACACAATCTGTGAATATTCTCCATCCAGTCCTAAATCGCCTACTGGGTTGTTTTTTCCTTTCTCTAATCAGCAAAAACATAATGAGAATATGCTTTATCTAGAGCTGTTTTGCACAGCTTGAGTAAATTGGAGTGAAGGAAAAGCTGTGATCATTCAAACCATTTATTTAAAGAGATGTTGCTCACCTCCTTCTTCCCTACTGATCTTCTAAGAGGTATTTATGAAGTATTTTTCCATGTAGATTTCCTCTAGTTTCATCTACTCTTTCTGATTGTAAATGCCTGTATTTTCATTGGTGTAGGATACAAAACCCAGGAAAGGCCTTACCAAGTGAGTGAAAAGCAATTGCTTTCCAATATAAAACACTGCCCACAATAAATGTACGGCTGGGATTTTCCATGATCCTCTAATTGACCAGTAGCATCAATAAGGGTTGAGTCACAATCTTAATTCACAACACAACTATTTCTCAAACTTACCATCAGCTCTTTCTCAAACTTACCAACACCTGTTCCTCACACTTACCACACCATTCACACTTATCATTCATTTATATCAGTGCATTATAGGAAAGTTCAGCCTGGCTTACTCACACAATTTAGTAGGTACGTTTGCCAGGCTCCCAGAAGTGCTCTGTAGACCTGCCCCAGAAACTCATGCTCTGACACACCTGGGCACTTCAAGTGGCTGTTCTGCCCACTAACAAACCAGTCCAGACACAGGCTGCAGGCTGCAGCAAGATTTCTTCACAGATCATGGGAATTAAGTAATTAGAAACACTAATGGGCATGATCAGGGTAGAGCACAGGCTATGAAGAGCAGCTTCAAATACAGAGGCAAGTAAGTAAATACAGTAGGATTCACAGGCTTTGTAGATTGAATTGAAGATGTCCCTGCTCATTGCAGGCAGGTAGGACTAGGTGGCCTCTAAAGGTCCCTTCCAACCCAAACTATCCTATGATCCTCCATATGCTTTAATGCAGTGAAGAAGAAGAAGGAACAACAGAAGGGAATGAAAATGAGGAGAGAAAAACAAAGATCCAGGTGATGGGTTTTATGGAGACCCTCTGAGGCACTCCAGATAGCATATTCTAGATGGAGCAAAGCAAGTATTTGGAAGCCCAGAGAGGAGGCAGGTGTAGCATCATATTCGAGAGAAAAGGAAGGTGTCCTTTGTCAGAGCCAGGGATATTTGGGCAGTTAGAGAATGTATGTGCATGGGCCTGTAAATGCTACAGAGAAAGGGGCAACAAGGAGCACCAATGCAGCCCAGCAAACGCTTGTATTTCCATACAGTACCTCACACTGACAGGTAGTCCCAGAAGCAAAGACTGAACATGAGTTGCATGTGAGAACTGCATGTTTTAAATCAACAGTTAACAGTGTCGTGGATTAAGGAATTTGTGCACTCTTGGCTAAAGAAGCAAACCTTCTATTTTGTCCCTTTCATTTATTGCATGCATATGTTTATTTATTTTCATTTTACTGCTCCTAACTACTGCTACATACAAAATTGCCCTGCCCTGCTTTGAAATTTCCTCAGTAACTCAAAAAATTACAGGTTGAGTAGTTTCCACAGTACCTGTAGGATTCTGGAAACTGAGAATCTATCCTGTTTTGTCCCTTTTCATGTAGTGCAGTTGCTGAGGAACAGAGGCACATTGCAGAAAACAAAAAGAATAAAGATGCACTGTGCAGAACAGCTGATTTGGGTTTGTGGCAGCATCAGGGAGGCTCTGACCAGCTCGGAGAATTTAATCCCCTCCAAGGACTCAAGAGCTCTGACTGCAGATTAGGACAGGGATTTCCTGCCCCAGCTCTGAGGGCTCTGATTCAGCAGCAGCAGGGAGGTTACCTTGTGCTGGCCAACGTCATTCCTGCTTCCAGTTATTCCCACCCCACCCATCTGAGATGTTCCCAAACCTTTTGCAGGAATGACTGAGCATTCTATGTAGCAACTTGTTTCATTTATAGTATATTATAATAAGGTAAAAGCAAATTGCTGCCATTTTCCCTTAACACAGCAAGCTGTGAGCTCTGGTTGCTACAGGAAGAGGTATGGGAGATCTCTGCAGCTACATGGGCAGTTAAGCCACCTTTACAAGACAGACTTCTTCAAGAAGAGGTTTGGTAGGCTCTATAGGCACAAACCATGATTTCTTCTCCAAGGGAAGCCATCCCTGATTGTGAGTCAAGCTGTGGCTAATTCCCTCGGAAAAAAACCAGTTTGAGAGATTGCTGTTCCCTCTCAAATGCCTAGCCACGAATTCACACTCCCACCCCACCCCAGAAGCTATGCTGATTCAGCTACCCTGTGAGCATGGCCTAAAATGTGTGAATTGACTATGTTAATCTCTAGGACTTCTTTTTCAACATAAGAACTATTTTAACCAAATCTGTCGTCACTTGGTAATGATGTAGAGCCACAGCCCTAGGCTGTATGACATTCAAAATGAATAACATTTGTTGAACAGAATATCTCCTAATTTACTCTGAGCCACAATATAAATCCTAGGTAGAAGCTCACAGAAGTTTACAGATTATTCTTGTCTTAGAAAAGTCACCTGTGGTTCCTCCTTAATATCTTGGATTGAACCTTTGAAGTGCCCTATTTATGTGTACAAAAAGATCTAAACCAAGACTTCTTTCCCATTTCATTAATAACTATCTACTGGAAATATATTAGCAAGACCTTGAAGTCTTTAATGTAGCTTTAAGAACAAAATGGTCTAAAAACAAAGGACAAAATTCCATCCTGACAGATCAGCCTTGCTGATGAATGGAAACATGGAGGATAAAAGGTTACAAACCATGTTTTGGGAAGCCTTTTTCTTTATGTCAAGTAGTGCTGAGGGTTTGAAGACACCTTTGGCGAGCAGGACTTTACCATGTATGTCCATGGCATCCATTAAGGGTTGGGAGAAGATTCAGGCAGTTGAGGTGTGTGAAATAGTTGTGGTATGTGTATGAAATGATGCTTGGATCAATGCCTAGTCTCAGGTTCAAATTTCCCCAAAAGGTTCCTGAAGAATCATGGTCCTGAGTGCATTGCATTGTCTTGCTTTAAGGTCAGGTCTCATATTTTTTCCCTTACCAAAATCAATACTTGTATCTCTTGCAATATATGAATGATGTTATCTTCATAGGTTTAATCACATGCATGGGGTATCTGTACGTGCACATAAAAGGATGAGATTTTCTATTGAAAACATGTCCCAAGAAGGCCACTGCTGGGAAATGGATTATTTCTGACTCACAAAAGCAAGAGAATACAGAAATTGGCACGGTCATCCTCAGCAGTCATACATTTACCCTTCTCTCAGATTCATGGTATTGAACCTCTTGCTCCATTTAATTTGTCTTGTGTCCTTCTGCCAACAAAAATCAGTAGTGACTATGGCACATCTTTTGTGTCATGGATGAAGACTTACATGTTTCATCTCGCTTCCAATGCTGGAGATAATTCCAACCACGAACCCAACCCAAGAACAGAGGAACTTGTTTTGTTCTTCTGTTTACAAGTGCACACTTAATCAAGGACAAACCTCTGAGCATGACAGATTTGTTCTAAAAGAAGGAAATGTGTTCATTGGCTTTTTTTAACTTGTAGAAGTAATCTTATGCCAAAAAGTAGGTCTACTCTAGACAGATGATAAGAAGGACTGACCCTGGAAAAGGAATGTGTTACTATGTTGCCATTCTTTCCATCACTGCCTGATAAAGTTCTCGTTCTGTTCTTCAAATTATCCTAAAAAACACCCAACAAAACCAAGCCACACCATTGCTGGTATTTCTAATATTAAGACTCTGCTACAAGAAAACTTTCTCAGACAAAAATCAGGTCACAGTTAAGCTCATAAAAAAGCAAACCACATCACAATCTGTTCTCAGTCTGATTCCCTAATGCATAGCAAGATAGGCATCAGGCACTTGGGAAGGCCTCAAATTAGCTTAGCTTTGTTTTGTTTACCCAAAATCAGTTCAGTGAAACCACACAGTCACAACCAGTCAAATCATGAAAAACGGTTCTGGTCTACCCATCACTTTCCATAGTGCCTGCAGTCATCCAAATCTCCCTGATATCTCACCAGCTATCTGTGTTCTGGCTTCTGCACCAAAAATCAGGCTCTGCTTAGTTATCCACTTGTAACTGCATTGCAAACTATCGAGTCTTAGGTTTTGGAACTAGAGCTACAGCCTCCCAGGTTTCATCTGCACATTTTTTTTTCATAAACACAGCATTCTGCTATAATCACATTCAATCTTTGGACAGGAAACGTAATCCTGCTTGTTTACAAACCAACCAGAAATGTTTTTAAACATTTGAGCACAAATAATATCATCACCATCAACACAAATTGCTTAGAATTAAGCATGTCCCCTGTGAGGTTCCTAGTAAGGTCTTACAATGGTGAAACCATGAAAAGGAATGCACCCTTATCTATAACGAGTAATTTAATTCTTGTAATAGGAGAAGCTTTGATGCATTTTTGTTATACTGCTGAAGTCAACTCTCACATTTTATAAAAGATGGTGCCTTAAGTCTTTATATTTTTTTTTATTCCTTACAGACAGTTTTTTCACATTATATGGTCTAGTGACTAGGAAAGAGTCTTTGTTTAGCCAAATTTTTATTCCTTTGTTTTGTTATTTGGACTGAAAAAGCACTTACATGTCCCAGGAAATAGAATACATGCTGAAATACATGAAATGTATCTTACGGGGGTAAAAAAAATTTATCAGGAAGCAGAATTGGGTCCATAAATTGCTGTACTTAATATAGCTTCAGTAAGCAAACAACTTCTCCCTTATACAAAAAAATCCTACAGCACAGATTTTTAGTTCAAAATGTACTGAACAAAGTCAGTGGAAGGGAATGATTGGGAGATAGTGGGGATATTTTAAGGGCACTTTCTACTATTTTCCAAAATTATCAGCACTTTGAGTTTGCCTGATGAAAGTGTTCTTCATAACAATCCTCACAGCAGGTTTGTGAATTGATTGAATCATCTTGTGACTACATCTACTGCCATCCAGAGGTAATTGGCAAAAGTTTGAAGAGTTAATCTAAGTTAATGGTATCACTAACAGTGAGACATGAATCCTGTACATTAGAGCAGCTCCTATCAAACACAAACTTCAAGTCATAGCCCCGCTGAACAAAAACTACAAAAATAAAAGTTAAGTAGGATAATTCTTTATTCTTTCTCACAAGAAAAACAAACCTGACAGTGTATTACACTGATGCTCTAGTACTTTTGGTGCATTACATATATCCTGCATTATGCCTTCAAATAATCTTTTGGACAAGTGTTTCTGCAAATTATACTTTGACATCTTATGTTTCTCATGCAGCTAAATTTTTCATGTGGTTAAAAAAAAAAAAAAAGACCCAAAATTCTACAGCCTTCTTCACCCCAAAGAAAAACTGCACTTTGCAAGAGCATCCAAACTCTGTCTGGTCACCTCACAGTAAAGAAAGCAAGGAAACAGTACAGCGTTAAGCACATATACACACATACTATGACATTTATTGCTATCGTTCATACTGAAGAGATAAAGCACCTCAGGGAAAGGGAGAGCAACGATGAAATTGTTTAATTATCTATGGATTGTAAGTGCCCACAGTTAGCTGTTGTCAAGCCCTAATAGCTGAGCACAGCCCACAGGCAGTTTATGAAATGTGATATTTGATATGCCAAAAGGAACAGAGGAACCCCAGAACAGAGATGATCAAAATGAATAAACACTTCCAAAAATTCATTATTTTAAAAACTGATGGGAAAGTCTTTTTAAAAAGCTGAATTAAATGTGAGATAATTATAACATTCATTTCCTAAAAGCTGTTTCTATAACTGAACATTGGTATTACCCTTCAATCTTTTGGAAAGGCCAGATTTGCAGAAGTACACACACACCTATTCCCTTAACAGAAGCCATGTACCTGGTTGTACAGCTCTAAGATGGGAGTACAAGCTCAAAGCATGGCTGTGATTGCTACAGTAAACTCAGAAGTCCCTCCTCAGAATGGGACAGTTTCCCAAAATATCCATGACTATTTACAAATCTTTGTTTACAAATCTATTCCAGTATTCTTCCAACTACCACCTTCCCAACCACACTGTGAAATCACAAACTGCAAACACCAAAAGCAGGGTCATGCTCTGAGGTGCAGATTCCTGGAATACATGAAAAGGCTGGAATTCAGACCAACACAGCAGATCAAAACAGTGGTTTCCAGAAAGTAATTTTTACCTTCTAACATTCCTCTACATGTTTTCAGGTAAAACGAGAAGAACAATTCCTGGCATGCACTCCTTCTGCTATTCCAGTGGTAATCATTAACAGTTCAAGCAACTTTGGAAGTGAAATAGATATTACCAATTATGTCCTCTCAGCCCAAGGCATCCACCTGAAGCGTTCTGTACTTTGTACAAATACAGACCAAAAGAACTCCGAGAGTTAGCTGCATAAGGACAGAACAGGAGGGTACATGGGTCAGTGTAAAGGTATTGACCAGACTGACAAAACAGTGGCACCTTGCAGTTCAAAAGTTTAAATTTATGCCTAAATCTAGATGGTGCCTATGCATCTCTTCAAAGAACTGTCTAAAATTAATTTTATCTGCAAATCCAGGTGAAAGTATGAGCTGTCCAAGACACGGTACAAAATATTATCCAATGCCATCTTGTGGTAAACAAGAAAATAGTCCATGCCAACCAACTTGGATTTAAATACAGAGGGACTCTGTTTCTCCATAGTATACAAATCATGCTGAAAACCGCTGACTTGGGTAAAAAAAATTCATAGTTAGAATGTGGGCAAGTTGTGTTATGTTAGCCATTAGAATTTGAGAATCAGCTATTTGTCCTCATCTTACAGACATGTCATTTTGTTTTCATTTCAACAATACTGCTGTGGCATTACACTCAGAATCATTTCCATCACTCAAAAATGAATGTAAAGGCAAAGATGGGATACTAACTCTAGAAGAGAATTGTACCTTGTATAAAAACACTCATCATTTCCCTCAACTACAGCTAAGTGCTCTCATGAGTTTGTTTTTAGGGCACCAGGGATTAGCTCAAAATGTCATGGCCACACAAGCCAAATCACTGTATAGCTATAAAAGGACTCTTCTGAAGCCCATTTGTTTAAAAATAGCATGGAGGTATCTTTGACCCAGCTGACCTTTAGGTGCACGCCATATCACCCTGATCACCTCACTTATAATTATGTCTGTTGAGACATCTGCCAGATGATACTGCTTCCCAAATGCTGTTCCTCCCCTCCCTTCTCTGCGGGGAGATGTACCCACAACACCTGTGTGAGTCTCTGTGGCACTGCAATACAGCACTTGAATTTAGGTCCTGCGAGGAGCACTTAGAGGGACTGTTCCACAGCAAGGAGAATCAGACAGAACCATATGCTTTTTAAAAAATCATCAAAACAAACAAACAAACAAACCACAAAAAAACCCCCGTGGGAAAAGTCAGTTCCCGTGTCTCAGTCTCAGTGTTTGGATGCCATGGCACATCCCTACTGCAGGCAAAGGCAAGGGAAGCCGCGGGGCCCCGTTGACTCTGCCATGGTCCCACCCCTCTGCTTTTGGCATTGGCCTCTCCTCCCTCATGTGCTGACTTTTCCCAGATATTTTTCCACCTCAGCACTACTCATGGTGGCGGCGGGAGACAGATCTGGGGCCACCCTGAACCCCACACAACCCCAGCCTGGGAGCTACTGGGGATTTAATCAGTATCATTGGTGATCATCAGTATCAGTGGTGAAGGGTCCAGAAGGTTACGTCCCATGAGGAGTGGCCAAGGGAGCCGGGGTTGTTGAGCCTGGAGAAGAAGAGGCTCAGGGGTGATCTTATCGTTCTCTACAACTACGTGAAAGGAGGTTGTAGCCTGTTGGGGTTTGGCATCTTCTCCCAGGCAACTAGTGACAGGACAATAATCTCATAATAATCCTAAACTGCACCAGGTAAGGTTCAGGCTGAATATTAGGAAGAATTTCTTCACCGAAAGGGTGATTAAGTATTGGAATGGGCTGCCCAGGGAGGTGGTGGAGTCACTGTCCCTAAAGGTTTTTAAGGAGAGACTGGACGTGGCACTCAGTGCTCTGGTCTAGTTGACACGGTGATGTTTGGTCACAGCTTGGACTTGATGTCCTCAGAGGGCTTTTCCAGCCTAATTGATTCAGTGATTCTGTGACTGGAAGCGCCTGCCCATGAGCCACGGCCGCAGGGTCCCCCGGCGGAGGAGCTGAGGGGCGGTGACAGCGCAGCGCGGCCGCGGACCCGAGGGTCTGTGGGAGCCCCAGCGCCCTCTGGCGGGCCGGCGCAAACAGGACTACATCTCCCGGCGGGCATTGCGCCNCCCCCGCCCCGCCCCCAGGGCACGGCGGCTCCGGGCACGGCGGTTCCGGGCACGGCGGTTCCGGCGCGCTGACCCGGCGGAGCTTTGCCGCACTCCCGGGGCAGCGGCCGTGCCGCTCGCACGTGGAGCCGCCGCCATGGCGGCCGTGCGGGTGGAGGCGGTGCTGGCGGCCGCCGAGGAGCAGGAGGCGGAGA
>VZRO01008494.1:829029-914832 GCA_013397915.1 Daphoenositta chrysoptera | reverse complement strand
TCGCTCGGCCGCTTCCAGCCGCGGCTGCCGAAGGAGTCGGCGGAGCCGCCCTCCCGCAGCGGCGGCAAGAAGCGCCGCTTCGACCCGCTGCTGGGCAACCTGGCGGCCGAGCGCAGCCGGCAGCTGGAGCTGCTGCGGGACATGGGCAGCAAGAAGCCCGTGCTCGACATCACCCGCGCCGTCAACAAGCAGCTGCGGCAGGAGGAAGCCGAGGCGGCCGCCGCCAACAAGGGCAAGAAGCAGTCGAAGCGGGGCAAGCGCGGCCGCCGGCAGCAGCGGCCCGGGCGCAGCGGCAAGAAGAGCGGAGCCCGGCGGCAGCCACAGCAGCAGAAACCTGCGGGCGGCGGCACCGGCGGGGGCAGAAGGAAGAAGGCGTGAGGGACAGTGTGCAGCACGGGCTGGGGATGCCCACCGAGGCGTGGGAAGGGACTGTCGCTGCCAGCCTCCTGCCCGTGCTCTATTCACACACGTATCTGTCAATAAATGCGTTCTGGCCTTTCTAAAATACCCTGCGTTTGGCTCTTAGCTGGTAGACAAGGAGGGCTGTGTTCTCCATCCAGGGGAAATTGGTGTCATGCGACAAATTCCCCCCAGGCTGGGAGTTTCAGTGACTTATTTCACAGGTAGTGTTGCTTCACAGTTGGCCTGCAGCACTTCCGCCAGGACAAAAGCTGAGCAAAGCTGTCCCATTTTGAGGTAGCTGGGACTGGGGGTGGACCGCAGACGTGACCTGGAGTTTTGATGGAGTAACAGCCTCAGATCCAGTTAAAGGATGTGGCTGCTGCTCTCTGCCCTGGGCAAGTGGCCTGATGGTGGAGCTCGTGCTCTCTAAGTTAACTCCCGCAGCTCAGCTCTCTGGTATTCAGGTTCAGTTACAAAAGGAACATGGAAACACTGTATGATTTATTGCAGGGCCTAAGAAATTGTACGCATTTTCTAAAGCGTTTTGGTGACTGAAAAAGAAAGTCAAAGCTGGTGACCAGCCATTAAATTCAGCAGAAAAGTGTTTTCATTGTACAGGTTAAAACCTCAATTTCTCCCTGTAGTAACAGTAATCCATCATTTTATAGAAATAATCTTACAGTGTTTACTAAGCCGTTTGACAGCAGGTAGAAGAAATTCTCTCAGACTTCTGCCCATTACTCTTTTGGACTTTGTAGTGTCACATATACACTTGAAGTAAAAAAAAAAATAATCTGCTGTCTCAATGTGTGGCTTAGCTACAGGAAAGATGCTGTTCCCTGGTAAGAAACGTAGTAGAACAAGTTTCAGCAGTCTCAATTAAATTAGGTTTTCAAACTTTGATGTTTTTAAGTGGTTAATGATATTGTAATGCCTCACTGCAAGTGAGTTTTTGTAAAAGCTGGGTGACTTTAGCAGTTCTCTTGTCTCATTATGTAGCACTTCATTTAGGGTGGCAGTTTCAGTAAAAAGCATCAGAAAGCAAAACCTCTGTGCAGGGGAGCCACTGAGGGCAGAAGGGGTGTATACACACCTTGGAGCTTGGGTGGCATTGATGGACTGACTAGTGCCCAGCCTATGGGCCTTGCATGTGTGTTCTTTGCCTCTGATGCTTCTTGCCCATGTGCTGAGCAGTCTGCAGCACTGCAGGCTGCTTTGGACTTCTCAGTGGCAGTAATGGTCTTGTGGACACAGCCCTCTCTTATCAACCCTTCAGTGTAAGTATCAAGGCAAAGCAGGGGCAACAAACACTTGGACAGGTGGAAAAGGTTGTTACGGAGAGACATTCCAGACCTTGATCTTCCAGGCATTTCCATAGGGCACATCTTGTACGTGCTCAGCCAGAAAGGGTTCTTTCCCGTACGTATAGACACCTGATAAGAATTCTGTGCTGCTTACAAGGCTGGTGGTCAACTTTCTCCACCAAAATCCTGTGGAGTTTGTTCATTTCCAGCAGCAATGTGGTCACCTGAGCAGATATGCAGGTTCTGCTGTGGTGTTGCCACCTTCTGGCTCTCACAAGTGGATAAAGGTTTTGCAGCTTCATGTGGGGGCCTGAGCAGGCCACTAACCTGCTTTTCCAAGCTCAGCACCTTGCAAAGTTGTGAATTTTAGGCTCATCTGATCTGCTCATAGAATCATTGAATGGTGTGGGTTGGAAAGGATCTTGAAGATTGTCTAGGAAGACATAAGAGTATGTAAAGGCAAAATACTTATATCTGTTACAATGATGCTTTTTTGTCAGAAACCAATGTTTCCTTTGCTTAATACTGGTATACTACTCTGCTGACAGCTAAGCAGCATAGCTTACAAAATCGTAAAAAATTGGTTACAAAATTTTGATCCATCCTGCACTGTAATTTATCATGATTTCACAGAATGACATAGTTGTTATGGTTAGAAGGGACCTCTGGAGATTATCTCGTCCAAGCCCAGTGCCAAGGCAGGGTTGCCTAGAGCAGATGTCCAGGTGGGTTTTGAATGTCTCCAGGGTGGGAGACTCCACAACCTCCCTGAGCAGCCTGTTCCAGTGCTCTGCCATCCTCAAGGTGAAGAAATTCTTCCTCACGTTGAAGTGAAGCTTCTTGTGTTTTAGTTTATGGCCATTCCTCCTCGTCCTGTCGCTGGGCACCACTAAAAAGAATCGGAACAGTATTTCACTTAATTTTGAACTGCCCCATGCTCAGGACCATGGCTTTTTAATTATTATTTTCACTCTACAATTCCATTACTTTCAGTATTTTTCTGTGACAAATACTATGACATGCACTCAGTCCGAATTAGATTTTAGTCGCTCTTATTGGCATTCTGTGCTGTATATTTTAGCAAACAGGTTTTGCTTGCATTGAAACAGGCGTGAGTGGGGTTTGACAACGCTAGGACCGTGGGCTGGGGGTGCTGACCGCGGGCACTTCTCGCCTCACCCGTGCGAGTCCCTGTGTGGGTCTCCCGACAGGAGCGGGGCCGAGCAGCCGCGCTGTCCCGGGAGGAGGCGCTGCCGCCCGCCCGGCCCCGTGCCTGGCCCTGTCCCGGGCCCCGGCCCCGTCCGGCCCCAGATCCGGGCGATGGCGGCGGGGCGGGCGCGGGTGTCCAGCCTGCTGCGGCAGCTGGAGCGGGCAGCGTGAGTGCGGCGGGACNCCCCCGTGCCCGCTCCCGCCGCACACCGCCGGGCTCGGCTGCAGGCCCCGGGAATGGGTGCTTACGGGAGACTTCTAGGACATAGTCGTTCGTCTGCTTTAGCTTTCCCCTTTTAACCATAGCTTTTTTTTATTATTTTTAACATTTTAACTAGTTGTCGGTGCCCGAGCCATGGCCACACTTATTCCCAAGGTAAGACTTAATTTGTGTCTCCAAAATAATTCTGTAGACCATGGCCCTGCAGAGAGCCGTATGTATCCGTGTAAGCTGGGCAGAGGGTGCAGGTACCAGGTGGGAAGGAACAATACAGCCTGTTACTTTGCAGCTGTACAGTGGTAGTGGTTATTGCTGGAGAGAGGCACTGTTCCCATATAAACCACAGTTACTGCCTCCTGTCCCCTCCCTCCCCATACTGTGGGGCAAGTTGATCTGAACTTTGCTCTGGCTGTCATCACCTGACCCATCTCAACTTTAGATCTGCTTTTGGATACACACCTTTTACATTACAAAAGAAACAGGAAGCGATATGGATAAAAAGTAGCTTTTCACAAAGGTCTGTGTTGGCCTGGAGAATAAAATCTCCATAGGCTTTTAGTATCCTAAGTTGGTCCCAAGCTTTCTTAGGCCAGGATTGTGGACTGTGAGCAGGGGAGCTGCGCTGAGTAACCCAAGTCACCCTGGGAGGTGTCTCTGTTTGCATGGACTGTAGGGAGGCTAGGAGAATAACTATCTGTCAGCCTCCAGATCCACTAAAAATTAGTGTTTTGGGCCATAATTTCAGTAATATGTAAGTAGCGTGGTTTCATATGCTTAAAACACTTCTTAAAGAATTGGCATTGTCATTTTACATATGGAAAAGCTATTTATATGTTCAGCTACTTGTTCTGCCCAAGACCATCATACAGCAAGACAGCAGTGCAGCTGAGAAATAGAATCTCATTCTTTTGCTTGTCTGCTTGATGGCTTACTCAGTCAATTCAAACTAAAATCTTGCTAAACAGAAGCCTGAATTAAGAACCCTCTCTGAAAGTTTTATGCAGCAATAGAGTCTATAGTGTAGCAAGATGATATCAGTTCAGTAAATCTAAATAGTGGGAATTGATTGAACAGTGACTGTAGCTGAAAAAAAAGTTGTTTGTGTTTCTTGGCAGTGTTTGAGGAAATAGTGCAATTTTTGAACTCAGTAAAATTCTCCCTGAAAATAAGTTTGGTTCAAGAATGTAACAGCAGGGCGTCTATTATACTATCAGAAAGCAAGAGAGTAAATGGTTTGGACATGTCCTTAGCCTGTCAAATTAATGACTGAAAGTACAGCAGACTCCAGCTCCAGGAGAGGTCAAACATATACAGCCTGGCAAGAGGTGGCAATGAAAGAGCTGATAGCAGCTGGCCTGTGCTTGAATAGAGAGTACATAAAGGATTTTAATACATCTATCTGTTACTGTTGTGGGTCAGTGCTTCAGTGCACCCCAGAGTGTTTGTAAGACTCATTATCATGGCTTCACTCATTGGATCGGAATCCAAATTGCATATTTTCAATTAATATAGCAGACGTAAGGCATGACTTCAGCAGGAAGAGCAGAATGCTTCGCCTGATCTTTTCTTGGAGAAGAATGGGCAATTTCAGTTGATGTAGTTTGCTTCACTCTGTGGCAAGATCAGGATATGCCAGAAATTGAGTTTTGCGATAATTCATGCAAAAATGACATGGCAGAGAGAGGTTGTGACTGAAATACTGTCCTTATAAATATCTTTTCTTCTAAGTAAAGTTAATAGTAACATGCTGATTTGTATTTATTATTAGCAGTGCATGCAGTAATCTTCTAGCAAGTAATTCAGTTTCACCTGCAAGTTCAGGACTAGGCAGAAGTGAAAAGAAGTGTAAACACCTGTTAGCATTGCTCCCATGCATACAAAAGGTGGTCTCTATCCAGATGCATATAGAGGATGTCTTGTGAATTTGTCTTGTGTTGTTCTGAAGTGTTGTTCATGTAACCCCTACACATTTCTAGCACCTCTCAGCTTGTGTATAGCAGCTGTATGTATGCTCTACACACACTCAGTTCTATTTACTGTGTGCTGTTCTGGTCTTTGTAGACTGCATACAAATTCTCAGGCAACCTTCCTGCTAATTTATTCAGTTTTTATAAGCAATACTTAATTCTTGAAAGACTTGAAAAAACTTACTTGTTTTGTTGAATTATATGAGTCAGATTAAGTACTTGGATCATTTAGTCTCATAAACAACAAAGGATGAAATGGGTAACTGTTATCCAGACAAGCTGAGATGACCTGTGCAAATATATTAGAGAGTCTAAAAGGAAATCTGTCAACTCTTGAGCTGAGAAACAGATTTAAATCACTTTTTGGTCTCTAATTCTACTGTTTTATTTCCATTTCAGCCCCTGAACGGCCCACCCTGGGGAATACAGACTATGCATTTGAGGTAGATTTAATAATAAAATATATTTCATTTAAAAGTCATATAAACAATACTTCTTGACAAATATGGCATTTAAAAATATTTACATTATTAAATATTTATATTTCACTTAGAATGAGTAGGGCCAGATGCCATTTTTGTTGAGAGAAAAATGTTCTTTTTATTTTTTCTTCCTTTTTTTAGATGGCCATTTCGAACATCCGATATGGAGAAGGAGTTACAAAAGAGATTGGCATGGTAAGCTGCCATGGTGTAAGTCCATCACTGGAGAAAAGTTATTTTCTAAAGGGCTGCCAGTGCTATCAAAACACTTAATAAAGGAAAGCTTATATATGGTGTGTCTGAATCTCCACTGCTTTGCATGTATCAGTGCATGTATCAGCTCCTGTGTATCAGTGTAAAAAAAGGTTGGAATATACTGTTGGTTAAAGAACAGAAGCATGGTGCATCAGTGCTGCTGTGGTATGAGTACCTGAAATGCAGCTCAGGGGATAACTGGCTTATTGATAATTTGCTAGAATTATGCAACAATATTTTTCTCTGACAGGGAATTTAATTCAGCAAGTTTTCAGTCCTGGTGACTCACCAGGATTTTCTCAAGATGACTTTCATCTTTCTAGTGCTCATTAAAATAAATCAGAGAATTTCTATTAAATTATCTGGATATTCATTCAGCTCTCAGTTTGCCCTGCGTAAGTGTAGAATTTTTGTTTCAGCAGTGTGAGATGGTTCACCTGAGTACATTGTTCCAGTATACTTTTATCACTGGGTTTTTTCATTTATCATTTTTCCTCCTTTCTTGGCATTTCTAGTATTAATAGATCTCTTTTTTTATTTGAAAATTTATAAAGTAAGATTATAGTCAGACAGTAAATGAATTTAGACAGAACATGTCTTTAAACAGCACTAGAATTATTTATACATATTATATAGCTGTTGTGACAATTAATTTAGCAAAGGTTAGGATGCAGCATTATTTTTCTTCCTTTTGCCACCTCATTTCAATTTTTCATAAATAAATTAATAGTCAGTATTACATTTCAAAAATTTTAATGCTGTGCTTTGGTAGGCAGTTAGTGGGGACAACCTATGAAAAGGTCTTTTTTATTCTCACAGGAACTGAGGAAAAATATTTAAAAAAATATTTTACATTTTACTATAGTTTAAAGTGGTTGCATGTGGTTCAACAGCTTTAGTTTTCTTCTATCATAAGACTTTAACTATATAAATTTGGTAGCTTTAAACGTTATTCTGTTTTCTGTATTCTACATGTGTGTGGTTTTTCTTCAGCTGATATGATTTTGAAAATTTTACAATAACCAACTATTTTTAAGTCAGGGTTTTATTATTATCAGAATGGTTCAAAATGGTTCAGTTGACTTGGATTAGTGTTTAGATAGTGAAGTGTATTATTTTATACCAGTTGTTTGGTTTTTTTATTCATTATTCTAGGACCTGCAGAATCTTGGTGCTAGAAGAGTTTGTTTGATGACAGATAAAAACCTGTCCAAACTCCCTCCTGTAAATGCAGTATTGAATTCCTTGGCAAAATATGGTATAAACTTTCAAATGTATGATAATGTCCGTGTGGAGCCAACAGACCAAAGGTACAATTTACTTCTGACAGTGCACTTCTCCAAGTAGTGCTTAGGCCTTTACAGGTTTCCATATAGCTGTTTAAATACCTCCTTGTGGCCTGCATGCTGGTCTTAATAGTTTCCCTGTGTACTGGTTTTATCCTGACTAATTGGAAATTTTTTCTCGTGTTCCAAGTTTCCTGGATGCCATTCAATTTGCTAAAAAGGGAGAGTTCGATGCCTATGTTGCTGTTGGAGGTGGGTCTGTAATGGACACCTGTAAAGCTGCCAACCTGTATGCAGCCAGCCCTTCATCAGAATTCCTGGATTATGTCAATGCTCCTATCGGGAAAGGGAAGCCTGTCACTGTGCCCCTCAAGCCACTTATTGCAGGTAAAGCATGAGGAGGCGTGTGGAGAGTTGGGGCGAGGGGAAGGTGAGTCATTCTGCACTCTGATATTTCTACTGAAATCAGTTTACCCTGACTGTTCCAGCTTCCTTTGGGCTTACTTCTCTTCTAGTTGTATTCAGCAGCATTTTTGCGATTTGCTCCAGTGGAGGTAAAACCAGAGGTTTTGTCATTACTTTATCTTGTTTAGCTCAGTTAGACTCCTTTACTGAGAAAAGAGATCAAAGTAGCAGTTTCCCTTTGATCTGTTGGCTTTGGATCAGGGATACCTCCAAGATTTCCCGGGTCTTGTATTTTTGGTGGTGTTACTATTGTGGTTTTATTGTTTATTTTGCAGTATTGTATATTGCTTATTATTTGTTGTTATCCCCATTCTTCCTTTAAAGTTCCTACAACATCTGGCACTGGAAGTGAAACCACTGGTGTTGCCATTTTTGACTTCAAAGAACTTAAAGTTAAAACTGGTGAGGTTTTGGTGTTTTGTTTTCGGGTTTTTTTGTTTGTTTAGTGGGGTTTTTCGTATATTACTCAAGACAATTGCTTTTTCAATGTCTTTGTTATTTCCCTCCCTTGAAAGGAAAGGATACTGCATGTCATTTCAGGTGTCATTTTGTTTGATTCAACTGCCACAGGCAAATTTTAAAAGCTTAAAGGTTTCCTCTTTGAATTAAATTTATAGCATATTAACATAATGAAATACCTATGTAATGCAGTGGATTATAGTTTGAAGGCAAAACAGGAAACTAAAATCTTTCAAGTCCTTAAATGGAGAAAATGTTAATTGCAAAGGAAATTTCTACTTATATTCAGGGTCAACCAACTGTTCCTTATTTCCTCTGCATTTTTCTTTCTACTTTTAAGACTTCTGTTTCTTTGTTGTGTAATTGCAACCAAATGTTCCTTTTCCTGACTTTGGAAACCTCAGGCCTGGGATGCTATGCAAGTGAGGGACACTCTCTTCCTTTGGCCTTTTCATCCCTGGCAAATAAAGATTAAGGCTAAAATGTCATCTTGAGCTTCATAACTGTTTTAAGGTTTTGCTTCTAAACATGTGGATTTTATATGCCACACAGTCTGCGGAACCTGGGACCCAGATGGGTGTGCTAAGGAGGTTTGACAATAGCTCAAGAGTTTTCTGGTCTATACATAGTCAATCAGTCTGTGTCTGTCTGTCTCTCTCAAAGCTACATCTGTGCGCCCTTAACCAAAATGCAGGGACATGGTTATTACAGGTGCTGAAGACAGCAATTGGCAATAGCAATTGATTGTAGATACAAACCAGTTTTGCCCTCTGACTGTCCACAGACATTTTGCAAGGCTGCTCAGGGAGGGTTGCAAATGGAGAGAGAACGTTGTCTGTTATAATCCATGTCAGGCAAAAGTCTCAAACCATATAACTCTGTTAAAGAGACTTCATCATCTGTAAGCCTTGCATTCTTAGGTACTCTCTACCCTCCCTTCTCTCTCTTTGCTTTTGTGTTCATAGTTTCAAATATTTTTTTCCCTCCTTGTTGAGGGAGGAAATGTTTGGAACATTAAGCTTATCTTGTCCTATTCTGTTGCAAAAAAATCTTTAACTGATTTTCCTCCCTTTACACCTTGCAGGTATTGCTTCAAGAGCCATTAAGCCAACATTGGGCATCATCGATCCTTTACACACGCTGTCTATGCCTGAAAGAATAGTGGCCAACAGTGGCTTTGATGTGCTTTGGTGAGTTTTCTGCATAGGCTGCTACTTGAGCTTATTTAAGTTATGTATTTTTACTACAATGATTGTAGAAAAAACATGTTTTGAGAGCAGAAAAGGCTGATCTTTTTTTCTGTGTGCTGTTCTTGTTAAGCTGAGCTCTCTCGTACTTTGCTCTTACTTAGTTTCACTGCCTCCCTCAGAAGGTACAGAAATAAATCCTGCATTTGCAGAAATTTGAATGTCTTTTCAGTGCACTGGAGAAGCTGTTTGCTTCCACAATAGTTGTTGTCAGGGAAGTGAGTCCAGGTGTCCCTTATTAAGAGATCATGGAGATAGATGATAAATCACAATTGTAATAGCATTTATCATGTATCACAGACATGGCAGGGAATAGAGAACAAGAATTTTCTAACAAAAGCCATGATGTGTCAATAAAAATTCGTAAAAGCTTGTGAGATGCTGGCAGATCTTCACCCAGCTATGGTCATCTTTGGAACCAATCTCATTGTTTGCTTTTCACTTGGCACAAAATTTTCTTCATCTTAAACCTACAGCTTAACTGCACAAAATGCACTGACATTTCTATTTGGAGAGCGAGCCAGAGCTTACTTTGCTTCTGGGTGCTATCTGTATTAAAGTAATAGATGTGTAAAGAAACTGTGATTTCTCAAGCTTGGTGAAGGACCCTTGACTGCAATGTCTGTAAAGGAAAAAAGGCATTTGTTCATCAATGAAAATTATTTGTCTGTGGTTTGTTCACCTAAACGGAGCCATGTAGGCAGTGCCCCTTCTTTATGTAGTTAGATTCATGAGTATCTGGGAGATGAGACTATTGGCATTTCCACTTAGCTTAAATATCATACCCATAATTTTTTCAAGATCAGTACTTCTAAAAGAAAAGTACCTTATGAAGCTTCCAGTGCTAAAGCATCTTATGGTTCCTGTCCTACACAAAGGAAATGCCCTCACTGCACATGTACAGCCCTCTTCAGTGAAGAGGTGCCAGTGCATCCAACCAGGCTTTTAGCATGGTGTGAGCTGATGGAAAGGGACTGTGTTTAGATTGCCTGCTGTGTGTTTGTTGGAGAGGGAAGTGCTCTGGAGGTGCCCACCCTGCATTCTTCCAGTTGTCACTGAGATTGTATTTCTTGTTTCAGCAACTGTTGGACACCAGAAATAAATAAGAACCCGCATTCCAAGGACAGCAGGGCAGCAAAATTGAGCTCTCCCCCTAAAATAATTCATTTCTTACCTTTGCGTTAGCCATGCCCTGGAATCGTACACCGCCCTGCCTTACAACGAACGCAGCCCCTGCCCTTCCAACCCCATCCACCGCCCCGCCTACCAGGGCAGCAACCCCGTCAGCGATGTCTGGGCTCTTCACGCTCTGCGTATCGTCGCGAAATACTTGAAAAGGTATTTAACCCACCTAACAGCCATCTCCCATGCAGTGAGTTCCATCTTCGGTGCCCTAAAAGGGATGCTTACAAGAACGTTAATTTTAGGCTAGAATAAAGCAAGCTGCAACATTAAGCTTTTGTTTTCTCTCCTGGATTTTTCTTAAAGCAAAATGTTTTTCAAATAAAATTCAGAGGAAAATTGGGATTAGTAGTTTGTCTTGAGGAGGCAGCTTTATGATGTGTCTGTGAATCTATTTTAGAAGTCCTCAGTTAAAGGTATTTCAAGTTGTTCAGTTAATCTGGGAGCAGCATTTACATATTTTTTCAACAATCTCCCTTCTATGACAGTATAAGGGGAATATGTAACAAACTGAATATAATACTGCTCATGTTATTTCTGTGGAAATTAAGAAACACATCCATCAAGAAGGTAATGACATGCACTTACGAATGTGCAAAATTATGCATTTATTGCAAACCTGCTCACTCTTAGGAGACCTTCAGTTTAGAATAGGTATTGACTTAGCTGGGAGTTGGTTTTGATCCCTGTCAGTAAAGTTTTAGCCTCTTTATGCATACCATGTGCATTTCTATTAAAGATAAATGTGGGGGTTTTTGTATAAGACTTTTCACAGTACCTAGCAAGTCAAAATAGTTGGTTTTTGTTCCTTTGGAATCTATTAATGAGACATTTTCTCCTTTTTGTCAAACTACACAAGGAGCCTGAGGCATAGGAAGGCAAGGCATCCTGTCTTCTTCCATGGGTGGTGGAGTCTAGAGCACCACCAAATGAGATGGTGAGAAAGTGATCCTGGAGCCATACATAGAATTACCAAAGCTCCTAAGTAGAATTTTTTAATTCACCCCTGAGGTGAATGTGTTTACATTCACTCTATTTACTTGGTTTTTGGAGAAGTGAAAGGGAGCTTGCCCTTCACTGAACCAGTATCATCTACTTAAGTGATCCAGATGCCCGATTGTTCTTTTACCAAAGTGTGACTTGATTCCATTTCCAGCATGTTTTTCTCAGTTTATCTTTAAGATTTGTTGTATATCTGTCCATAAAGAAGCCCCCTCTCCCTTCTTCCTCCTAAATCACCAGTCTGTTTGTGATTTCATTGGTACCATTTGCCTCCATGGTGCACAGAGCCATCAGAAACCCTGAAGACCGTGAAGCAAGGGCCAACATGCACCTGGCGAGTGCTTTTGCTGGTATTGGCTTTGGCAATGCTGGTGTTCATCTCTGGTGAGTACAGAGAAATAGTTACCCCATCTGAGGTCAGCTTATAGCTATTGTTTGTTTCAGATTGTTGAAGATGTTGCTGCCTTTGTTGCTGAATGCATACTAGAGGATTGTAGCCTGGCCTGTGATGCTGAAGGACCTGTGTGTTGTGACAACCCGATGGGCTCTTGGCATTTATGTGTATAAGGATTGTGTATTCTGGGTTGGGACACTCAAAGCTATGTGAAAATTACAAAACACAGCCTTCTTTACCTTCCTTGGTAGGAAAAACAAGAGTAAAAAAAGTCAACGACATTTAAAATGTTAGATTTTATGCTGGCTGTTCCACAGTGAGACAGCAATGATGTAATCCTGAGTTTTTCCTGAACTGATGCAATTATCTCGAAGTTTGTCTGTGGGATAAGCAATCAGCAGTCTTAAATGAGCTGTAATTAATATTGCAAGGCGATATAGTTTCATTTGGATGAAAATCTCAAAGAAGCAAAGCCTAAAAGTGAATTGTGTGCAGAAGTTACTAACAGTCATTGTCTTCAGAGACCCTCCTTTCATTCCTTTTGCTCAAAAGCAAGTCTACTCTTTTAATTATACCTTAAAATTAAATTTTATTTTTCTCAGGCAGTGTGAACACATAGGTATGCAGATTATGATATTTTTAGCATATCTGTATTACTCAGGAACTGAACATCTTTCAGTCCAGTCAGTGAAGTAATACAGCTTCACACTCACAAAGTAAGGAGGTACTGTTTTTTGCAGCTAGGTCCCTGAGGTGCAGAGGGATGAGGGTTGTCTGTACCTAATATCCATACCATACCTGTCAATACCTTCTGAGTATCTGTACTGAAGAGACTTGCATACTGAAAACTGACCACACAAGGGACTGAACACAAATTTTCCAAATACCAGGAGAGCTTCCCTAACCACTCTCTCTCTGCTCTCTGTTCCAGCCATGGAATGTCTTACCCTATTTCTGGTTTGGTGAAAACTTATAAACCAAAGGATTATAATGTGGATCACTCTTTAGTGGTAAAACTTGTTTATTTTGGGGGTTTTATTATACATTTCAATTACCTGTTATCTGTCATTAATGAGCATTAAAGTCCATTGAAGTTAAACATGTCCTATTGATGTGTTTTATTCTGTTTTTCTTTTTTTTTTTCCCCAGCCACATGGCCTTTCTGTGGTGCTGACATCCCCAGCAGTGTTTGCTTTCACAGCACAAATACATCCTGAGCGGCATTTAGAAGCTGCAGAGATTCTAGGTAGGAATCTCTATGGGTACAGTTCTCATGTACAAATGGAATTCTTTCCAAAATGACATTTTGGGATCAAAACAAAAATGCATGCAAGCAATTGTCATTAGTTGTTGGGAGGGGTTTAAGTTTAAAAAACAAGATTCTGGAGTTACATGTAATGCAAATTAGATAGAATAGTGCTAAATTTTGTTATTGAATGATGTGATTAGAGGAGCAAGTTGGAGAAATCTGATTCTTGGCCAGAAAACTGGACTGGAGGTCTGTTACAAATCAAACAAGAGTAGTTGTGATTGACACAACTCTTGGTGCTTTATGGAGAGTAGTTACCATAGAGTGAACTAGTACTCAGGGGCATTTGTTAGCTAAAGGAAGGATTTTTCCAAACAATTCCCTGCTGTGGCAATGAATTAGAACAGTGATATTCTGAATCACTCCTGCTCTTTTTCCGTGGCACATAACTGTAGGTTTTGGTGTTTCTAATGCAGCCCTAAGCGTGTTTGTAGGTGTTGGAATTTCTCAGTGGCTGATGTCAAGGGAAGGCTTTTCTGGAGTAGCTCTTCTATGGACACATATGTAATGGCTAAGAAGAGATTAATGAACAAAGTGGCCTTTTCTGTTTTTTTAGCAGAATAAAAGTGAATGCTGCAAGCTGACAACTCATTTAAAGGTTATTTTCTCATACAGTGCATTGTTACGCATGCAACCCATCACCAAAGGGTGTCCTAAGAGGAAGGATAGCTCTTTATTGCACCCCCAGCATGACTGTGTGTAATAAACCAGCTTCCAGTGATGTAATATCAGAGCTGTTAGCAGTCTAGCTGTGACAGCATGGCTCTGCAGTGAGCTAATTTATTTACATCTAAGGTCAGGCTTTCTGTCAGCACTAGGTTCTGTGTCATGGCTAAACTGCTGCTAATACCCATGCTGGCTAAGGAGCAGTCACATGCACAGCAGTGCAGGGAGTGGAGAAAAAGTGGCTAGGCCAACTCTCCTGGTATTTGGGAAATTTGTGTTCAGTCCCTGGTATGGTCAGCCTTCTGTATGCAAGTCACAGCAATCCAGTCACATGTATGACTTGCTTGTGTAAGTAATCTGAAAGCATTGGGGATTTCAGGAAAGAGTGGGACTTTTATATAGACAATGAAAATATCACAGTATTTTAAATAGAGTGTAAAACAACATGGTCAGAAAAACTGGGTGGTGGGTGAAAGTTCTGTTTATTTCATAAACAATCTGTGAGGTTGTTCAGGCTTCCTCTAAAGTATGCTGTCCTGCCTATGGTCAAAATCAAAACACAAACCTAGATGGAATCATACTAAACTAATAAATGTCTGTGTTCTACAGCAATAACACACAACTAAAATTAGAGGAAGAAAATGTGTCTGGGTAACTGGTCAGCACAGCATATCAGAGAATTTCAGCTCTGGTTCTTGATTTTAAAACAAGAGACTGAAAAGCAGTTCCTTTAGGTTTTGTGGTATTAACTGCTGCCATAAATTCTGTCTCTAAAAGTTCTGTTAATTTTCTCAGTAGAAATTTTAACTACGTCATTGTGTGCCTTGCTGTAAAGGGGCTCTGCTGAAAACATGTCACGTGGAATTGAATTTATTAATTCCCATCTGGGGTGTTTACTTCTGAGTCCAGTCCAGAGTCCAACTGACTACAGTAGCTAATTCAAATCTGTCATGTTGCCAGATGCAATGACTAAGAAGGTATTTTATGACATGAAGCAGATTACTAAATAGTTATGTTGTGTGTATGTACAGCTGTGAATTTGGGTACAGCCAGAAAAAGTTTAATACCTCCCTGGTGGATTCTAAAACAGTTGAAATAAGTGTGCATGTGGCCACAAATTTTCTAAGTGCAGTCAAAGACTGATGTATCTTTTAGGTTGAGCAAAAAGAAAGTGCTAGAACTATAGCAATATTTTTAAACTGCCGATCACATTTACTGTCATGTTTTACCCTCCTCCCTTTCCTTTTTTACTTTAATATCTGAAGATAGTGGGTTTATGTCCTAGTTACCCCTCCACAGCAAAACCCAGGATAAACTCAGACTTCGTGGCATAGTCCCAATAGTACGAGACTTCATACAAGACTATCATATCTTATTTTTCGGTTTCTCCCAGACATTATTTGTTACATTACTGCCAGTCTGACTACCTGAATATCTGAGCTCTTCAAGTGAGCTTGTAAGTCTCCTGTTCACTTAACTCCCTTTGAATGTTACACTGAGCTGCATGAGGATCACAGGAAATATTTTTCCTGTAGCTATGTATTGCTCTTACTCATCTCTCAGTATGGCACTTGGACCTAACATAGTTCTGGTGTAACATCATTGAGGTTACACAGAGAACCAATTTAGCTTGGGTTACTTTGAAAGAAATCACGTGGAGGAACTTGGGTCTCTTGTCTAGACATACTTTTATTATTACTTTTAAGTAAATCCTGAACATTCATTGAAGAAGGGGACACAAGCTATTCTGTAAGAAATATTTGTATAAGAAATATTTGTATTTATATTGATTACTGTTCAGTAGATGTTTCAAAGAGAGCAGTTCCTCCTTGTCAGTTCTACAGTACCCTAAACAAGTCAGCGCACATTCAAACAGCAATAAATTCAGAATTTACTCAACTCCCTGAACACTGCCCTGCAGTCTCCTGCCTTTTTCAGCCTATATGCTGTAGTCCTCTCTGTGAATGTGTAAGTGAACAGAACAGTCCTCTAGATGTCAGCAAACTCAAGGCCTTAAAAATGAAGCTAGCATTTGGCACACTGTCCATACAAATAAATACCACTGACGTTCATGCCTTAGCTTCTTTCCTTCCAACAGTTAGTCAGACTGAAAAGTGCTTTTCCCTGTAAGCACAGAGGGAAAGGAAGTTAACCTCATGTGGCAGTTAGTCTTTTTGGCAGCAGTTAGCCTGCTTCTGATCTTGTTGTATTTCACCTTTCACAAACTATTCCAACTGTAAAATGAAGACTGATTCCTCTTTTTACTTTATGTTGCTTTTAGGGCCGTGGCTGTTATGTATGGATATGTATTCAGCTGATATTATGATTAAATTAAGTCCAGGACAGGCTTCCTCTGCTCTCTCCACCCTACAGTCAAGGCATTATGTCTTATTTTAGGAGCTGACATCCGCACTGCCAGAATCAAAGATGCGGGGCTTATTTTGGCAGACACACTCCGGAAATTCCTATTTGATCTGAATGTTGATGATGGCTTGGCTGCAATTGGTTATTCCAAAGCAGACATCCCTGCATTAGTCAAAGGCACTCTGCCTCAGGTAAGACAGAGAGCAAAACAGTTTTTCTTGTCAAATAAAATAGAACAGATTTTGGCAAACACAGAAGTGCTTCTTTTCAAGCCAGTTTTATTTCTATTCCTACATGAAAATTATTTAAATGGAGAAAATTATGGATAGTCAACTGTATTTTGTTTCACTCCACAGTTTAGGTTTTTCTTTTCAGTGGGATGGAGTGCATGCTGCAGTTTTCATGTGGATTCAGAAAAAAGGGCTGAGTGTTTGCTTTGGGGGTTATTTTAATGTTACAGTTTTTAAAAAGAGGATGTTTTTCATAGGCCTTTGATCTGTGTAGTAGATACTGCTTTTTCATAACTACCTCTCTTAATTATGTATGCAGGTGGTCTATAGATAAAGCCTTAATACCAAGTGCTATCTGTTAAGAATGACCAAACTCACTTTGCATTAAACTTTCCATATTGAGAAGTTGCATTTTTCTTCGCAGATGGCTTTTTTGTTCCATTGACCCCCATCAGAATTTGAAATCAGGTCCCCTGGGATGATATAGATTAAACTTGTAATACCCTTTATTGTTTCAGTGCTTACAAAGACACTGCAAAAAGCAACACACCACTCTTAAAACAAAATCCAGTGTCGTCCTTATAAAAAGACAGTTTGATTCAAATACTATGGACCTAGTATTTGTTTTCTGCCAACTTGCAAGGGAAATACATAATATGGAGAAAGTGAAAGTTTTGTAGGCCAAGAGGTTATTCAGTTTTTACAGCAGATCCTGTATAGTTCTTCTCATTCATTAATCTCAGAGCAACTCAGAATAGTTACATTAACAGTAAATATTAATATTCCTGTTTTATACCTGAGAAAGTGACACAAAGGTGCAACTATTTAGGATCACATGCAACAGAGCAGTGGCAAAGCCAGGAAGAAAACTAAGGTCTGTGAGCATTCATCAGGCAGGTTATGCATGTACATTGTTATGGGGCATTTGGAGGGTTTGTTTTGATAAACATGTTTCTTTAAAACAATCACTGAATGCAAGTTTTACATAGCTGGGGGAGGGTTCTTCACCAAAAGATGTTGAAGGGTTTTTCTGTCATCTTATGGCATTGGTGATTAATTGTACTGTGTAAAATGAGATGACCTAGTAATTTCTCAACCCTTATATTTTTATGTGAGATGCAGCATGATGAAAATGTATCAGTGTTCCGTAATAGTCTGTTAATAACCGCAGGGTTAATCCATACAGTTTATTTTTCTGTATCATTTTTTTGCATTTCATCTTGCAGTAGGTTTGCTTTGTAATACAACAGTGGCCCATTTACATCAGCAAAGCAATGTGGTGCAGTGGTGATAGCACTAAAAAGTTTGCAAAGTATGTTCCATGCTCTGAAGTGCAGGCTGCAGGGAAAAAAGTAATCTGACTGTTGGGATTTGGGGTGGGAGCTCTGTTGGGACAGACATCTATGCTTGAAGTTAAAAGAGAATTTTATTTTCCTTCCTAAGTGAGTCTATTGAAATTAAACTTATTTACAGACAGCAATGATTCTAGCAAAGAAGGTGCTGTCTCAGGGTTTAAGGTGGCTGGCCCTGTGGTGGTGTTTGAGAGGAGATGGGGGCACTGAAAATGAGAGATGGTGGAAGAGCTGTTCTCTGCCACCCAGCCCCTGCAGCCGTCCCGGAGGCAGCTACAATGGGGCTGAGCCAGCGACGAGTCCGGAGCTGCTCGGTTTGGCACGAGACCAGGATGCACTGAGTCAGGCTCGGGGAGCCAGGGCCGGGCTGTCTGGGCACCAGCAAATATCAGCAAGCCTGTGCAGAGGTAGTGCTGGTGCCTCTGTGTCGAGGCATACGGGAGGAGCATCCGTTTGCAGCCTTCTGTCGATAGAGCTGGGAAATGCTCCAGTCTGTCAGGCTGTCAGGCTGGCTGTCTCCTGTCACCCAGTGTGATTCTGCAGATAACTCTGGACATCTCGGTGCACAGAGCTGCAAAACTGGCTTTGGCCCAGAGTGTCCTAATACAAGCCTGATGAATTTATTGAATACTTGAGCACTGTGTTATTGTATTATGCATATTATGAGTCTGAAAAAAAACAACACCCTTTTTCCCTAGTGCTATTTGAATTTTCCATTTGGTTTCAAAACTGCATAGAAGAATCTTAGCCTTCTCTTTGGCTGGATCTCTGTGTGCAGCAGCAGTGGTCAGGGATGGGGGAAGACATACCATTTGATTGCTACTTATGCACCAGTAGAGCTTGTTCTGTAGGTAAAATTATGCACAGAGAGCTGCACTTTTCGGACTCCTCACAAGCCTTGCTAACCATGATTATGAGCTGTGAATACCTCACAGCTGGCCTCCTCACCATGCCAGACCACTGTTTCACGCTGATTGTGCGGCGTGGCGGCCTCGCTTGCTGTGTAACCACATCCAGCCTGGCCGCAGCTCGCATCCCGCGGGCCGGGGGAGCGCAGCGCTGCAGCCTCGTGCTGAGGCACCGCCCGGGGCCGTGGGGCCGCGCTCCTCCCAGGGCCTCCGCTGGGCCTCCCGCCCACACGGGGCCCGGGGGGAGCCCCTTCCCCTGCACCCCGCTCCGCGCCTCAGGCGAGGACCTCGGCAAGTGGTATCCACTGTCTCACGTGTGAAAAACTTCAGAGCTGTAGGGCAGCATCTTCCACAAGGGAGATGTTGGAACAGGCTGCAGCAGAAGAAACTCTCTCTTGCCAAAACACATCTCATCTAAAGATACTGTGTTCCTAGTGTAGGCCTGGTCTCTGTCTTTGCAGACATTTCTAACCCTCCCCAGTATTTCAATAAATGTTAAAATCATTGGTTGTTGAAAACATGAAAGTTCTAATCATAACCAATATGAGTAGACTGATGTTAGGCCCTCTCAGCTGAATGTTTCTGCAGTAACTGGGCACCTACACTAACGCACCTCGTCATCCTCAGTAGCACGGGGCTTTTCCAAATTGCAGCCCTGCCTTTGTGGTTATTTTGTCAAGCAGAGGAGTGAAGCACATATCTCAGTTTCATTTCAGTCAGTGGGGCTTTAGCACCTGAAAATTCTGTTGAATCAGTGTCCAAATGAAGACCGACCACAACTACTTTGTGTTCTGACTCAGAGGTGTGGGGCTGTTTATTAAGCAGTTTCATACTGTCCCTTGCTTTGTCTCTTTTTTGGAGTCTGACGTACAAGTGCTGTTTATTCTCGCCATTTACAGCAGCTCTTGGGCCGTAAGAAATGTTGTATTTTGAAAGTCTTGGTCCCTATAACTCTAGCTCCCAGTTCAGTGTTGGCAAATGAATTTTAAAATGGACTGTATTCCCAAGATAATGTCCTCCTCCAGTGTACTGACATCTGCAGTGGAGAAGACCAGTGTTTGCAGTGCTTGACTCTGCAACTGAACAGCATTCTGATCTTACTTCTGTGTATTTAATTATAGGAAATTTTAGCTAATACATTCTTGAAAGTACTGTACAGTTGATGATGCTTCAACCTTAATTACTTGATTACTTCTTTGCAAAACCTTGTTATTCTCTGTGAAGGGTGTTAGTACAGAGACATATAGTTCAGCTACTGTTTGATTGATTTTATTGGTATCCATTTATAATCCAGTTTTTCTTTCATCTTGCAGGAGAGAGTGACTAAACTATCACCACGTCCCCAAACAGAAGAAGACTTATCTGCTCTCTTTGAGGCTTCCATGAAACTTTATTAGCCTAAACATTTTGTTCTGGAAAGTGTGGTCTATTCTATCACAGAGGTAGTTTCTCATAGATGTGGAACTGAACTTGTTTAGAGCATGGAAGAATTTGGGTACCCTTGACTTCTGTTCCATTGTACACTGCCAAAAGGTGAAGTAATTCATCTTTAACTAAACAGTGCTTTGAAGTAAGGACATGACTATGGTTTCTTTCTTGCTCAGTAGTCAGTGGAATTGACTTGCATAAAAGTTGGAGCAGATTTCTTGCATTACTGAAGGCTTTTTTGCGCTTTAGAGGTGGTCAAAGGTGGAACAATGTTTTAAGGGATATTTCAAACCCTTTTGCAAATTATGCTTCTATTTAAATTATCCATTAATTTGTTTTAAAAAGTCATTTTAGTTAAGAAATAATGAAGGTAATTTTTAGTTAGGGAGGGGAAGTTCCCTGCAGAAAATGTCAGCTTACTGTATTCTGTTCTGTTTTATCATCTTTTTACCGTCTGGCTTTGCTAAGAAGGCTGTTGAACTGGGGCACCTTTTCATTGTTTGGTTAAGAAAAATCTACACACTTCATAGGTGTTTGGAAAGGGCTGCTTGAAAATTTGCTTTGGGTTAAAATTCTGACATACATTGTCGTATATTTATCTTTCCTCTTATAATCTCTATAATTGTCATATATTTCTTTCCTTTTATGATGGATATGAGGTGTTCATCAGAGGAGCAAAACCGGAGTAAAGCATGATCACATACTCAACAGGAACCATGTAACTGCAAGACAGCATCCATCAGGGTCATTCTGTTTCTCTGGAGGCAACATCTCTCTTTGCCTGCTGTGTTCTGTGGAAGGAAGCTCTCAACTGTATCTCTTTTTGCTGTGAATCAATTGCTTCTGCAGAGCTCCTGCAGGTGCTGTCCCTCAGAGTGCAGCCACCAGCTTGAGGAAGTGGCTGTGTGCTGTGGTTCAATATTAAAAAGTGGTGGTGAAGAATTTGGCTGCACAGTCTCCCACGGGGAGCACTGGTTAAATGTGAATGAGCGTGCACTTTCCGAGCAGTTAACCAGCTGGTTGACTGTCAACTGAGAAAGGGAAGTGGGGAAGGGAGAAAGGAAACTAAAATTTTAATACTATTTTCCTGTGTTTAAAAAGTTCACCTAGTTGTGTATACAGTTTGTTTAAATCAGATTCTGCTTCATGTTGGACTCTTCCAGCATCTGATTCATGCAGCTGTCACAGCACAAGACAAGTGAGAGCAGAACCCCATGATTTCTGGTGTGCATATTTCTTTCTGCTGGGGAGGGAGCACTTTCAGTCATGCTGTTGAAGTAGAAGGCTCTATGCTTACACCTTTGCATTTGTGTATTTGTCTGATCAATCTAGTGCTGTCCTAGAATCTGAGGACAGATGTGTACTGGATATTGATCTGTTTCAGTGTTCTTAAAATACATGGATGGATACTGGTTGAAGACTTGTTGTTTTTAGCATCAGAATGGGTTTGGTGACCATAGGACTGCACTGCCACTCTGTGATATACATGTGATTTCCATGTCCTTCTGAATCCTTCCCTTTGCTGAAATTGCCCACAAGTATCTCCGTCATGAAGGCTGATGTTGCAATAACAAGGGATTCACTTTATTGTATTGTGATGTGTGAAATCTGGGAGGCTTGTTCTTGTGGCTCCTGTTACTGCTCTGTTACTCAAACCCTCTGTGATGGATCTGTTACTTTAGATGATGCTGAAATGTAATTAACAAAAATAAACCTAAGCTTATTTGAAAGTGTTTGAGAGCATCATTTAACTCTGTATTCTCTGAAGCCTGTGCAGGTAAACACAACCTAAAACCCGGCCCATGTGATTACTCTCTCAGTCCATCTACATTGATTATATTAGCTTTGGGGAGCAAGTATGAACAAGTGCATATGTAGTGCTGGTGAAAATAGTTTACCAGCAGGTATAGTTTTATCTGGAGTACCAAATGGAAAACCCACTCACTTCACAAGGTAGAGCCTGCAGGATTGCTGCTTGGGATTTATAGATATGAGAGCAGCTGGTACAGTAGTTTGTCCATCCCCTCATTTCCCCTGCCTTTTCCCATACCAGTGCTGATTTTCTCAGCAGTTAAAAAGAGAATGAAGCAAAAAAAAATGTAACTAACATGCCTAAATCTTCAAAAACTCACCATCATCCTGTGTGAATGAACTTGGAAGAAGCTACAGGTAGGTTAGTGTGTATGCTCATTCCTGTAGCACTGTCTTGTGCCATGGCTGTCATCTTCTGTCCTGTGGTAGGCTTTCCATCTCCCTGAGAACTGAAGAAATGGATGAGAAAGAGCAATGGTTAAGGGACACAGCCAGGCTCTGTCTAGTTCCTTTCCATAACCCCTGAGTAAATCTGCTTAAGCATCACTGTGCTCCAGGACATGTGCAGTGTGCCTTGGATTCAACAGCTCCAACCGAATAAATCCATCACTGCATTAAGCGTGTCTGTGCAGAGGGGACAAGGGCAGCCTGATGCAATGCAGCAGAAAGCCTAAAGGTAGGGTCTCCATTATTCCTCAGATCATCCCTGTGTGCTTCCTAAATAAAAACAAACTTAATTTAAATCCAAGCACCAGCTAGTGAGTACAGAAAGTGTGCCACCATTTTCCTGATGTCTCCAGAAGCCATAGCTCACACAGTGTTGCGTGAGCTGCTTGACTACTGCAGTGTCAGTCCTGAGCAGTGAGAAGAGGGTCTTCCACATGCTAATCCTGCCTCGAGATCTGATTTTATCTTTGACACAGCGCCCGGCCACCTGTAGAAGAAGAGGTTCCCCTAAGCAGTGGTGTGACAAGACTGTCAGTGACCAAATTTGCAGAGGTCTCAGCTCTCTTTGTACATGCATATCCTTCAACCTTTCTGTTTACCTGCAGTTTACATTTGAGAAATCACACAGGGTCAGTTTGTCATAAAACGTTTAGTTCATAATTTTTAGGTGTAGTGGTCCATGAGAATAAGCAGAAGCTTCTACTGTTTGCTCTGAATTTCTCAATGAAAGGGAGACCAAAACAAAAAGCCCCATGCCTGGGTTATCATTAGGAAGGCTACAGTTCCCTTAGATGCAACATTTCTGAATGCAGTTTTACACTTTGCCAGTTGTAGTCTTCCATTAACCCACTAAAATGCCATTCAGTTTGCTTTTTTCCCCATAGT
Organism: Daphoenositta chrysoptera; assembly: GCA_013397915.1. Taxonomy (NCBI): domain Eukaryota; kingdom Metazoa; phylum Chordata; class Aves; order Passeriformes; genus Daphoenositta; species Daphoenositta chrysoptera. Next base: position 891,557 of record VZRO01008494.1, on the reverse strand, counting down.
ACTGAAAAAACTGCCATGAGCGCGAGTTGGTAGAAAGTGTTGTGCAGACAAAAAATAAGAGGGAGAACCATTTGACACAGCTCAATGGAATGTTAATCAGGTTCTTAAGTTAACTGCTTTCCTAGTAATAGGAGGGGAATGAAAAAATACTTTCAGTCTTTGGTTTCTATTGAAAAATTACATGTACCCCATTTTCAGAGAACTCTAAGTACAACAAATGGCAGCAGATACTTTCCTTATTTCTCTGAACAAGGGAATTAAAAGGGAAAATTAATTTACATCCATGTGGTGGTACAGTTAAGTGAAAGCAGAGGAAATGTGACTTGTATCCTTTGGAGACAATTCACTTGTTAATTCATGTCACCCTGTAGAGCCACACAGCTTGGTTCCTCGGCCACAAACACTGGCGGTACACACCACCAAAGTCAGCTGAGCAGCAAAGGAATATTGGTTGTGCCAGCATTGTAGTCTGAGCTCCCATTAAATGTTTAAATTAATCTAGTATAACTTCATCATGAAATATATATCTCATAGCCCAAACTGGTTTATTGATGCAGAACTTTTTGTCTGTGTTCCCTGACTTGTAGTGACTTTGACCTACTTTAACAGTGCACTTGTGCTTTTTCTGGGGTACTCTGGGTGTTTGACCATACAGCCTTAAATTAGCAAGTTGACATTGAAATGCTGATTTACACCTGCAGTCAAATGGATAACACATGTTAAAGACTGATTGTCAGCAGCTCCAATACGTTATCGCTTCATTCTCTGGCATTGTTGCTTGCCTTTATGGGATTTAAGGACAACATTGTGTGGCATTGTTGTTATGGCTATGGACACAGCTGTGGGGGGCTGACACTGTGTATGGTCTTTGTCATTTATCTAAAAGCTGACATCACTTTCAAAAAATGACTGTGAAAGTTGGATGTTTAAATGTTGCTGTGTATTTTAAGACAGCATTGGGAATAAAAAAGTTTTTTGCTGGCACTAAAAAAAAAAACCAACCAGTTAACATTGAATAACTTGCTCTTCTGACCTTTTCACCTTAAGGAAGATTAATGGTGGTTTAGATCAGAACATCTCCCCTGATCAGGGTCTGAATTCTTCAGGGATTCAGACAGACAAAAAAAGTCATTTCACCTCTAGGTCACCAGCACAGACCCATGGTGTCTCACTAGTGACTGCTAGATGATTGCTCAGTAGTTTATGTGCAAGAGTTGGTGGTCATAATCCATTTTCTAATGGACAGGTCCCTGCCTTATGAAAGCTGTCACCATGTGCTTATCCAAGCTGCGAAAATGGGAATTAATATGAACAGCCTGAATTACATTTGCCTTGCACTACTAAAATCTCAGGACAGACGAAACACGTTTCAGTGTTTCAATGGATGAGTCCCTCTCCAGGAAGGGTTGTAGCCGTGCCAGTGCTGTGCTGTGAGCGGTGGCACTTCGGTGTTCCCTTCTGGAGGGCTGCAGCCTCTGCTGCTTCTGCCTCTGGAGCACACAGGTCTCATTCAGGCACAGTCACAGTGACACCGCTTGCATTTAGGACATCCTCGAATGTCACGTCCCACAGCTTTCATGTAGCCATCTCCCAAGGTTAGTTCTTGGTGTGGTAAAGCTGCTGTACTTCATACCCACTGTACTTGTATTTTAAATGGAAGACCTAGTTAGGACTCCTCAGTTGGTAAAACTGAGCACAGAGCTGGTGGGCAGGTTTTGATAGTTAAATAACTGTGACTTCTCATGTCAGAAATTATAATGTCACCAACCTTAAAGCCCAATTTAGGGGTCTGCCCTACAGAGCTGAGCTAAAGACACCAACATGCCAAGCAAAGGCAGCACAGGGTTGGCTGATGGGCACTAAAGGTCTGAGCATGTCCTTCTCCAGAGATATCTGCATGCACACAGCAAGCCAGGCATCGGGAAAAACTGGCGTGTGTGCAGACATACGAGTACAGTTGTTCACAGCTGAGGTGTTGAGCCTGAGTATATAACATGGTTACTCATTACAGAGAGAAAAAGTTGGAGTGCTAGGATCTAGAAATCTAGGAGTGGAGAGGATACAGAAACATCAGACTTCAGGGGGGCATCTAAGATGAGAATATGCATTTTTAAAATATTGTAAAAACCTGAAGGATGAGGAATCAAGATTTACATAGTTATTAAGGAGAATGTGCCATGTCCATAGCAAGGCCCACAAATACTCCTTCCTGTTCTCTTTTGGGGTTTTTTTTTTCTCCCAGGGTTAGCTCTTACAGTACTTTCCTAGTAGTGGACAGAGCAACTGAACAGATTACAGTAGAACCAAATTAATGAAGGCAAATGCTTAAGTGTAAAGGCTGCCAGGACAGAGGAAAAGGACAAGTAAAGATCATCAGTTCTGCGAAAATCAGAGATCTCAGGGGCTGCTGCGTGACTTGAAAAGTCCTGACCTCTATGTAGCTTATAAGCTTGAAAATCCTCTCCTATGTATTTGCAGCATTAATTCCTCTTGTTATCTGAGGTGATCTACTTTAATCAGATTCCTACAAACAAGTCAAAGGCTTACAACAGAAGATCTTTGACACCCCTACTGACAGCGTCAGTGGAGAGGACAAAGACCGAACCAGCAGGAAGATCAGATAAATCACCTCATCTCAGCAAAAACTGTTTTAGGATAATTGGCATCAGAGTGTCCCTGCTCCAGAGTCTTACCTGTATGCTCCATGGTCATTTGACATACTGGTTCCACAAAAGATACCCCAAAATAATCACATTTCAAAGACACAGCAGTTCTGAAACCTCTGTCACAGTGCATCTCCTGTGCTACCTTGCTTCTTCACACAGGCCACATAACCTAAGTCTGGATCAAAAGGGGACTCATAAATTTGATCCTGCTTTTGCACCTTTAGTGCAGGTTCTATTTCCTATTTTCTAAGTTGCTGGTCCCGTGGTCTCTGAGTCCAAATAATGATGGTCATTGTTTTAAATTTAATCTCATTTTCACATAGAGCTTAAGCCAGAGGGGGCAATGCCATCTGATACCTGCCAAAGACCTTTCATCCCCACGGAGCACATGTGTTGCATGTGGCAAAAGGAGCTTGATGGCTGTGTGAGGACACACTAGAGACATGTAAGGTGACAGTTCAGGTTTCCTTGCTCTTTAGACTTATCCATTGGAGAAATCCTAAGTATTTTGTGCCTGGTTACCCAAGAGTAGTCTTTACTGCATACAGTGTGAGACTCAGTATGCAGTTGCAGCAAGAGGGCTACCACAGCCTAAATGCAGGAACCACAGAACAAGCTTTGATTAATGTGCTTGTTTGCCCAAAAACAGTTATGTTTATAGTGGAGCGAATAGTCAAAATAATCTTAAAACGTAAAAGGAAAAAATTGGGAGCAAAAAAACCCTATCTAAAAATCATTGTGCTTTATCAGGGGAATAAAGACCTCACTGTCAATTAGCTTAAAATTAATAAATCAAGGACAAATGTAGTTAAAGATTAGCATCTTAATAAACTATTGTCACAGCCCAGCTTGGACATATCGCTCCTTTGTTGGCATTTTTAATGCTTTCTGTGGATTACCAGTACATGACCAGTATATGAAAGCTTGTTAAGCCTCCACGTGCTCAACCTGGCCCAAGCTTTAATACTGGCTTAGTGCAATCCCTGCTGTTGGCACAAGCTCTGCGGGCCTGGAACCTTGTGGTGCTGGGCATTGTGTTTCTACCTAATCATCATATGGACTTACTCAAGTGTGTTTTACAAGCTTAGGGCAAATTTGTGAATGCCCAATTATCTATATGTAACTTTTCTAAGAGAAGCCAGCCAGGGGTTTTGTGGTTGTTTTTTCTTGTTTGTTTTTTCTTTTTTTCAGAATTCTGCACTATCTTTCTATAACTTTCCAGGTCTGGCTGGTATTTCCTTTCCTGTTTAGCAAAGAAGCCTGTGCACTCATCTTTTCAAACTGCACAGCTCTTGCATCTCTCTCTCCTGGTTCTCTGTAGAGAATTTAAAGTTCAAAATGTTTTTTGAATGCCTCAATCTTATTCCCATTCAGGGAAAATCTGTTACAGCAGCTTCTAGACAGATGCAAATTCACATGTTACTTTTGAAAATTCTTCACTTGTTCACAGACCTTTAAGCTGTGCAGTGCTACTTCAATTTTGAACTAGTTTTATTGTCTGCTACGAGTGTGAGGTGAAGTTACTGATAGTGTATATGTCTCTCTATTCCTTTCATTCAGAGAAAAGTAACAGATTATGAATGAGAAACTCACTTTATAGTTTGTTTTTATGGTTGGTTTTCCTTTTCAGTAATTTGCAGTTGTAATTCTGTGGCCCTAAACCTAAACAAAGCCATTTTCCTTCCACAAAAAATGCTGCTGGCATTGCATCATGCAGAAGTGGTTTAGAGTAGATGCCTGCAGTATGCATGTGCAGTTTTATCCCATCTTATTTTTAAATGGTTATCTGCACATCCCTCTGGTACCCAATCCTATTCCAAAAATACCTGGGGTTTATCCTTATCATATTGCCCAGCTAACAGTAAGAAATAGGCTCAAGTGGCTCAGTATGGATTAGATTTGCCTCTTATGCAACGAGGTACAAGACCCAGGGAGAAGCCAGAGACCTGCCTTGGGAAGATCTCTGTCCTCTGTGGGCCAGGGAATCCCTTGGCAATATCTCTTGCACATGTTGAGAGGTTGCTTCCCACAACTTCACTGGGAGAATACTGCACTGAAAATGGATTCATTTGTTCACAGAGGCCAGGATAAATAAGGTCTAGAGGTTTCTGATACTTATTTTAGGTAACCCAAAGTTTTAATTACAGTTTTTTTAATTGTGTTTTATTTTTTTTAAATTTGATTCCTTTCAAGTTTACCAGCTCTGGCATATTTGGCAAACAGGACAAGCATCTATACTAGTTTCTTCCAAATATGTCCTAAGAGATTTAGGCTTTGGAAAAAGCACCCTTGCCGCCTCCCCAGAGAGACATTTCTCCAGTTTATGGGATTTTCTGCCATTTTTACAAGGTTTGCTGAGACTTCTGCTGTTTTCAGAAGTTTTGTCCTTTCAGCCTCAGCAAACACTTCCTCTTCTCCACCTTTCCCTCCTTCCTACCCACATTTCCAAGAATTAAGTACCTTCCCTGTCCCAGACCTGTAGATAAGGTTAGATGGGTGTTTTGTTAGACAGCATGTGTCTGTTCTCGTGTTCTGAGTTCTCCTCCTTCTCCACCTCCTCCTCCTTCTCAGTTGTCCCTGTTCACCCTTGGTAACCTTGTTCTGGCACCAGGAAATGTTTTGAACCTTTACTATCAACACAGAGAGTGGGTATTTGGTAAATTTCTGTACCACAGCCCACAGGGAGGAATTTGGATTCTGCGTGTTCACTTGGGAGTCTTAGGTCAAAGATATGCCCTGGTGCAAAAACTTCATAGGGTCTTCTCATGGCTGCAGTGGCACCATGTGAATTAAGTTAATAGCTTATTCCTTACCTTAGCAGAGAAGGAAAAATCTGAGCCTGGTTTCTAGACATTTTATCTAGTTTTGGGAACAAAAAAATTATTCATAGAGTCAAAAACTGTTTGGTTCTCTGCTCCTACCACAGATTGGACTGGAGGTGAGTAGGGAGCTGGAGAGAGATACCATGTGAGATTGTTTGATGTGGCTCCTCAAGTTCCTAGGTTGGACATTGTGGAGAGTTTCTCCTCCAAGGCTAAAATTACTGCCTACTGTTCTTCGTCAGGTAGCATTCAGTCGAGATTTGCAGTACTTCCTTGGCAGGTATAATTACACCTATTCCATAGCTAAACCCGACAATGGACATTTGCCCAAAATATCTCCCAGATAGGGAGAAAAAAAGTAGCCCAATATGTGCAGTCCTTCTCTTGAAGCCACGTTAATATTTCATGCAAAACCCTGAGCATTCATAGTGCTCAACTACTCTGCAAGATCTGGACAAAATGAAGAATCAAACCCCCTTTCATGGACAGGGGAGAGTTCATTCCCAGATGAGGATCCCAGATGAGACATATTATATCTGTCTTCCTGAGGCCTATTTTTCTGTCTGAAAGTGACAGTGCCTTTCATCAGCTCTCTGTACAGTGATTTTTCCCCAGAGCATCCTGTGCCTTGTAAAGGTGTGTCCAAAGCCTACCTGCCCTGTAACGCCATGAATGCCGGCTGGTAACCAGCTCTAGAGTCCCACTTCAGTTTCCACATCCCACCAACTCTCAAAGGATGAAGCACCCAATACTTGTTCTAATGTTAAACCCCATCTATAATTTGAAAATATCCGTAGGTCATACCTAGAATTAGGAAAACAATGACTTAGGTCCAAAAGTGCCCCTCTTCTCATACGACTCTGAATATCTGAAGGTGAAATAAAGGAGGGGTTAGATTTGTTATAGCTTTTTTTTTTTTTTTAATCGACTATTCAGTGTTGGTCTTCATTATTTTTTTTTATCCTTTTGAAAGCTTTTAAAGCCTCCTGCATAACCGCCTCTGCCCCATTCAGTGCTGAATGGACGGTGCGCTGATCTTTTTCTCGGTGGGTAATGGATTTGGGTTGATTGCTTGACACAGGGACAATAGGGGGGTAAACAATTGCCTTCGCACCCGTGCAGCTCCCCATCTGTTGAGTGTGTGCGCCTTCAGAGGCAGCCGGGCAGGGACAGATGAATGCGCCAGCCGAGCCTGATGTTAATGACATCAGTCATACAAGCAGAACATGTGGCGCAATAAATCAAAAACTAATTGAACTTTTGGTTGATTATATTGCCGTCCCACTGCCTGCTTCAAGCACGGCACGGTTTCCTGGGACAATGCCCCCAGCCCCGCAAAGGCTTTGCTGCCCCTGGACAGCAGGAGCCTGCCCTGGGAGGTGACAAGTGACAACAGCTTCTCTTCGCTCACTGCTTTCTTGAAACAGCGACACCTTCCACTCAACCAAAATGCTTCCAGGCTCAGGATGTCTATTTGACCAATATTTATTATTTCAAATAAGAAACGTTCATCAATATGACAGTGACAGCCCATGTTCACTGGCACTTTCCATCTGGGACTGTTGGTGGCAGACATCTATAGGAGAAGACAGCACGCGCATTTATTAATTGTTTTTGTGTTAATTAGACACACACGTGGTAGTAATGAAGGCTATTCATTAGACTGATATAATTTAATATCATTATTCACACTTGAAAGTGCTCCAACTACATTAGTTGCTGGAGCCTGCAAGCCAAAATTTTCTGTCTTGGGTGTCCATGGCAGCATTAAGCCACCAGAAGTTGAGGGGGCTGATATTCATAGAGGTGGAAAGGAACAATTTCTGATGGGAGTATTAAGAAATGAAAAGCTTTGGCAAGAAGACCCTTTATTGAAGTGCATAAATATGGGATTAGGCCCCAGACCCATCAAGTCAGGAACCCATCTATGACCGAGCCACCTTCCCTCCCTTTGCAACCACAGAAGTGTAGGGGGCATGGAGACCTATGCACATCTGCCTTTCTTAGACATCTGCTTTTGAAATTTTACTTTGAAATGCCCAGGATTCCAGTATTTGTTTATTAAATGAAAAGGTAAAGCACAAAATGCTGTTCTTAATACACCTAGAATCATCTCCTCATTATATGTAAGGCGCAAATTTTTATGGTAAATGTGTTACAGTACACATTTAACTTATTTCAAAAATCTTTGCAGTACTTCTGCAAACATTTGTTTTCCTATAGATTAGACTTTCACTGTTAGCTATTTATTGCAGAGGATCCTCCACACTGGTGAAAGGAAATGTGAAATAAAATGCTCCTCTCTGAGTAGAGGCTTAAGTAAGAGCTAAATTAAATCTTTGTGTTAATATTATTCATAGAAAGGCAGATGGGAGCAGAAAATGTTGCAATGAAGAATATGGAATGAGATGAGATCACAGCATCAGTCTGTCCTTTGTAGATCTGGACAATGATCACAGAGCCAGATTGGATTAGTGAAACCTATTTACCAGAAGTTCAGAGCGGTTGCATGAAGCTGAAAGGCAGTCAGCAGGGAGAGGTGGAAAATGCACCAGATTTACAGCTGCAGCGATGAAAATTTAGAAGTTTTCACCACTGTGATTTCATCCAAATGTGAGTAAATCAAAATTTAACAACTGCTACGGTGCTGTCCTTTAGAGGGATGGGATGTTTAGCAACGGGGAAATGTTTGAAGTGAGCAGCTCATCTGTTCTGCCGTGCTGTGCTCTGCCTGCAGCCCAGCACTTGCTGCTGCTTTCTCGAGCTAATCCATGCAGGTGCTTCAATATTGTGGGTCTGTAAAATCTTTGCTCTGGCAAAATTGGGAGATCTGGAATCGGTGTTGCTGTACCTATGAGGTAACTGCTAAAGTGACAGCTTGCAACTGTGTGGCTTTTCTGTGTAATAGAAAAGAGAATGAAGTTCTGCGAGCAGTTAGAAGTGGGTGAAGTGCATGAATGTTGAATTTAAGTCTGCTGGCTCAATAAGTGGAACATTTCCAAAGCCATGCCCTGGAAATGAATGCATGATTAACATTAATTGCTTCTAATGAAGAGTAAGAACCGGACAAAGCCCAGCCTGCATTTGATTGAACAAATTAGTTTAAACTCAATGGCTGCATATTTCAGCAACAAGAAAGCAGGGAAAAGCAGGGAAAACAAATTGTGGGGCCAGATCAGATCTTTACTTGCAAGCTGCGAGCATGAGCTCTCAGCTGCTTAATTTTGGAATATAAGTAGAAATGACAAAGTGAACCATTACTGTAATTGTATTTGTTGCCCGAAAGCTGGGCTGTACGTACAAATATCCTTTTACAGGCAAATCCACATACATTCTCTTCCTTCTCCAGCTCTCTGCAGAAACTCGTGTTTGCAGGGACATCCTCGCAGCCCCACTGTTTGCATTGCTGCCATTGTATTCCCACGCAAGTGGGTCACTTCTGGCTACCTCTGTGATTCACCCTTCGTTCAATGCCTATTCAAGTCATTGCATGTTTGCTGGTGCTGTGACTTCCCTTGCATGCCTTGCCTTTCTTCAGCCCCTGTAAGCCTTTTGCCACTCCTTCTAGCAGACGACAGGGGATGAGGGACTGTGGATCATATGTACTCTGAAAGTAGGCAGATTTATTACTGTTAGGCACATTTATGTGTTGTTCCTTTTGCACCAGCCTGGGTAGCAGCTATAGCAGCACAACAGCACTTGCTTCTGGTAGAAATCTCTAAAAACTGTACTCCTTACACTCTGTGGTAAAATACTTAAAATACCAGAGAGACAAACAGGTAAATCCTTGCATCACTAAATTTTTCTGCACTTGAATCTTTTGCTTATGAGCAATTAGTTTAGTCCTCATACAGTGAAATTCCAGAAGTAAAGGTGATGGAAGCATCTTCAAAAACAACTTGCAGCATATTCTTAGGTTTAAAAAAACCCAAACCACTTTCATTATGTTTATCTGGCTTTCATCCCACACTCACCATGGTTTAAAATATAAAATGTGTCCTGCAGGAGAAGACAGTAAGGATCCCTAAGGATATCACACCGTGCAGAACAGACCATAATCGTACCGACAGCTTAGCACACTCTAGGCAGGCAATAACTTACTTGTGATAAGTTCAGTGTGGAAGTGCCCTGTGCTGCAGTGGGCTGCCCCAGGCACCCTCCCATGTTCCTGTCCTGTTCCACTACAGCCACAGCACAGGCCAGAATTTCCTCTCTGGTGGGGTCCTAAAGCTCAGTCCTTATATCCCCACTGGGGTGTGGAGGGATGGCTGTCAGACACACTCAAGCTGTCTAGGAAGAGTGACTTAGCTCTCACTGCCAGCTCTGCTTGTACCAGAGCCCTGGAAAGCCCAGGGCTTGTTATTCCTGCCATCTGAGGAGAGGAGTTTGGCTGCGGTAACAAGCAGCCTTGGATGACCTCCAGCTGCTTCCACAGCTCCAAAACTCTGCAAACAGTAATACATAGCAGCGATAAGCACTGCAAGTCCTGGAGTTCAATGTATGCCAACAACGTCAAGGAAAGCTCACCTGGGGAGTAGGAGTCACCCATCATCCTGTAACAAACCTTCCTGGCTCTTCAAAGCCTTTGGATTATACACGGAGCCTGAATAGGAAACCCCCATTCACGTGCCTTGCCCCCAGGGTCAGCCTTTAGAATTGGAGTTAATTCTCCACATTTGGCAGCTTTCTGCAAGCCTGTTTCTGTCACTGGCAGCTAAATCCTGCAGCTCCAGTAGCAGGAACACAAGGCAGGGTAAGAGACGATGAGAGGGAGAGCTGCGAGTATCAGAGAGTCTTTCAGGCCAGTTTCAAGTCTAACTCAAACAACAAGAGTTTAAAGAGCCTTCACTTAGTCCAGTAAAACCATCACCCAAAACCAGTCGCTTCAGTCCAGACAAAAACTTGGCTTCTGGGCCTGGCATCCTGCGTGTCTACTGGCTAGTGGTTCTATGATTTTGGTGTCTTCATGGGTCTAAGAAATAAAATTGAGAAACAGACTTTAAGCAAAATGTCCCAAGCTACAGAACTGAATGGGTCATTTTGAGGATTGAAAAATAAAAGATTAGGCTTAGTTCAAAGGTTGTGCTTTCGACATCATGCAGTAAAAGTGAAATAATGTCATCAGGGAGTTTGAGCTCATTGATAAAGCTCCTAACTAGATAAAATCATAATAGCCTCCAAGCTAATGTATACACTACTCATTTCCTACTGAAATATTGGCAGGTGGGAGGCCACATCAAAACTGAGAAAGGAGAAAGTGTTCCTCCTGGAAGCCTATGGGAGAGGTGCAGAAACTCAGGACAGGCTGTTGCCCCATGTCCATGGATGTCTGTATTGCATAGTTAGAGCACGGTCTCTGAGATGACATCAAAAAAGATTTTCTTTTGGATTGTTTCAGCTGGAATCTTCCTTAAACCCTTTATTCTTCCCCCTCTCCCCACCGTGCCCCCAGTGTGTTCTTACAGAGGACTTTTAGAGGGACTTGTCCACCTGCACAGCATCCTGATCATGTTCCTGTTCTTCTTTTTGCAGCATGTAGTCCTGCCCGAAGACGAGCCAAAGCTACGCAGCACATCCTAACAAAGAGTGTAAGAAAAATCTCCTTTCCTCTCCCTATTTTTTTTTTTGATTCTAGTTGGCTACACTTACCCTTAAAAGTGTTGTGGGTAAATGGGAAGCAGATATTTCAGGGTAAAGAAGTACATCAGTGTCTGATGCAGGGAGTGGGGTGGGAAACAGGAGAGTTTCTGTAAAGCTGCAGTTTATTTACAGAAGTGCTTTGAAACAACAACAACAACAACAACAAAAAGTACAGTCTTGCCATGCAGAGCCAGTCCAAATGAACATAGTGGCTTATCAACACTGGCCATCTGAGGGAATCACAAACTTATTTCTTTTCCATAGAGCCTTCAAAATTATTCCAGAGAGATATGCAGGAATGAAAACTAAACAAATCATATCAATACATATACATGCTAATCACGTAGCCAGTATCCTAGGGAATTTGGGAGAAAAACACCAAGCAATGGACTGTAACTTTGACCCTAAAGGTTGGCACTGAGCCACCCAGGAAGGAAGTTTTTCCCCTGGTCCCAGCAGTGCTTGCCTGCCCTTGCCTCAGCCCTGGTGCAGAGGACACAGAGGAAGCTCTACCCCACTCCCTGCAGATGAGGTGCGCCCCAGATTAAAATAACTGGGCATTTTTCATGCTCTGAGTAAATGTCTTGCAAGTTCGGGTTCTTTCACACATGGGTGTGAGGTTTCTTGTCTTCAGAGACAGTTTTCCTTCCTTAAATCCACTTGACCCATTCTCAACCCCTTCCACAATCCTTCTAGCTGATTTGCAGGAATGACAGTCTCTTCTGCATATCAAAGCATTTCTTACAAGTTTGAACCTCTTCTACCAAAGCATTTCTTCTCACCACAGACCTGTCTCCTCTCTAGGATTTTGTTGAAGTGTGTTGCTCCATGGTCTTTCCTCTTCCCATGCCCTTTCCAACTTCTCAGCTCCATTCTCGTTTTTAGAGAGCCTTTTGTTTGTATTCCTGATTCCCTGATGTCCCCACAGAACTGCAGGTCCTCCTTACCACACTTACTTGTGCACTGGAAAAAAAACTCTCCACATTCACTCCCATCCCCTCATTTGGTTATTAAAGCAGACCACAGGATCCCAGTACATCACAGGACACCTGAAGTGGTCCTCAGGAGGAGTCAGTATCATGTCTGTCATTTTTTGGGTAGAAACCATGCATGTGTATATTTTCCCATATTGTGATGGGCTTGGTTTTGTTCCATAGCTCAGGCTGAGATTTCAAAATTACTCTTCATTCCAAATGAGGATGACTGCTGGAGTGTTACTCAAAATAAGCCATTTTGAGATACACCACTTTTATTTGCTAAGCCTTTAGTATATTTTGTTTTCCATGCAATATAAAAACAGCAGAAAAGTATCCAAACCAAAAGTGAACTATTCTGACTTGATGAAACAGAATGCTTAGATAATTAATCTTTTTTTGTTTGTTTGTTTTTATTTGACAAAATTTCTCATAGAACTATTTCTGAATAGAACTGAAAAATTTCAGCTGGCTTTCATCAAAATCAAGGGCAATTCTATGTCTATTATCATGTTCCAAATCTCAGTAGAGAGTTTTTTCTACTAAATGGAAGCATCTAATATTTAATTTGGATTGGATCAACTGCTGTGGCAGCACTGTACACGTAAAGGCATAAGAAAATAAGATAAGAAAGTCCCTGTTTTGTCGCTGTATTTTAAGAGGATTGGGGTTTTTTCCTTTGGGGCTTTCCTGACCCCAATTAAGGATGTCCTTTGATTGGCTCTTAGTCATGATGTAGGCAGCATCATATTAGCAGTGGGAGCACCAAGCCTGAGGAATGGTCTGCAGCTCCAGCTACAAAAACAAGGATGGCTCTCAAACCAAAGTGATTGGCACAGTCACCTCTTAGACATTCCCCTTCTTCGGTGGGATGCAGCTGCTTACAGCTCATAAGCAAGCATTGAAATAAATTTCACATACTGGAATAGACGTGCCTGTGAGGAAGTTGTGATTGCCAATTTCTAGACCCACAGAAAAGTCGCAGAATGATTATTTATTTTTCACTTTCACATCTGCACCTGCAGTCAGAACTGTAAAAATGCCTCAGCTAACATACAATCTTCTGCTCTGGTGATTGCAGTGGATGCACAACTTTAATCCTCAGCAAGGACAAAAATAGCAACCAACGTGGACATCTGCCAGACCTTTTTTTTTGCAGCAGAAATACTCAAGCAGTGTAGCATTAAGTGATTTAACATTCAAATTACTGACAGTGGGGGGTAACTTCCATCACATAAAAGAACCCATCCCAAGAGCATGAAAATGACTGCAGAAGGGTGACAGAAAGGGGGAAGCACCTCTTTTTTTTAGCTGAGTGCTTCACCAATATGTATATTTGCAGTTCCTATTGCCCTATTAAAAATTATTTCCAGTGATAGGAGATCCTTCCTTTCTCTTCCATGCTTCTTCTAGCCCCAAAATCCCTTGGGTAGAACTGTCTGGACACCAGTACCTGGCTACTTTGCGAAAAAGTAGAAAATACCCCTGTGCATGCTAGAGCTGCCATATTAAAAATTAGCACAGCATTAGGCCATCAAAAAGAACTTAACTCTACAAATCTGGATTTTTCTCCACTAAAAAGCACTTTGCTGCTCAGACTCTACATTTCAAAGTTTTATCCAAAGCCAGATATTTAATTGTCACCTTTTCTGGATGGTTGTTGGTTGGCAGTGGGATTTTAAGTCCGGGATCAGGATGGTTGGTACAGCCTCTCTGCAACTGTCCTGTGTCCTCCGTGCCCTTCCCTCTTAACACAGCTAATTCCAACAGTGGGTATGCCAGGCCTCAGTGCTCCCACGTGCCTGGCAAAGTCCATAAAAAGAGAGTTTACTGAGCTCTGATTTCAGAGTCAGTGTCCTGCAAACTGACTGGGCCAGTCAAGGGATTTACAGGTTCTAAAAACAGTAGGTTTTTAGAGAGCAGTTTGCTAATTCTGCGTAGTTTGGCTGACTCTGCCATTTGCACAGATTTAAATTTCCTGGTATGTCTAGAAAAGAAAAGTGATTCCCAGTTGATCCTTCTGCCTTACCCTAGGTACCCTAGAGAAATGTCAGCTCCACTTTAGATCAAAACCGAGCTACAGCAGGTTTAGTTTCCTGACCTAGATAAGTCTTTACATATTACAGTAATGGGTGAGGTAGCCAAAGTCACTGTGAAATCTTGAATTAGGAGATAAGGAACTCCCAAAGTGTGCTACAACCAAATGCTGCAAAGATGTTCACTAAAGTTATGTTATAGAGATTGCACTATTGTCTCCAGCTGTAATGGAAAATGGCACTGTAACTTCCTTATAGAGATTCTGCTGCTTGAAGGCATTTTGGCATTACTGACATCATATATAACAAGGAATCTCGAAAACATAGACAATGTGCCTAAATAATTCTTGCTATTAATCAAGACAAAAATCCTGCTTCTCCTCCCCAAACCATATTTCATCCTGTGCAACATGTAGGCAGAATGTTAAGTTTCAAGTCCACCGTGGTTTACGCTGATCAAATAAGCCACTCTCAGGATTAGAGGTGACTGCAGCCAGCATCCTACTTACCAAAAATGCTCTTTCCATGACAATGCGAAGTAAGTGACCTCAGGTGTCTCAGTAGCAGAGGTTTGATGATATTTTCTGTCACACACCAGCTGAGTGTGACCAAGAGCACTGGGCATTTTTCCAGAGATGGTGGGAAAAGCTGAGCTTTGTGGCATTCCTTGAAAGCTGGAAGAGCTCGGCTCACACGAGGCAGACTCCAAGGACCATCATTAGAGACCCCTGCCAGCCACAGTCTCATTGTATTAATACTGAAGACAGGTGTCTCCATTGGTGTCATTGTGGTTTAGGGGGTGATGCCCTGGTAAGCAGCTTGCAAGGTTTGTGTGGTCAGGGCATGTGTGGACACAGGAGGCTGCAGCCTGCAAGGAGCTGCTGCAGAGGGATGGGGAGGTGCTGGAACTGGTCCAGGGGCAGCTGGGAGGGAGCCAATGCCAACAGCTTAAGCAGCAACAGGAGGCCTCTCACAACCAGCATCACCCTCGTTTCTGAAACATCGGAGCAATGCTGAGGCTCGGCTCTTTTGGCAGCTCCAGATCTGTGATCAGTAGAGCTGGGAGTCAGCTGCAGCTGCCTTTAGCATGTGCTTGTCTTCAAGGACACCAATAGTCCCTTCAACTTAACATTGGGCATGTCTTTAAGTAGTTTACAGCACACAGAGTGTGTTATGCTGTGAGTCAAAATCCACAGAAATAGGAGAAAACTCCTATTCAGCCTTGGATTAGGCTTTGGTTGCCTTACCTGCCTTTTCCAGAAGTATTTTTGCCTGTTTTTGGGCAGTTTCTGCTCCTCATCCTACCAGTCAGTGGGATTTAGGTAATGTAGCCTTCTCTAGACTCCTGAGGGTACCTGGAGACAAAAGAACTAAAAGTGGTCAGACTGGGATTTTTCTTCTTTCTTGTTTTGGAAAACATGGGCTAGCATGTGGTTTTATGTCTGTGTAAAAAATCACCTACACAGAATATTGCAGATTAATGGCAAACTGAATTAAAACTTAATTAGAGGAAATGGGCAATTTAGTGTGAGGGGACATACTTGAACAGGGTCTTGTTTTTATCTTAAGTGTGTGTTAGAAGGCAGAGCAATAGATAGAATTAAGGCTTTTTCTATGCCCATAGTGAGCTGGTCAGTTGTTGGTCTCAGCCTTGAGACAAAATAACTATATTTATATCTATATCAGTTATGCAAGTGACTGCTTTCTCATGATCTTCCAACACAAGTCTAATAGGAAATACTCTGAATAGTTGCCATGTGTCTTGTTTCCTTGCTGGTTTGGATCTTCACCCTGTTTAAGTGGTTCTCCGTATGACAGCAGCAAGTCTTTAGGGAAGAGTAAAAAAACCACAACAAAGTATGAAACACTCTTTTCCTGCTGTTGGAACTTTGATCTTCTTGAGAAAACTCTTTCCAGACCATCTTGGGTAACAGTCCTGATGATTCCACTTCCTTGAGGTGCATCCCTGTTTTTTCAAACTCACATTAGCTTCGGCCTCCCCAGTTGCCTGTGGCAGCACAGTGAGTGCCATGGCTTAGTCGTAATTGATTAGAAAAGAACTTGATTTTGTTCATGCCTGTTTTCAGGGACTGTTGGAGATACGAGGAGGGAGCTGATGCTCAAAGTTGCAACTGTCAGTGAGTTTTGTTTTTGTGAGCTAATGTTTGTGAAAATTAATCTCTAGGAGCACAATTCCTCACTGCCTCGTATTCTCTGTAGTCATTTACTAGGTACAAAATGTAAGTTCAAAAGACAGAAGAGACCATAAGGAAACAGCATTTGTAATTCACATTGCATAAGTTTGACTGATATTCCAAGATGTGATGCAATAAGAAATTTAATCTGAATCATCTCAGAGGCATATCCTATTCAGCAGAGAGAATACAGAAAGGTGCAACTAAGTAGCTGGGTCCCAGAAAGACCCAGCAGGATTTTTCCCATACTTCTATACAAAGCACAGAAGCTGGAGCCAAACAAAATCCCACAAATCCCACAGTCCCCACCTGACAAAATCCCCCTTGGATGACAGTAAAGCAGCGGGAGGAACAAGCAGCCTTTCAGCTCCCGCATGACCTCGACAGACCAGCTGGTGCCCAGGGCCGGGTGTAATGGGGTGGTTTTCCTCTCCCCTGTAGGTGGTGGCCATATCGGACCGCCAGCCCCGCCAGGGCGACCTCCTGCAGGTGCTGTACGAGGCGAGGGGCGAGGAGGAGGCGCGGGGCGTGGGCTGCCTGCAGGGCGGGCAGCGGGGAGCCTGCCCCGCCAAGGGCACTGCCCAGCACGGTAAGTACAGGGAGAGGGCTGTTTTCCTCCGTGGCCGGAGAACATTTTTAGATATTGCAGTCTCCCAGTTTGCAGCGAAGCAGGCACTTTATGGTGTACCTGGAGGATAATTCCGTGCTTAAAATATCCAGTGGAATTAATGAGATAATGACGGTGGCATTGCTCAATTTATTCAGGGTCGTAAACTCACTTTATTCAGAGTCATAAACACTCCCTGACAATATTTTAGAGATGATAAATTGTAAAGTACTGAGTTTTCCTGAGTCATCTTATTATATAAGATCCCTGTTCAGTTGCTTAGAATTAGACAGAACATAATCATTTGGGATGAGATTTCAGATTCTGGATGTCAGCCACAGACCCGAATTTTTGGCAACCAACACTTGTTCAGCATATTTGTGAGAAACCATGAAGGAAAAATAAAGCTTGCCAATACAAAACCAAGGAGATGAGTAAACATAAACAGAGGGGTCATTCAGCTCCTCCAACACTGGTGTGTTATGTTTGGAAGACTGAAGCTGGAGCAGGGCTGTGCAGTTTCACATGGGATGGCCTTTTAATCAAAAACACATCTTTTTCTCTCCTTTGAAAAGTCACCCAGATGCAGTCAAGACATATGCCTTTAAAGAAACCCCACATGGCATGTTTTCCCGAGAGAAACTGGACATTTAGGTGCTAAAAGATACTAAATCTCTAAAGCAGGTCCATGAAGGTGCATGTTCCTCACATTGCTGGTCTGCAACCACACTGCACATAAGCCATCCCATTAAGTACACAGGCTGGA
Source organism: Daphoenositta chrysoptera (assembly GCA_013397915.1). Lineage (NCBI taxonomy): Eukaryota > Metazoa > Chordata > Aves > Passeriformes > Daphoenositta > Daphoenositta chrysoptera. Next base: position 873,851 of record VZRO01008494.1, on the reverse strand, counting down.
CAAGAGCGGGGCCTGGGAAACTGGGAAGGAAGAAACTGAGCCTGGGACCATAAGGAAAGATCTCAAATCAGGACCAGAGCCATGATGTGGCTGGAAAAATAACTGGAGCTTCAGGACTGGAGCAGGGACGGGAGGAGGAGTGGCTGGAACTGGGTACAGGGTAAAGGATGGCAGAGAGCCAGAGAGGCAGAAAGGAGGGACTGCTGGTCTCTGCTGTTAGGGCAGATGAGAGGTAAAGGATGACAGAAAGGTGCAAACACGAGAAAAGCTGTAGCAATCTAAAAAGAAGAGCAGAAAAGAGAGAAACAAGTCTCATAGGAGGAGAAAGGGAAATGAGTAAGCAGAACTTAGAAACTAATTTTAAATTAGAACAAAAATAAATAAACAAACAAAAGAACACAGATGAGGCCATTAGCATGATTGTTGCTAGCATCAGAAATTCTGCACGAATAGCATAGCAGAAGGACAGTCCATTCCAGCATGTGAGAGGGCACTTCTGGAAGTGGAATTCACACCACATCCAGCCACCACTGTCCTGAGGGAGCAGCTATGAACCTGAGGCCATGAGGACTTTCTTTTGCTTGGGTATTTTGCTAAAAGTTTGCAAGAACATTTTCTATATCTAATAAGAAGATGGATGGGCTGAAGGGAAGAATCAGATAATGTAAGAGAAAACAAAACCAAATAAAAAGAAAAAATATGGGCATTAGCTGAAGCACTGATGCCTGGATCCACTTGCTGAATACTGTTATTACCTAATATGCAAGATGAGAAGAGGTAATTGCATTAACTTTGACGTGAGGGATTCAGTAAGGTACCTAATGGAATTACTGGAGGAGGGTGGAGCAGGAAGCTAGAAAGATATTTATCATAGTCAAATATTGCCCCCAGAAGGAGAAGACAGTTCTGATTGCTAAGTCATGCTAGAGACAGCACTATAACCAGCACCCTGGCTATTTCCATATTTGCTGTCATTATTTATATTCCATTGGTCACAGTGGTAGAGAGGTCCACACTCCCACAGCCAAATAGGAGGATTTGGCTTCAAGAAAAAATCTGGCATCCCTCACTCATTTATTTCTTTGGCACAGTGAGCAGGAATGTCAGTGAGCATTTATCCATGGATAAGTTATCAGATGAGCAATTACTTGAAAATGAAGGGTAGCCTTCAGAGTTGGGGACAGCAGAGAGCGATGTCACTCAGCCACGGGCAAAAAGGTGGAAAACCCTCCCTGTGACAGGGTAGACATGGCACACATCTCTGCCTAGGTTAAAATAGCTCTCCAGGGCAATCCAGAAAGGAGAGAATGATCTAGGCAGGACAAACCTGCAGTGGGGTCTGGGGAGCAGCATTTGGGCTCTTTGCCTGTAGAGATACGTGAGTGTTTACAGAGTGGGAAAGGGCTCCCACTTAGCTTGGACTGCTAAGGGCAGTTTTGTCATCTCATTTGAAAAGTCCAGGAGCAAGCTGAGAGACTTTCCAGAATGACTTAAGCAATTCCACAATCACTTATTTTGACATCACAATAGATGATCATAGTAAAGAAAACTCTGCTCTTTTGGCTATAACCAAATCTGGTGGGACTATGATCTGTATCTGGGCTCTGTCCACATCTGGGTTTTACTGCATGGAAGGAGGTTTTTCATACAAGCTGTGCCAGTGGGATAATTGCAGATAATATCGTGTTTATTCTGCTTTGCAGTGGGAATTACTGAACGAGAGTCATCCAAGTCCTATAATCACCTGTTGGATGGAAAATCTTTGGTAAGCAAATAGAGCAAGACCAACTACCAATGCATCTTAAAACCTTGTACCTGTCAGCATGTCCCACAGTAACAGCATGTGAGTCTGTTGCAGTACCTGCAGATTTCACTGCCTTTGTTAAAGCTTGAAACATAATTTGTGCCAGAGGATCCCTTAGCTGGGAACAGAGACTGGCATAGGACAGAGAGCTGCCCCTCAGGAAGCTGGAAGAGTGGTGGGACGGAAACAGGCATGCTCCTCTTCTGGATGCTCAGCCACCTGCAAGAGCTGGGAGAAATTAGCCTCTTGTCTCTCAGGGAATTTCACAAATTGGGAAAAAAAATAATTTCTCAAGTGGCACAAGCATAAAGTAATTTGTATTCTCCAGAATGCCAACCTGACACAATAATCGCAAAAGTCAGAAACATCAATAAAGAGTTGATGGGAAAATATCATACAGAATCCCAAAATATGTTCTCTAATGGACAGGAAAAAAAAATTGTTTAAAAATTACTCACCTTTACTAAAATGTTCTCCCTCCCTTCTTTGTCTGACAATCTCCCCCTAATTTTCAAAGTCCTTACATTTGATAAAAATGAACTTTTTCAAAGAGAAAAAATTATTTTGAATCGTTTCTGGCCAACACCAGACCATGCTATCAAAATTTTATGGCTTCAGAGGCTCTTTTGGATGGCTGAAGCATGCTTTCTAGCTGATAGCTGGGCTACACAAGAAAAATTACAGTACAATACTTAAGAATGGTTAAAACTAATGTTATTTAGTGTAATGAATCTAATTAAACCTACCAATAATTAACACAGTTAAATTTCAAAGGATGCTTGCAAAAGTGATTTCATCTCTAAGTCTTAGGATACTTGAAAAACACATCGATTTGTACCCAGTCTCAGAGTAGGAGAAACAGCCTAGGAGAAACAGCCCTAGAAAGCTTAAGACCAGTTATGGGAGTAACAATAATTTGAACTTTTTTTTCAGGATTGCCAGTAAAATCAATAAGTGTGCTTATTGCCTGAAATAATGAGATCACCTCACAAGTTTTGACATTTTTTTCTATTTCTGGGCAATTCACACTTTAATTTACCATCTTGGAGGATATGCTATTCTCAGAGACCGGTTTATGGGAAAATGTGACTCAGTTCTGGCAGGCAATTTATGATCAAATAAGACCAGGAGGAAGTGGATGATTAGGCACTTGTGGGGCTGTGGCAGAACTGGAGCATAACCAGGGCGCCCCACACCACAGAGCAGCACCCAACAAAACAGGAAAACATTTCTGAAAGCCCAAGGAACTGTGATGGCTGAGACATCTGCTTCCCAGGCAGCCGTAGAGGTTGGGAGCTGCAAGAGACAGGCTGCTCAGTCTGCACAAAACCTCACTGCCTCAGGAAGCTAAACATAAAAACTAGGGAATAAGAAGTTCTGCAAGCATCCCTTCTTTGACAGGAGATGTAACTTTCACTCATATGTAGTCCTGTGCTGAGCTCAGTGAGAACGTTCACGTGAGCAACTGGTAATTGTGTGGGTGAGAGTTGGGCAGTCAAATCCTTAACCTGCTTTCTCTTGTTAAGAGATTTACAGTATTTATTGGTTTTCTTAAAACAGCCTCTTTCCTCAGATGAACTGGTGTCCCTACTCATCAGTGGTATTTCCTAATGATGTGCTTTACCCTCCCACAGATTCCTCCATCTCCAGTTGCCCATATCACAGTGAAAGCTGTGGCTGTCACGGGCTCGCCCACACGCAACCACACTTCTACAGAAGAGTAAGTCCCTTCCACCCTACACCATGCCTCTTGTTTTCCAAAGGCAGGGAGAGATTGGGAAAGGATATGCTGATTTTATTATCAGCCATGGCCATTTATACAGCTATCTCAGTGTCCATTACAGCTCTACTATATCACTAGAAAAAAATCATGTTAATTCAAAATATAAGTATTTTCCCCTTAGGAAGTGTGTAATATTTGCCCTAAAATGTAGTTCGAAAATCTAATTAATTGAAAAAAAAATTATGTCTTTAATTAAGGAACAGATTGACAGTACAAATAGTACAAATGCACTCATCAGCAGGGAGTTAACCCAGACATGGATCTGGGTGGGATCTGAGATGCCACCACTGTCTCCTGAGGGACAGTAACTAGCTCATTGTCACAGTGTCCTCACACTCCATACACAGGGATGTAAATTCCCCTCAGCCAGTGGAGCTCACCACTCCTGGGCACTGCCACATGGTCCCTGGGACTTTGGTGGAAGGGCCCAGCTCTCTCCTTGGGCAATCCCCCCACTCCTTGTTGGGTGGCAATTGCTAGAGCGGGTGCACTTAGGGTGGTCCCACCTGTAGCCCGTCCCCTTGTGTGAGTGTCCCCTCTGACACTGAGGGAACAAGGCCACCAAACTGAGTGGTGGCAGCTGCAGCATCCAAGTCCTCAGACCCACAGAGCCTCTGCTCATTCCAGACTTGCCAGTCCCAGGGGTGGGCCAGGCATGGACACACCTTTCCAGCCAGGCAGCTCTTGGTTCTGAGTGGCTGGTCACTATAAGCAGGGAAGAAGAGCCGGGGAGAAGCCCTCTGTTCACATCTGTGTTTTATCTCTTAGCCACAGGCAGCGCTGGAGGAAGACAACAGAGTATGACCTGGCCCTGCCACCAGGAGCAGAAGCTTCCCTACCACTGACAGGAGGCAACCTGTGCGGGACACCCAGCCTCCTGAGGAAGATGTGGATGAAGCACAAGAAGAAGTCAGAGTACCTGGGGGCAACAAACAGTGCCTTTGAGGCAGACTGATAAGGCTCAGCATCACTTGGAAAGGCAGAAGGTCCTTTAGCAGGACAAAGAGCTTTAGGATCAATGAGGGAACAGACACAGCACAGCTCATCCAGGAAAATTATATCCTTTTTATTACTTGATGCCATTGCCTCAGAACAGTGGGAGAAAGGCTAACTAAGGTAAAAATGGTGAACATGATGCAACTCAATGGCCTTTCCTTCTTGCATTACTCTAAAATCCCAACTATCCCACTAGATTTACATCTTGACTCAGTGTTGAGACTACTGCTGACCGATTCACCATTTTCTATGTCCTGTCTGAATGAGCTCGGACTTGCAACAAGAAAAGCCTGCCAAAAGGTTTGTGTGTTTTGATGTAAGGCAACAGGTTGATTACAGAGTGCCATTAAATCCCAGGGATCTACTTGTTGTGCACCACTGCTTGTCATCTTTCCCCTCTCATATCATGAGATAAAAACCACATCTTGCGATATGCTTGGCTGAATGACACATGCTAAACATCTCTTTTCCTTCAGTTTTGGTGTTTCAAGGCAGGAGTAAAAGATGCAAAAATTCTAAAACAGTGGGCCAGAACTGAGCAAGTTTGTGAACATATGTACCAAATTTTGCTATGTGACAAGTGATTTGTGTTTTAAGCTGTCCTGCCAGATCAAACTATGAGCAACAGGATAACCTCAAGGGATACTTTCTGCTGTAGAACCTGCTTATAAGTGAAATGCTGGTCAGCAATTTACCCTCTACTCATGTGGTAGAGGATATTGCATTAAGTGCACAAAATACTTGGAGGAAGGAAAATTTGTAAATGGTATAACTAGGTGACTAAGTATGAGATATTTGCATGTAAGAGACCTGTGCTTATGAATAGATGGATTTAATGGAATTTGCTTAAAAATGTTTTCTCTTTTTTTTTTTTCAGTTTAGAAATTGCTAGTCAGGTCCCCTTCAGCTTTTCTCTCAAAAAAGAACAGAACAGTTTTACAAAAAAGGTTTTCACCACTGTTATGGACAATGTTATGTTAGTCATGAGCAGTACTTGTCTTCTGTGAGTGCTCTCCTATTTACTATAAAAAGCATTGGTTTCCCTAAATACAGAACTTTATATTTAAAGTCAGAGGAGGTGTATCTCCTGTTGTTCATAGTATTCATGACCTCTAATCTAACTGCCAGTGCACCAAAGCGTAAATTAAAAATAAAGGTCTTACTCTGTGACAGCAGCAGAGGGAAGGAGTTCCCATCTGAAACTTGCTTGCCTGCAGCCAGTGCAGTGAAATGCACTGAGATGCCATCACAGACAGTGCCATGGTAGTGAGGGGCAGCTGGCCCTGGTCAGGGGTCACCAGCTCAGGAGTACCAAGGGACCACCTGGATGGGAGGAAAAGGCAGCCAGGTCTTCTGACTTTGGATTCAGTGGGGTGGAACAGCACACGGGAAAGGTTTGCAGCTTGACAGCCTGAGCAACCAAAGTTCATGGAATGGGAAAAAAAATGGAGCAGCCCAGTAGCTTTACACAGCATATGTCCCTGATGGCTTCAAGGAGGGCAGCAGGGAAAACCTATTTAGGGCTGGACATGGTGGAAAAGGTAGTAGGATGGGGATGGAAGTTCTTACTTTAAAAGATTCTGTGGCTTTTCATACTGCTAGAGCCAAGTCAGTCCAGAGTCTGCCAAGGAGAAAGGAGCACTACACCTTTATGAAATACCTCATCAGCCCTCCTGTTCAGCTGTCCATCACTGCTTCAGTCACAGGCTCTTCCTTCAGAGGTGCTCAACTAGTCAGAGGACAGCTTTGCACCTAGAAATCACACAGACTCTCCCTCCTCATTACCAAAAGTAAAAGTTCTCTGGTCCAGCAGCCCAACACAGGGATGATCCGCTCTCCTGCTTTTGTTTCTTGCTCCTGAGAAAGGAGAACACAGTTCCTTGTGAACCTCATGCTGGCAGTGGTGACCTGGTATTGACCATGTGTTCTCTGCCCTGGCATGCAGAGCAGTGCTGACACCCACTGAAGGCTGCACACCCAAACTGCACCAGAGGAGGCTTCTCACACGGGTCCACCCCACCTTTAAGTTAGAGCCTGGCACACCCACCCTGGGCAATAGTCTGAGCACCCTGACCCTGCCAACATCAGGTCCTCTATGACTGAACCACGTTGGAGCCATGGTCAAGAGTTTCCTGAAACACCTTTTACAAATATCACCAACCACACTTCAGCCCCCTCCTCAGCCCATAGAAATCCTGCCAGAAACCCATACATGTATTTTTACACATATAGGTAAACCTAGTAAATTCAGTGGGACTGCTCTCTTGCAGAGCAATACATACATTCAAAGAGTAGGAAGAACAGCAACCACTAGTTCCCTTTTTTGGTCTCATTTCCTAAACAAGGCAAAAATAAGGATGATAGACAGACACTGGGAAAAGTCCATTTGCTGAATTAGGTGTAATTAAGAGTGTGAATATTTGTGGTTCCTGCCCTTGTAGCTAACATGGCCCATAAAGCACCCAAACACAGTCCAGGGCAGTAAGAGTTTTGTCTGTTGAGAAAGTTGCATTGTAGTAGTAGTATTTAATTTGTTAATTAATAGCTTTAAGCAGTGTGAAGATGAAGATGGAGATGATTCATATTTCTTCTTAATAATTGCTGTATCTTGACATGTGTATTTATGTTTTTCTTATTTATTTAATTTATAATTTGGATCTACAAGAGAAGGAGCTATTTACAAGAAGCATATTTAATTTCCTTGTATTCCAGGAACTGCTGTGGATATTTTTTGTATTGTAGTAGATATTTATTTTATTGATTAAAAAGTATGTTCTATTCCTTAAAAAAAAACAAACAACAAAATAAACAAGTAGCATGTGGTAACATACAGGTCTCAGAGACTTAAGAGTTTTTGGGAAGCATTTAGTGCAAAGTAAAGGAAGGTGTAGGGTACTGAAAAAAGGCAAACACCTGATAGCAAAGAACACAAACTTTGTTCTCCACAGCCTGAAAGTGTGTTGTGAGCAGCTCCAGTATTTGTCAGGTGGTAGAACCATTGTTTGTTATCAGATGTGCAGAGAAAAGCCCTGGTACTATCAGCAGTTAGAAATCAGATACACCTTTACACACCTGACCTTAAGCACAGTCCAGACACAACATTTGCGACACCTCGCTCCCATCAAACAGAAGTGCCAAGACAGAGACTCCTCAAAGGTAGTCAAGGCTCTGGTAGAGAACAAAACAAATTGCTCCTTGTCTTCGTCCTACAAGTTGTCAACAAAGTCACTGAACTTACCTCAAACACAACCCTGTCTTTGGAGAGCCCCTGCTGAACCACGGCCCAGCCTGAGGTGGATGGCACAGGACCACAGGAGCCCAGCCGAGGGAAGATGACTCAGGACTGCAAGTGGAAAGACTTCAGGGTACAAGGAAAGAAAGCACATGGTGTTGGCATGGTCCACCAAGCCAGACCTCACAGCTCTCCATTAGAGGATGACTCGTTCCCTGCCTGCCACACTGCCCATACTCACACAGCTCCAGTTAAAAGTTGTCATGTTTCTGGCCCTTCCATTACAGGCACCATCTATGTTTAGCATGAGCAGCTAGGGAGTGTCCTCTCAGTGAGTGTCCACACCACAGGATGTGGCACAGATTTTTTTCTAGGACCTGGCCTCTGCTGGGAACTTGTCTGTGAATACCTGATCTTTAGCTGTGTGTTAAAAATACCAGCATGAGTATGGAAGAGAATGTGGACATGTAATATATTTTGCAGATGAAGCTGAACAGAAAGCTGAGTTGGGTTGACTCCAGCACACCGTCAGAAAAACATGAAATAGTGATTACAAAAATAAGTGAACTGTACCATTTTTCCACCAAAGCCAGAAGTTGTTAACTGTGCAGTCAAAAGCATCACCTCTGGCATTACCAGACACAAGCCTGTTGTCATAATTTGTAACATCTGTGAGAAGACGCATTTTTCAGACATGTTTCACATCAATTTATAATTTGGTGTTCCCCAGAACTAGAGACTGACTAGGGCACCAACCTGGCAGAAAGAGGCTGCGGGATGACAGTCCATCCCACTTACAGTCATTTATAATTCATTTCCCAAAAATAAAAAGGTTTCTAATTTCTCCTCACCATTTCAAAATCATCTTTGTGATGGAACTACCCACTAAAATACGCATAATTACTTTGCATACCACTTTATTTAAATAAACTGTAGTGAATTTACGCTAGGCTAACATATATAATAATTCCTACTGATGCATGAAAAAAACCACCTCAGATGCGCCTTGCCCACCTTTCTTCCCCTTTTGCTCTCACTTTACAGGTCCTATAGCAAAAAGGGTTGCCACAAGAGTCAGTCACAGACACATCACTGTTTGAGGGAATACCACACACTTTATACAGAAAATATTTAAACTCAAACATTGACATCAGTGGAATAATTTTACTTCTGTAAGTTACCCAGTCAGAAAAGTTGCAATACCAGAACTTCCACACAAAAAAATTGAAAAAAGTCGTATTTCTCAGATGAGAACCCTGCTAAGAAACTCTACAAACAATACAGATGTCAAATAGACCAATTATCTGTGCGAAGTTTTTAAGATCTCAGCTTTAACACCAGAGATGACTCACAAGTGAGCAGCTCAACCCTAAACCTTCAAGGTGAGTAATGATGTTATTCTGGGTAGTCCCAACCTCATCCTTATGATTATGTCCTATGAGTATATCATCAATGTACTAGTAAACTTTCACTCCCTCTTCTACTGGTATCTTTTCCAATTCTGTTGCCAGTGCATAGCAGTGAGCTAAGGTGGGTGGATGCTCATACCCCTGAGGAAGCCGAGTAAAGGTGTATGGTTGCCCCTGTACAAAAAGGCAAACTGATCTCGATCCCCTGGCTGCAAAGGCACCATAGAAAATTTTATATCTTTAATATCAGTAGTGGCCATGCCTCTGTGTGCCTGTTGCTGGATGGTGGCTGTGAGCTCAGTGATGTCTGTGCAGCTGCTGTAAAGGGGTCTGTGTCAGCACTGAGGCAGCGCTAGCCCACAGCTCATCTCCACTTGCCCTTTGGTCTCCACACTGGCCATACTGGGGAACTGGAAGCTGAGTGAGTAGGGATAACAATTTCTCATTTTTCCAAGTCCTCTAGGACTAGGACAATTCCCTCCCAGGCCCACAGGGGCAGTGGATGGAGTTTGACATTTGTTAATTTTGAAGGGGAAAGATTTGGGGCCATCTACAACAGTCTAACTTGGTGGTTGGTGGTTCCAAAGGACTACTGCCATCCTAGATAGTCATGCCAAGTTCTCCCCTTCAAAAGATCCAGTCCCAGTTAGCTTAAAGGGAAGGCCCCTGTTGCCATGGTAACAGTTATGCTGTCTTCTCCTCCCAGTAAAATAGGACTAACTTCAGTGGTAGTTACTGGTTGTGACACCCCTAACACATTCACTACAAGCAAGGGCCATTTGTATGGGACAGCTCCTCAAGTGGTGGCATCTTGTTTGGTCAGGGCTGATATCTGAGCCCCAGTGTCCACTAAAAATTGGGTTTTGGGTCTGGGAGCTACCATCAGTAGATGTCTCCATGCCCACCATCAGTGAGCTGTCCAACATAAACCGAGCCGCCACCCTCCCGCACACCTGACGGGAGAGGAGCTTTCGATTTCCCTATTTTGGTGTGTTTAGCACACATTCTTCCCTGCCTAGGTCGATTAAAGGGAGTATACTCAGGGTCATATTACATTTCTCTGCCCTTGGTTTCTCAGATATTTTGTCCAGCCATTGTAATACCACCTCTTCTAACTTGTCCAGGGGAACCATCCATTAGTTTTAGAGATTCCCTTCTGCCAATCTTGTGACCAAATTGTCTCTCATTAGTGGGCGCTCCCACCAAACCTCATTGGTTACGGGGAGGAATCCTGTGTGAAATCCTCAGAATTAACCAGGTGGTCCAGATTAGCAAGATTTAGGAGCAGCAATGTTGAGGCCCTGCCAGGATCACCTTGAGATGTCTTTTCCAGCCTCAGTGTTCCTGGAGCTGTAGGTTTTTTGAAGCTTGTAGGGTCTCTCAACCCTAACCCTAATGGCACCTTGGCACGGGGCCAGAGGTCCTCATTGCCATACGTGGCACAGATTAAAGAGTGTGGAGCTGGCAGTGGTGGCACCCTGCCCTGATGTCCTTGTAATGTCTTTCTGAGTGCCAGTGTCCCTGAAGCTGTGGGCTGTGCAGATCTCTGAAGTCTAAGCCTAACCCTCGGGGCATCTTGTCGCTGGTGCTGAGGTCCCCATCCCAATGGGTGGCCCAGATTAGAAAGATGTAGGAGCAGCAATGTTGGGGCCCTGCTGTAATAGCCTTGGCATGCTTTTTCCAGCCCCAGTGTTCTGGAGCTGTAGGCTCTTTGACTCTCTCAACCCTAACCCTCAACTACATGGTATTCAAAACTTCTTTTAAGTGGCAGAACTCTTAATACTAATATAAAAACTGGTGTATTTAGAAGAAAAAAAGGAGTTGAATATCTAATTCAGTTAGATGAAGGCCCAGAAAATCTCAGGAGTTGAGTTCAAAGGGGGACAATGCAGGATGAAATGGAAGCAGTGTCAGTGATGTGCCTCTTCTTAGCCATCAGGCTGGGGTCCCTACTAAAAGAGACACCATATTTAACAAACTTTAATTGGTAAGACTGTGGAGTAGTACAGGGCCTCAGAGCTGGCCCAAAGGTGGCAGCTCAGTGCAGACACTTGCTGGCAGCCCCCAGTCCTAGCCAGGTGTTTCGCCACATCAGACCTCCTGTCCTGCAGATTCACCTGCCTAACATTTGACTGCTTTATTTTAGACTGGTATTTTCCTACTGAGCCGTCACGTTTTGCATAGCAGTGAAACAGCAAGAGTTAGCACACAATCTATTTGTCTGATGCTGCCTTTTTGGGGGAGGATGGGGTTCACTGGACCATAAAGCAGAAGAGACATGTAAAGGCCCCTTCAGCATGCAGAGTTCTTCACCCCTGTGTCTGACGAGGCACTTTCGGGTGAAGTGAGCCCTGGCCACAGCCATGCCGGGAGCTGACGCTGCGAAACCAAACACTCTGCCTGTGATGTGCCAGCACAAGCAAAGGTGGGGCTCCGGAAAAAACAGTCTCCTTACCAAATCTGTTGCCTGAGGAGCAAGGACCACCCTAGACGTAGCAAAAACTTCAGAAATATCAGCCCACTTTAGCAGTGACCTTAAAGATCACACCTAGTTCCAAGCCCCTGTCATGGCCAGGCACGCCTTCCACTGGACCAGGTTGCTAAAAACCAGCCTGACTTTGAACTCTTCCAGGGATGGGGCATCCACAAACTCTCTGGGCAACCTGTTCAGTGCCTCACTACACCCACAGTGAAGTATTTCCTCCTAATATCTAATCTAAACCTACCCTATTTCAGTTTAAAGTCATTCCCCATTGTCCTATCTCTACATGCCCTTGTCAAAAGTCCCTCTCCAGCTCTCTTGTAGCTCCCTTTAGGTACTGGAATGCTGCTCTAAGGTCTCCCAGGAGCCTTTGCTTCTCTGGGCTGAGCAGCCCTAACTTTCTCAGCCTCTCTCCAGGTGCTCCAGCCCTCTGAGCATCTTCATGACCCTCCTCTGGATTTTCTCCAGCAAATCCAAATCCTTCTTGTGTTACAGGGCCTCAGAACTGGACAGTATAGTCCAGATCAGGTTTCACACTACTTATCTATAATGAACCCTTATAAATTGTGTTCATCAACATTCAGACTCTTACAATGTCTATTCACTTAGTCTCAGTTGCAATATATAAAAATCCAAGCCTGGCTAACAATTAAAAAAAATAATTTACAAATAGAAATACCAAGTTATTTTGTTGACAACAACATACTGGAAGTGGGTCATCCCATTAGCTGAAGAGACACAAATATTCTAGGGGAAAAAAGAAGAATAAGAAATAAGCCTCAAATAATTTTCCATGGACAAACCCTTTGAGAAGGAAACTCCCAGCAGCTGACACGCTGGGCTTCTGTGCCTCAGTGCACCAGCCACATGCAGCAAAGACAAAGGTCTGTGCAAAGATGATGTGTGGCAGGCCAGGTTGCAAATGGAATTGCTGTCACCCATCCTGGGGGTTTGCAAGGGGACCTTTATTTTGTGATTGTTGCCCCCACCTCAGCTGGCACCTGACCGATGCACTCTGGCTGTTTTGAAGCCAGGCACAAGGCTCTCACCAGACACAGGGTCTCGGTGTGGAAAGCAGAGATGCTCAGTGACTGTGCAGTGCCTCGGGTAATGCCCTTCCTTTCCTGACCTTTGCCACCCAAAGAAATGAGACAGTGTGACAGAGGAGTCGCCCCAGCTGTGCAAAACAGCTACGGTCTGGTTGCCATCACTCCAGCACCTGTTTCACCCATGTCAGTCCTCCCTGTGGGTAAGGAGTGGGAAGCAGCCATGCAGCCCCTTTCCAGGGACCCCGTGGGGCAGAAGGACTTGGCCCATTCTGCCTTCCTCTGTGGTTCACAACATTCCCAGCCATGCCACAGCCAGCCCCCCGTGTCTCCTCATGCCAGGGAAGACACCCAGTCAGCTTCACAGATTTTCTCAGCCTTCAGGTCACCCCACTGGATTGTCCAGGTCCATAACCAGGTTTTGGGGGTGCATCATCCCTCAGAAACCCTGCAGAGATGTGGGAGGGTGGTGGATGCTCTTCCCAGAGGGTGGGAAATCCCTGCCCTTCCTTTCCAGGTATCCTCTAACAAAGAAGAGGGGCAGGCAACCACTCAGGTGTACAGAGGTAAATGCTGCTTTACTCAGATACAGGCCCCATCTTCACATCTCTCCCTATGTCACCAGCTAACCTGGCTGGCACCATCATCTTCTGACTCATAATAGGTGCTTGCATTTCTCTCAGGAGAGTGTTGGTAATAACAAGCTTGTGAATTGCTGTTCTGCAAGACATTTAAAGGCTCAGTAAAAGCAGACATCAACAAAATAAAAATCTACTGCAGCTAATCCAAGTGCCTAAAAATAGGGTGCAAAAATTGCTCTGCTGCAATAAACCTACATGTATTTATAAAGTCACAGAATTGCATCACAGCCACAGAGCTGAAAACTTCAACAATGACTATTAATAAAAGATGGGGAAAAGTAAGTTTCAAAACACCAACAGAACAGGCATAAAGTTAACATACAGCTTCTGATGGCCCATGGACTGCTCAGTTTTCAGTAGTTCACCTGAAACACAAAGCCAGCACATGATGCAGTCATCAGAATGCTGAAGGAGGCTCTGAGCAGTCCTAACTTCTGGGACTGTGCCCTGCTGCCATGGAAGCCTTCTCCACAGGCTCAAGGAGGGGGCTCACTTCATGCCAAAGGAGAACACTTGCCTTCACAAATGGGACCCAGCTGGGCAAACTTCAGCACAGTCTGTGTTTAGTTGCTCACAGTTTTGGACCTGATACTTTCCATGAGGAGCAATATTTTTGGAAAGAACTCAGGGCAACTTGAACACTTCCTTATTCCAGGATCTGACAAGTGCTAAAAAGCCCTTTGCCCTCTAATCTCTTTTTTGATGCACTATAATAGCCTAAAAGATGTTTGGGGTGAAGTTAGAGATAAATGAGATTATAGAGCCAGTTTTATGCAATAGTCAGGTCAGCCATTTACAGCAATCACTTTTGTCCCTAGAAATGATCAGGTAGGCACCAAAACCCATTTAGTAGTTCTGCCACAGAACCCCCAACAGAAAGAAAACTGCCTCCCAAGTCGTCATCTCAGCATCTAGTTGTGTTCTCAGCTCCAGGGCTGTCAGTTTAAGCAGATCATTTCACAGAGGAAGTAGCACATGCATGAGGCCTGCAACAGCACTCTGTGACACAGGACACAACAGCTGCCTTACAGAGAAACACCTCCTGTGATCAAGGAGATCTTGCCTCACATTTGCTACACAGAGGGTCCGTGTTGTACAAAACCACCACTGACACAAATACTTTCCCCTGTGGCTCAACTCCCGCTCCCAAACGACAGTGTAGAGGTGTCCTGCTGGGGCACCAAGCCAGGGACATCTGGCTACACCCTCTCCCAGCCAGCAACCCTACCACAAACCACAATCACCCACTGCAAAAGCAAGTCCTTTATTTCCTTTCATTTCCCATGAGAAAATAGCCCAAAGTCCATCTAATCAGGGCAAATGCACACAGCTATTATCCAAGTTCCTGCATCTTGATAACCAGTGCGGCCATGGAGACCTGGCAGAGGTCACACACTGGGAAACTAAAGGACTTCCATCACATGCTGGAAACAGTGTTATGGGGAGCTGTTCTATTGCTGTTCCATAAACATCCGGGATAGCTGGACAACTTGGGCTGCACGCAGCTGAGTACCAGGGTGCCTGTCACCACCAACACAGACTGGTTGTGCACTGTGACCCACGGGCAGCACTGCACCTCAGGACACCGGGGTTGCTCATGTACCACATGCTGCAGGGCAGGGACAGCAAGCCAAAAACAGCCCTTGTGTCTGCACCCTTGTGAACAGCCAGCTCTGAGTCTCTATGTTTTATTTAGGTGGCACAAACCTCAGCTGGTTCTCAGTGCATGGTCCATGCATGAAGTTCCTCATGGAAAACATTTCATACAGTGCAGTGTGATAAGAAAAATATTTCCACAAATGCTTAAACATCTTCCAGTGCTATAAGGCATCCAGGTGGAGACCTTTCAACTCAGTATATTCTGGGATTCTGTAATGTAAGTGGATTTAAACCACTTCAAAAAGTAAAACCTAAATATTTCCGAGTTTCCACCTGCACAGGCTCCAGGCCAGGTCTGTCAGAGCACCCGTGTGCCCCTGAGCACTGCTGGGACAGACTCAGCAGCACAGAGTCGGGGCAGTGCCTGCATCCTTCACCTCCCCGGTTCATTTCCAACCTTCACCAGGTTTTCAGAACCAAACTCCTCCTTTCTCACTCAAACCCAGAGTTTTTAGCATCACTGGCTGATTGCTGCTGGGTATGAGGTCACAGCAAGGCATCCAGAGTAGGGAACAAGTCCAGCAACTAACCCAGCAAATAAAGGTTAATGCTATAGAGTAAAGCTATTGAGGTGTCTGGAGGTCTTTCTTCCCTCCGAGATCTGTGTTCTGCCTGCTTTGCAGCTGTCATATTGCTTAAGTAAATCAATAGCCAATAGCTTCATTCATGTTCAGTAAAGAGCCAGAAAGACTTTTTGTTCTGGGGTTACGCACAGAAGAAAAACTGTGGTTCATAAACATTATGCTACAATGTAATCACTTCTATCCTGCCATCACACACTTTGTGAGACAAAAAATTGCAACAAACTCCGCCTGAAAATATTCTGTCTACAGTTGTTAGAAATATAAACATCTCCCAAATGATCTCTCAGATCTTAAATTAAAAACGAAATAAAATTTTTAAAATTCGATTTAAAAAATAAAGCCTAATGGGGAAAAAAAAGTTACCAGGGTACGATGGCAAGTGCTGTGGTCCAGCCACTACCTGAACTTTAGGGGTGTCTGCATGTGGGTTCAGCTCCAAACTTCAGGACATCTAATATCAGCACTCTGTAGACACACAGACATGCTGGCACTTGAGGTCGTCCTGCTCACTTAGCTCTACAGATTTCAACTAAATCAGCATTATCTTTTTCTCCCATCCTGCCACAGTCAGACCTTGCCACAATCATGGTGAATTTTTTCAACATTTTTAATTATTTGCATTTTTGACTGTTTAAGGAGAGCTGGCTCCAAGAACCTTTGCAGAACATGCCCTTACTATGAATGCAAGCAGTCTCTAGCAATAGAGTTTAAAGGACACAGAAGGATGACGTAGACAAGGGCTGCTGCTGACACAGCCAGATCCAGTGCTTGTCCACCTGCAGAGCTGAGCTGCTATGGGGCAAGGACGTGGGCTGGAACTGGGATGCTCACACCTCCCTCATCACCAAGCCTGGCACCAAACCATGGAAAGATGAACAGGATTAGAGGCTGCAGGTGCTCCTTCCCTGAAATTGCTCTTGCAACCACTAATTCTCTTCAGGGCAACATTTCTCTTCTTACCTTGCTGTTACCTGCCCATTTAAAGCTGGAATTCGATTTAACACGCATGCTTATTTCTGCCTTCCCCAAGGGCAAGGAAAACAATGCTAACCCATACAGGGCCAGGCTGGGTTATAAACACAGACCCTGATGACTCCTGGGCAAATGTTTACCAGCAGGAAACATTACAGAATCACAGAATATGCTGAGGTAAAAGGGATCTACAAGGATCATTGAGTCCAACTTTCAGCCCTGCACAGGACCATCCATAAAACTACTGACAATGTCTGTCATGAGCTGAACTGAGGCTCTGGACCTAAAAGCTCTGATGTACATGGTTTCCAGAGGATTCAAATTCTGCAGCTATTTACAGACACATGGTTGAGGGCCATTCACTATAAGCATGAGGTGGAAGCACCTCAGGTGAAGAGAAATTCCACCTGAAATGTTTATACCCGTGTTTGTTCCTGAGCCGTTGCTGTGGGAAGGAGTCAGATGCCACACATTGCCACCAAGCTCCTCAGGACCTCTGCAAGGAGAGAGGCATCGGCTTCCAGCCAGCCCTGGCTTCCCTCTCTGGGGCCAGGACTGATGGAGCCCCTGTGCCTGCTCGGACTTCTGCCACCACCACTGCTCCCTGAAAAGGGTGACCTTGGGTGACCCAGGCCATGTTTGCCATTTTTCCCCAGGCAGACAGACAAAAGCAATGGAAGATGTAATATGTTTTGCACATTTGCCCAATGCAATTAGCAACAGGCTTTTAGCCGAGGGGCTGCATTGTCACACTCAGCTGGAGCCAGCTAAGCTGATTTGTCCGTGTTCGCAAAACTCCCCTTTCACAGGCCAGTGACTATGGTCAAAGGACAAACCGATGAGGTCCCATGATGGCCCCAGCTGCCAAAAGGTCCACCCCCTCCACCTGGCCCTACAGGGAGATTGGAAATTTCTTTGTCCCTGTTGGACAACCAGGTCCACGCTGCAGGAGCTTCCAGGCTCCCTCATTCTCCTGTTCTGCACTGGAAGTCTTCTGCCCCAGCTTGTCTGGCCAAGTGGCTAAGTCCCCCATGCCAGCACTGTGGCATGCAATTTGTATTTGCAAACTACACAATGTACAAACCCAAGCATAACCATCGCTTGCTGTTGGCCCAGGGGAAAATGCTTGCACTCCAGAGCACTCACCACAAGGCACAAAAGGAGCATCAGCCCAGCAAACACAGGATGCTCCATACCCAGTCACTGAAAGTTTGCTAAAGGAGATGCTGTATTAACAATAACAACGAAAAGAAAAAAAAAAAAAAAAAAGAGAAAAAAAGAAAAGAGAAAAGAAAAGAGAAAAAGAAAAAAAAGAAAAGGGAGGTGGGGGGGCAGGGGAAAGAAAAGAAAAAGCTCTCCTCTTCCCGCCAAAAATTATGCAGCAGCAGGTCCACAGAGTGTCTGCCAGATGACCCGCTTGTCACACTCATAATTGCTTCCCATCTGGTGTCTGGAGCACACAAAGCCTGGCCGTTTGCCAGCGCAGGACGACGCACAAACTGGCCTACTTCTGGTGACACGGGCCCTCCAGACACCGCTGATCCCCTCTTTCCGTATGGCTGAGGAGAACGTGGCATTCATTTGTAAATTGCCGGCGGCTGATTTATCCGGCTATTCGGCCCCGCTCAGGCTTCCCCGTGGCTGCGCGGTGCAGCCCCGGCCCCGGCGCCGGGGCGAGCCCTCTCGGACACCGAGTTGCCACAAGCACTCGCCCGCCAGCGTGAGAAGTACGCGGACAAGGACGCTGTGCGCCCGCACACCGCCCAGCTCTGAGATGAGCGCAAGCCAACTCATCCCGACACGTACATGGAAGCACATCCTCGGCTGCTCCGATGCACAAAGCCGATTCCTTTTCCAAACTCTGTCTTCCCGCCTAAAGGGTATGCATAGCTCGTGCTGTTCAGACAGTTCCTACAAAGACTTCTGAGATACTTTGTATGCTGCTTATGAGCAGTCTTCCAATAAGCACTTTTCTGAGTTTCTGTCTGCTCTACCAGTATGTCCTATTGATAATTTTAAAATTTTTTATTTAATCCCTACTGGCGTAAGAACTTGACACCTTCAGAAAGCTGAGCAAATATTCCTCAATCTATGTGACAGACCATTTCGAAGCAGAGTGCACAACACTCTAAGGAGTGCTCTGAAGCTCTGATGGTTGTGCCACCACCAAACATCACTTTTTACAAAAAGTAACTATGACCAAGTAACTGGCCAATGGTGGGCAAGGAAGTAAATGCTAAGTAAGCAGAATTCTCCCTCCCCAAGAGAGAAAAGCACCCCTTGCCCTCAGACCATGACACAGGACAGTCACACATGTCCATCCCTCCCAGCCAACACACAGCCCATTCCCATCTTGCTTGCACTAAGGCCAATAACATCCATTGTCTCTGTAATCAGAGGGTGTGATGACACAGGAAATCAGAGGTCAGGCAAATAATCCAGAGGACTCTAAAAATAAACCCACATTAGAACCCAAAATTTCTGTAAAACATAGTAGCAGGTAGACAGAACTCCCACTGCAATAGCAACTGCATCACTGGGGTGATACAGCCCAACAGTGGGCACTGTCAGAGGACTCCTTTCAGTTCTGTACCTCACAAAAAACACACACAGCAATGAAGCTGAACAGAAAATGAAATTAAAAAAGAAAACCACACCACCAACACAAGCTGAAACTGAAGAATGCCCTATTGCACATCTCTTACTCCAGATGCAAACAGAAGCTGCACTACTCTGGTTTCTTCATTAAGGTGATACAGTGGGTATGAGCATTTGAATTTTTACTTCATACAAAAATGTAAGATTGTATATAAATGTCCAAAGCTTACCTGTTCTTCCAACACATCATGCTAGCAGAACTACAAGGATCCCATTGTTCCCTTCAGCTGCAGGGCAAGAATCCAACCCACTCGAGAATAAGCTGGCTGTCTCCAGGGGAAGCCACACAGACCAGCATGCTGCAGCTTCAAGAGGGACCAATCTTTTGGCCCTGCTGGCACAGAAACAGTAATCCACAGCTTCCTCATGAAAGTAAGCATTTAAGCCTGTAAAGCTTCAGCTTATCCAACGTCAAGGAAACTTATGAAAAAAAATTAAATGAGGTCTAGCACTAGAAGACATCAGTATATTTTCTGTCTAGGTACTGAACCATATCAGAGTATTTGTCACAAAACCAAATGCAAGAATTAATTCCAGTTTCAAAATTTTTGTTGTTGGCATTGTGTGTCTTGGTCATAGGTATGGTGCAACCTTGGTCCATTAATATTCAGTGTTAAAACCCTTATTTCACAAAGCTTGATTCACTCACGGCATTGGATCAGTTTTAGTTTGTTGCAAATCTAGTAGAGTTATGTAAAATCTGAGTAACAGCAGTAGGAACTGGGATTATTCTCACCAGTTAATTCCTTAACGACCACTTCTTCCAAGTAAAAGTCAGACCCATAACAAAAGCTTCCACAGTTTTCATATAATAAAACTTAGGATTGTAGCTCCTGCCAAACCTGCCTTACTGGCTTGTCCATCTGCTCTACTTTGTTTCACTGGGGAAAGTCAATACAGAAAAATCAATTTGCTGCATCATTAGACTTTTCTTTCCTTTACCTACACTTCACCCCCACTTCAGACAACAGCAGCCAGCCACGACACAAGCAAAAGCCACCTCACTTATCCCAAGTGACAGAAAATTTCACACCTGCAAACAAACATGACCAGGTCTGCAGATTACTCATATAGTGGTCTGGCTATGACAGCCAAAGCCCCTGTAAGAGTCAGAGTTTGCTCATACAGCTTAAAGCTAGATGATACAAATTACCAGGACCTATTTCTGAAGAACTGGCTCATGTTAGTCCCTCTTGTTCTTTTACTTCAACAGATTACCCTAATTGTCATTTATATTGTCACAAAACTGGGAAATTGAAATTTTACACTGAATGCCCATGTTCCTATCAAAATAGGAGAGTTCAAGTCTAACACTAACTCAGATTAATATATGTTTGTGAGAATTACTTAGGGAAGGAAAAAAAATAAAAATCACACTGCACAATTTACACATGTATTTACCTCCCAAGACTCAGGCACACATACTAAAATACTTTTACCCTGCAAATGAAAGGAATGCAACAAGAGCTTTACACTTCCAGCATTCATTCCTCAAATTGTCTGCTATACATAAAAATCTGTGTTATGGCTTTGAGAGACAAATACAAACTGGTAATCAGATACAAGCAGGCTTACATGTAGGTTGTATTGAAGCAGGTACTGCCAAGGGACTCCATCCTGCTGTGTCTGATTCCCATGTCTGCTATCCCTGCCCAGTCCAGAAAACACAGGTCTCTTGCAGTTCCACAGGCACACATACATACGTGTTGCTTTAACAAGCACTGAGTGTTCCAGTTTTCAAACAAAAGACACTTACAGTAACCTGGTACATAGATGCTTTATTTCTGACATTAATGCGGTCTGTATTGTGAGATTCTCTTACATAAAAGAAAAGTTTGTAGTACAACAAAAACTAAGATAAACAAGGCATTTTTTGCACGTTATGTCAAACCTTAGAACAAAAATATGGTGTAGTATGTATTTAGGTTTCATGCAAGTTTGGCTGCTGCATGTACAATTTACCTATAAACTGAAAGAAATGCAAATGCACACAACATTCAAAAAGTAATTAAGATGCCTGACACATGAAAGATTAAAACCTTCCTGCTAAAGCAACAAAGTAGGAGTTAACTAAATGATCCAACCAATACCAACACAAATTATTACTACTTACCATAAATCTACGCTTAAACTTGGTATAGGTAGTTCAGATGATACCATTTCTACTTCAATATACCATCCAGATTCTAGATAGTAATTCTGTCTTAATGTCTGATTTCATTTTTTGTGAATTAAATGCTGTCTCCAGAGTTACATGTTGCTGTTAAATCCATTCTGGTAATGCACACCTAAATCTAGCATTGCCGAGAATTCCAATTGACTCCTCTAAATTTTGCTAGGTGAGGAGTAATCCTGGTATGATGGGCATTTTCTGATCCCTTGCTTATAATAGGATTCCCGCCCCCCTTAAAATTTTGATGTGAATTAAAAATTGCTAAAAATGTTTGTGCCTACTACTATCAGAGCCAATATCAAAAAGCTCATAAAAACAAGGATTGTATAAGCTTTGAGATGCTTAAAAAAAGTGTAAGAACCCATTACCTTCCTTGTGCCACTCATCACATGTTAAAATTCTCCATTAATTAATTTCTCTACCATCTTTGATAATAAAGTGTTAGGAACACTTTCCACACCCTGCATAGTACTGGTTGATCTCATAAAGTTAACTAGAGAACCTGACATCATGTAATTTTACATACAGTGCATATGATGCTCGCTCTTTCCATCTCTCATAGCAGCAAGCCGATTCTGCCACGATCTGTAGCAGCACACCCGGGAGTGGAGAGGAAGAGTGTTTGAATTATAAATAACTAAAACTACAGTGTACAATTCTATTTACCTGTCAGTATCTGTTGAGAGCACTCCATTATAACTTGCTCGAAATCAACTACATAAAAATCTCTACAACAAAAGCAAACCAAAACATTCCTTCAAAACCAAAAATAAAGACATAAAATAAGTGCAAATACCTAAAATAGGCAACTAAAGCAAGTGTTGTGACCTGTATACCTTTAAATAAGGACAAAGATTTTTCATAAATAAAAGAATGTTCTCTTTGCTCTTCAAACATTTAGTCAGTATATAATGGTCAAAGTTAAGTGCAGATACAATTGTTTTGAGATCCAAGGTGCCAAGTTTCTTAAAAAAAAAAAAGAATAAAATATATATATTGAAAATGCATTAGTTTTTAGTTCCTATGCAGGACAAAGTACTCCTCGGTCTCATATAAGACCCCACCATTTCTTTCTAAATACATTTAAACAAGGTACAGAACAGTTGCTGTATAATACAGGAATACCTTGTAATTATGTTGTAGACCAACATGATTTTAGGGCTATAGTGCAATCTTTATGTAGATGTAACATACAGTATAGTTTTTTACACTTCCTCACTGTAATTCTTCTGCTATTTCATATATTTTAAACTTGTCCTTTTTTCATTTTAGCTGTTTTAACAGGAAACAACATTGGCCTCTAGACAACCTGCATACATATAAATATCTACATTTAAGCTTTGAAATGGAAATAAATTATAAAAACAGACTCCTTTCCAATTTACAAAATTTTCCTTGTTCCTACATACTGTACAATACATTCAACAATCATCTCATTTTGAGATTTATGAAGAAAATACTGATGCTTTACACTAAACTTAATTCACCCCCCTCTGCCTACTTCTAGTACCATTTGCAAATAAATATATTTAACACTGTAGTTAATTTCATTGTTTTGCAGCATACCAAACAAATTAGTAGTGCAACTTTCTATCCTTCCTTTGTACTCCTTTCCATTGTGTTTCTTTATATACTAGAAAAATGCTACATAAGCAAAAGCAAATTCAGTCATGTATGTTGCTCGTTTGGAAACCAGTAACGACCTATAAACCTACTCTATATTGAAAATGCTCTAACAGATAAAAAAAGCGAGGCAAGTCAAAAGAATAAATATGAAAAATAGACCTAAAAACTGTATGTTGTCAGTACTGCAATGTGTTTTACCCTTCTTTATATTATAGGGAGTTACACTTTCAATATTTAAAAAATTCATTGCAGAACTGCTTGCAGTATCCCTTCGTAAAGAATGCAAGAGCTTCATGTCTGTTCTTTGTCAGTTGAAAGAAGAAAGGAAGCTTTAAGGTAGCTTTAAGGTTTCCCTTGGCAGACTCTCTCAAAGTAAAGACTTAACTCCCAAGTATCGCACGGGAATGGCCTTCAACATTGTTTCAGTTTCAATGGAAAGAGATGGTTGTCAGCTGCAGTGACCATCACAGTATCAGAGACCTTGAGTTGCTGTTGGTAGCTGTGTATGTGCTCAGATACCTTCTTGCTTGCTCAGTCATGATAAGCTGGTCTTCCGTTTTTCCATAAACAACCGCCTCCCAGTCACGATTTGGCTGCATAAAATAAAATTCTGTTAAAAAGGTTCTTTTAACAAACTAAAATACTTCAGCAATTCTCTTACAATCTTTCAGAGTAATAAGTTATTAAAGCCTAGCAATAGTATATTTTACTGAGAAGGATCCAGTTCTACAGTACAATACCTAAAACCTGTGACAAAGCTCCCTCTCCACCCCTTAATCCGGCTCCCAAGCAGTGCATCTGCGTTATGCTTCAAGTTCTAACACACAAAATGAAAAACACTCTTCAATAGAGTCTAACTAGTTCAAAATTAGTACATAAAAGGGAAGCTAATTAAGTTCTCCTTGAATATTTTCCTCTCTAAATGTGCTAAGTTCAACAGGCAGAAAAACACATTACTGACAGCTGTCTGGAGACACCAAGGAAGGTAAAATGATTTGGCAGCTGAAAAAGAAGATCATGAAGAACTTTACTGAACCAAGTGGCAGCTGTGGAAGAATGGTAAGATTTTTGGGGAATATATATGAAATGGCAAAGGAATTAGGAATAAAAATTATGAACGGAAGAATAATTAAGCTACTAGTCCTGCTTTTTCCATGAAGTAAAGCCTACACCTTCACATGATGTACTGAATCTCGAGCTGATTTGTTTCAGCTCCAAATTGGACCTGACTCTGGCTGATTGTAGCATGATGAAGAATGCAAGATCCTCTCCCTCCTACATCGAGCTAGAAACTGATCCAAAGGATCAGTTCTGCATATAGAATCACAAAGAAAATTAGCTGTTTGAGTTCCTCTGTAAATTTAGCAGAACTTGATTCATGAAAGAGACTTGGGGTTAGAGAGGCCACAAAACTGAGAGGGAATTTCTCTGCGGAAAGAGCAAAAAGAAAAAAAGATGGTTCAATGAAAATATTTGTGAGTATACTGTGAAACTCAGCTCCTCTTTTAAGTATTCTGAAGACTATACTTCTGGGCCAGAGAGATGTATTCGCCTTTGCTGCAATTCACAGCAAGAGAAATTCTTCTCATTTGTTTTTAAATTTTAATATCACAATTAAATGAACTTTATTCTTCCTTCTCATAAGAGAAGATCAGAAAGTAATAGTGTTGTCTCTGTACCTAAAAACATCATTGTTAAAGCAATTAGGTAGAATATGGAAGATCAGGCTCCAGGTGTCCTGTCTTTTTTTAATTATTATTTTTTCATTAATACAGAGCTGAAGGTAGTCTAAGAAGATAAAAAACTTTATACATTAACACCCTATGGGGCAAACTGGAATTGGTACAAAGTCAGGTCAAAGAATCTCTTCTTAAAGCCGGTGGTTGGGACATACCCAGAGGGAAAACTAGGTTCCATGGTTTTACCAGTATGGAAAATATATGGATGTACAAGAACAGGCCCGTTACAAGAACAGTTACCAAACAGAACCTGTGAATGAACTCTGCTTAATGAATCCCACTGGGCTTATTATGAAGAGTAAGAACCAGAGAAATTTGAGAAACTGAAGTCCTAAAGAAGTTTAGTTTGCACCAGGCCAAGCTTTCTAACTCCTAGTCTTGGGCACCCAGACCTGTTTTGTAGGTCTTCCCTACCCTGTTTTTTTCCCCCCCACATCTAAATCTTAGTGAAACATCAGTTTGTTTCACTGAAACAAAGTGTGAAACACCATGGTTGTATTTAAAGAACTTAGCTATGAATAAACACTTTGCAGACAAATGACCAACTTAGAAGAAATAAGGATCATCAAAACACTGGCTGAAACTGGATCACTGATTTCAACAATTCTAGATATTAGTGCAAGACAGAAACAAAACAACACAAAATTTCTTTGTTAACCCACTAACAGAACTAACAGAATTCTTTGTATCCAGACCTGAAGAGCTTTCTCCATTTTGACATTTTTTGTAGCACATGCATTCAGTTTCTTCTTAATTACTGCATTTGCTTTGTTTGCTGGATTTGTATCCTGTTTTTCTGATGTCAGGTTACATCTGTTGTCCTGAATTTCCAACAGTGGTGTCATTAATAAAGATGTGGTATATGCATTTTTTGACTATTGACGAAAAAGAGGGTAGGGAACAGGAATAATAATTAGTAATTAATACAAAAAGACTTCAACTGCTGTGTTCAGAGAAGCCAAAATGTAAACAAAGCAAATACTATCAGACCCTAGGAAAGAATCTGAAAAGAAAATGTAATGAACAATATATGAAGAACTAGCCTGGTCCATACTGGAATCCATAGTCAAGACTAAGCATAGTACAACAAGAAGCTGCTAGCATGGTTTAGGTATCACTGAGTAGACAGTTTCTTTACTCTAAAGCCACACTATTCTGGTAACATTTTAAGAACAAGACTTGATAAAGCAGTAACTACAGCACAGCTTTAAAGAAAAAAGCTTGTAATTTACTTCTAGGATAACCCTTATGAAAGTAAGGACAAGGAGACTAGAGTCAAATAAGATCTCATCAGTTTCAGGGGGAGGAACTGCTTTAAGAACTGAAATAAGCACTGGATGGATCATTACAGAAGAATTTTATATATTGGTAGTGTCGATGGAAATAAAAAGAAATTAATCCAGCTTCAGTATACAAAAGGGGAAGACAGATATATGTCAATTTTAAAGACCAAAAATTAGATGACAGTGGCATAAGTAGTTGCTTTCTTACAAAAACACCCCACTAAACCACCTTTAAATATTTATTCTACCTCAGACCTTATTCCTAAATTATCATCATATGGACACACAATTTCTACTTACAGATTGGTATATTCTTCATTTTTAAATAAGATACTACCACTGTCTCACTTGCTAGGAGTGAACGTTCCTGTTGCACCAGCATTTCTCATGAAAATAAAGGAAAATCAACTTTTCCCTAGTCCCCTGCCTTTAACAGACCACAACATCATAGTGTATCTTAATAACCTGGACATCAGCAATACACAATATACCGTGTCGTAACAAGACATTACTAGGAGAACACCAGGCATTTTGGTTATCACTGGAATGGCTGCAGCACTGCTGCTCCTCACAAGAGATGTTCTTGGGGAAGATGGCAATTCCCACTAGGTGGCAGAGGACCCAACAGGCAGATCCCAAGGCTTGGCACAGAGTCTAAGAGGCACTTTAGAGTGGAATTTGAGAACCAGCTAGAAAGGAGTACGACTTAAGCACCTTACACAGTCTTTAAAAAAAGACCTTGGCTCCTACATTCTGAATATAACCTTAAACCTAATCAAGAAGCACAGACATTTACTCTTTAAGAACTGGAACACATACATGCATTAAGAACTCATTAGAACAAAGTTTTCCTACAAGACTACAGAATAAGCTATTCAATTACTCAACTGAAAAAAACATTGAGCTGCTTTTTAAAGGAAAGAGGGACCAAAAAACCTCTTATCTGATTTGTTCATGTCTTGGTTATTGAGGCAGAAGTATTCAAATTCCTTTAGGCAGAGGGAGCACACAAACTTCATCTTTTACACGCTTGATATTTCTTAAAGTATTCCCCTACTATCTGAAGCAGGAAAAACATGCTGCCTAACATGCAATTATGTATTTTCAGAACACATCTTCCAGACTGTCAAGCATGCACAGCACAGGAGCAAATGTCATCTTCCTGGTATATTACAGAGAGCTTCAGCACGCTGTGTATACTAAAGTTTATAGGTAACCATCATGGAAACAGCTTTGCCACAAACCTGTAAGGCATTCACATTATTTTACCTACTCTGAAGGACTGAAAGGAAAAATTCATGTGTGAATTCAAGCCCAATGCTCACCTATTTCTTAAGTATTTAAAATAGCATTTTAAACTGAAGGTATTTTTCATTTTCTAGATGTATTCATCTAGCAGCTTCAATCCAAAAATTTATTTTAGTTGACAGAACAAAAGATACACAGTTCCGTATTAATAGTGCTGCCAGTGATACTCTTCAGTGAGTTTAGTTTAATTCTTACCTGTACATCTAAACTATTATCTTCTGTCAAGCGCTGGGCCCCAACCTCTTCTTTTTCCTGTGAATCTAGGACCAGTGATTTTCTGACTTTTTTAGAAAAGTTGTGCTGAAATAAACATTTTGCAGAGAAAAATTGTAAAATATTATTTTAAAGCAGTTATTCCCTATTTGAAATTACTATTGTCATATTACCTCCTGCTTGCAGTTTTTATACAAAGTGTCATCTTCCTCCTTGGGAAATATATCTGTTCCAGTTTCCTCTTTCAAAACTTCCCTAATGTCTTCCTCCGAGAAGGCAAGTGGTTGTGACTAAATGTTCATTAAAATTGAAGAAGAAAATACAGGAAGTCTATTAGTTGCCAGTTCTTACCATATTCTACTTTCAGCTAATGCAGGACAGAAAGGAGATCTTGCAAAACATAGCAAGAAAGGACCTAAGCTACTGTAGTTAAAAAACTACAGGGCTACATTTCAAAGCTATGAAGATTTTTTTAAGTTCATCTTATTCCACATTATTTCTAGCCAGATAAAACACAGTGCCTCAAAAATGCAAGGTAGCATTGAAGAAGACAAACTACTTGTTTGCACTTATTAGTAATGGTTATCCACTGACAAAAGGGATAAAAATAATTTATATATACTAAATACCTACATAAACACATATATGTATATATACACACATAAAAACATAATAAAAAACTGTGATAGAAATGTATAACTGTTGTTGTGAAAAGAATTTACACCAATTTTAACACAAATCTTTGAATAAGACATTGATAGTCCTAAGTACAGTACAGAATTTCACAGAAGCCATACAGATGGCTCCTTTGTGTACCAACAGGAGAAGAATTCCCTTAAGCCCTCAAAATTTGATTTTGAACAGGAGGTTAATAGTGGACAGAAACAGGAATGCCAAACCACTCCATTTGCATAGTGAGGGACTGTGAATCTATAGGGTAACACAGATGGTGCCAAGCCCTGTGGCAAAGTCTGAGCTACCTTCTGTGTTTGCAGAAAAGTAGTCAATATATATTGGTTGGAATTTTTTCAGAACTTGAAAAGCATATGTCTACTGAATTCCTAAAGTTATTATGCATTAACATACCTTAGCTAGGCTAGGAAGAGAACAAAAATTGAATTCATTTGGAACAAACTAACAAAAAAAGGTAACATTATCCATAGTCAACAAAACTAAAAAAAAAGTCTGTGACAGCCAGAAGGATCAGAGGAGCATGAACTGCTATACTAAAATTTTGGGATTTAGGATGAAGAAAACTGCTAACATCACTCAAGATTATCACACTGTGGTAAACACCTAGTTTCTCTCCTAGTGCTGTTGAAGAACCAAAACCAAAGAACAACTCAGCTCTTACATAGTCCAGAGGATTCAAAGATAATGCAATTTTTTAAGTGAAATGTGAAAGTTGTTTAAAATAATGAGGTCAGTCATACTCATCTACAGCAGCTTGCTCTTACTAGGTTACCCACCTGGAGAACCCCCACCCATTCATTCTCTCTGACTTACAATTTTTCTTTTGACAAAACAGAATCCTAAAGTATTAAAATTAAAATGTCAGGCAATTATGTAACCACCTTGTAAGAGACGCAGTGTTAGCAAGGCTAGGCAAATTTAAAACAACTCACAAACATGAAACTGATGTATTTAAGATTACTGTGGATCAAATGATTACATGTACCAAACTACTATTCAGGAAGATATTGCCTCCATACCACACAAGTCTAACAACCAAATCCGAAGTGTTTTTGATTCACATTCTAGTTGTTCTCTAGGATAAGAAAATGCTTTCTAAGATCACACGGAGGCTTACAATACCTAAAAACCAAGAGGGCATTTAGACTTCAACAAAGAAGAAAAGAAACAGTATCATCACATACCATAAGTCTGAGGGGACCATACTTTTTTTCCTGAGCAGCCAAAGCATTTTTAAAAGGAGTTGGTGTCCTTGGTGTTGAACCCAAAAGAGATCTTCTCATTGTGGGAGTTCTAAAACTATGCAAGCATAAAAAAGCATTCATACACACATTTTAATATTTTAATATTTTATAATTAGCAATACAATTAAATTACTCTAAGAAAAATTTTAAAATACTTTAATTTACACAATAGATATCACCACCATGAATCTGAAAGTACTGAGATCACTATAGCATTACCCCATGTGTATTAAACTTTAATTTAGTAACACCACTAGATGTTTAATGTGATAAACCTACCCCACATTTTCCTTTTGATCTTGAGGTGTCATTTCCTTGTGTAGAGGAGTTGTAATAAGAACCTTCTGCCCACAGATTGGAGTCGATGTAAATGCAGGATTTTCAAAGTTAAACTGCTCGTTTCCAGAGCAAGTGTTGAAAAACTAAGCACAAGAGGGGAAAAAAAAGCAGCAACCTTACAGGACGAAATTTCACCATTGTGCTGAACACCAAGCAAAACTCCCAAATTATATACACATATCTGAAAACTGACATACTGACAAATCCCAGTACTTTATTCTTGACTTACACTTATTGTTGAAACCTTGATTTTCTTCTTAAAATCCCTACTACTTAATTTGGTCACAGAGACAAAAGGTCTCTATCAACAATTATTTGCATGAGAAAATGTGAGCTGAGACACAGGTTGTCACCGGCTGCTGCCACCCTCCCCGTCAGTCTTCAAAACAGAGGTTGTTCAAGGATTTATTTTTAAGATATTTACCCTTATGCAGATGCTTTAAGAAGTTATTTTGACATATTTATATATGCTACAATGTACTACTAGGGAAGAAAGTACTTATAATTTATAACCCACCCACTACAGTCTTCATGTCTAGCCATATTTAAAGATGCACTCACCTGTGATGGAGAAAATGGTAGTGTTTTCACTGGCGTCCGCTTTAGTGCAACATTGACGGCGTCGTTACACAAGCCATCGTTCGGGTCAGTCACCGGGGACTGCCCAACACGCAACCTCTTCTTCTTTCTCAGGATAGTAGGTGGATTGCTAAACTTAGTTAAGCTTGAGGTTGTTGAAAAAACTGTTTCCTCATCCCCACTGATGCTGCTGCTGTGGTTTTTGCCATCAAGCATAACGCCGACATTATACTGGCACTCAGCAGCCCCTTCACTGTGTTGGAGCCGCATGAGTTTTACTGGAGCTGGCTTGACAGGGGATACAACGGCCTCCGAAAGCTCGAAACAGGTATCGCTCCACCCTACCGGGTCCTGCGAGCCAAGATGCAAAACACAAGCAGGCTTATCCAACATTACTTCACAACGTCCAAGACATTCTATCAACCCTCCACCTCCACAAGCTGTATACTGAATTATTCCCTGTGTCTTTCATACAGTCATAAAATATTGAATGTTTTAAAACACAATTCTTTTAAAACAGGCAATAAATCACATGACAAGGTGGAAATTATAGACAAATACAAAATAAGGTAATTTTAAGAGTATTTTACACATATTGTGTAAGTTGACGTTCCTAATTAAACGCTTCTTTTTAACACAGAATACAAACTTACAATTTCCATGAGGTCTAGTGTCTCTGCAAATTCTGGAATGGTTTGTAGAGGTGTTAACATTCTATTTGCTTCTACACCCAAATACTTAGGTGGTGAATTCTGCTGAACAGGTGTGATACGGGTCTCATCCATGCTGTAGAAATCACTTGTTTGTTCCTCAAGGCCACTTAGTGTATTAGGCATACAATCCTCCATGATAAAATTTCCAGACCAACAAGACAAGCTTCCAGCTTGCTAAAAAGTTATGAAGAAACATGTTAATCTTATTGAACTTAGAGGTTGAAAAGAGGCAAATATGTGACTGCTGGATGGGAAAAAAAAGGAGTGTGTGGAAAGACTAAGCATAGCTATTAATTTTGGCATTTTCAAATACCAATTATCTGTTTCAATTAACACAGTTAGTCTTCTCTTTACATTAACATACTCAATATTCTCAAATTGCGTCAGATTTTTATCTTATCTCCAATTCATACCTTATACACACTCATAACTTAGGTAATTATGGACTGTATTGGAAGCCATCTCTGATGCAAGTTTCCTGCGTACCTGAACACCAGTATATTATAAAGTCATCTTCAATACAGAACACAGGTAAATTTTAAGATTAGAAAATGTTTCTAGACTGTGAAATACTACTTGTTTGATCTGCGGGTTTTTAATGCAGATTTTGCATTAATAGTTTAGTAAACTTCAAAAAGGTTATCCCATTTCAATAGACTGCTTAGTATCCAAGAAACAAATTTTAATTTTCACTGGAAATCTAGAAGCAAACCAGATTCTACTAGATGAGTAGAACACTGCACTGTTTCAAAAGAATGCCAGGAATAACTCCATCACATAAAACTTCAAGTTCACCTGTATTCTAATCTAGTGATCAATATGGTTGGGTTAGTTAGGTGTCTGATATGCACAGCTCTCTGAGGAAATCAGTGACTGTCATCTGCAAGTTACCCTAATTCTACAGAATTAGGGAAATTCCACTGAATTTACACACAAATTGTGTGCAGTACATATTTATTTACTGTTTGTCACGTCCAAATGTGGATATTAAGTATTGCAAGCACTCACACTGAAGTTTGAGGAAAATATAATCTACAGGACCTTTCAAAATCAAATGGGGCAAAACCTATGCATTTTTCACCTTTCTCTACTGAGCACATGATCAACATTACTGATCCATAAAACTGAATGGCAGTGATATCAAACGTGTTACCTCATGAAAAGGATTAAAACACTGGGTCTTAGGAATTGCCAAATTGCTGCCTTTCTGCTGCCTTCACAGTTTAGAAAACTGCATTAAAAATAAGTTGTCTCAGTTCTAATACATAGATTTTAGTTTTACAATGCAATAGCCACAGGTTTGATTTTAGACAGGTGAAAAAACCACAACAAACCAAACAACCATTACTGAATTACTGAGGATTAACCTCAGTAATGCGTATTCAAATATTTAGAGAAATTTACAGTCCTTACAGAAGACATTTGTTTTCTTCTGATTTCATTCTCTGCTGACATAAGTAGCAATTCAAGTTCCTTTATTTTCTTTTCTTTATCAGGATCATCATCAATAAATGGCTGCTGAAAAATTTAAGAAAGAAGCCATTACTATTTTTCACTTCCACCACCCCTTCATGGTAAAGATTCTATATTATAACACAGCTGTGTTTTTAACAGGAATCCACACATAGAGGGAACAGAACTGTTCAGATTTTGTAGTACAGAAGTCACTCACAAGCAAAACAACTCCAATTACCAGGGGATGGATCTGATATTAAAGTGGTGTGTAAGGTGGTATTTTAACTGGATTGTAATATGGCCTGCAAGTTATCAGTGTGCTAAAACACTTTCTAAACTAAAGTCACTACATTCTATCTTTAATAGAACCAAGTTTTGGCACACTGGTTTATGTGCCTGTGTTTTCACATGCCTTCTAAAATTTTGTGTTATTTATCCTCCCTATGTGTGTAAGAAAATGTTTCAAATCAGCATTTTCTGACACAGTATCTATGCAAGCAATTCCACCACTACTAGCAGAAAAGAAAATTAATGAATTGGTTTTGATTGGTTTGTCTGTTCTTAACCTCCTTAACACTTTCCATTATTGCTATAACTATAGGTGAGGATATATGCTATCCCCAGTTTAGAGTACTTCAAGGAGCAGAAAGTATCCTATATTTTTCTGTGTAGGACAATCCAGAGTGTCAAAAGCCATACGAGGCTTTGTTGTGACTTGTATTCTTATATCAAATCAGGAAAGAAAATGCAACACGAAACAGATGACCTGCACGGGGAATCTTCAGGTTAGGTAGAGAGTTCTACAGAATGCCTCTATCTAACACAAACACAACATGTATTATTTCCTGTGTCAAAATACTTTTTTTACTAATTCCAAATTCACAAAAAATTCTTCCAATGAGTCATATTAGAAACCAAGATCTATATTCATTCTGCACCACATGAGGAATTTCAGATATATTCCAACTGAACCCAAAGAAGCAAAAGGAAATAATATATCCAATTTCTATTTGTTTTAAAGTTTCTTAATTTTTCAGCATTTAGAATGCTGCAAAAGAGCATCTTCAACTGATTGAAAGATGTTTATCAGTGAGAATAAAACCTAATGAGAACAAAACAGTACACCCAGCAGTGTAAGTCACAGTAAGCTTAGTTTTTCAGATGGGGTTATATTTATAACATATATGTAAATAGTAAAGTCTCGTCTTTAAATCTCTCATAAGTTAGGTCATACTAATATAGGTCACAATTTAGCCTCAAGATTTAACAAGTAGACTATGTTTTAAGCCATATTTCTGTCAGAAATAAGCAAAAATATTGTGTTTCTGGGATATATAAAGAAAATCTCATGTTTCCTAACTAAAATTAACAACTACACTAGCAAGCTTACTTATAGAGGAACCTATATATATAAATCCAGGTGAATGACAGACATTTTGAAGATACACATCTATTCATTTTACTGTATAATATGCAGTAAATTCTCTTTAATTCACAAAGGCTGTTAACAATTTACCTGAACTATGTTGGAAGAAGACGGAGCATGTTCTAGACAGCTGCCTTCTGGTGAGGCATATTGATATGCTGGAATCTAAAACGACATAAAACATTTTACAAACCCTCAACAAAAGTAGGCTATAAAATTATCTCCAGTTTATTATACATAAACTATTTATAGTTTACAAATCCTAAGTTGCCATAAAAATCACAAAAATACTCAACAGATCTTCAGTCTTTCAGATTTGTTTCTCGTTTCAAACCAAATCAATTTTTTGAAACTGGGAAATACTTACTATTCTAAATTTTGAACTTACGTGTGTCTGAACAGGCACATAAAATTGATTCTGAGTGTGCAAGTGTTCCATAGTCAGACAAGGTTGGGGCTGAAGTTCAGCAGAACTAGTACTTTCAGACTTTATAACACTTTGCAAATATCCTTCCTGTTCCACCTTTCTTCGCATTGTCGAATTCCAGTGATTTTTAATTGAATTATCAGTCCTAAAATGAAAGCATAAAACAGTGACTGATTTCCATATCTCAAATTTTAATATATGACACAATTTACAGGGTTTGTAGAGAAGGTTAATCTGAAGCCACAAATCCAGAAAGCTCCAGCAGCTTAGCCTGAAAGTTCTATTACCACTGGGGTTTTGGTATAATGACTGGAAAGCTACCCTTTTTAAAACTTCCTTCTACTAAACTTCAAGTGTGCCGGAAATGAAAATTAAATTTAGTTCAACTCTATTACAGAGGGTTTTTAAGTGATTAGAAGGAATTTGAAGATACCTCCAAAGCGTTAGAGGTCTTTCTATGGGTTCTGACTCTAAGCATGAGGGGGAACCTTTTTTCTTAGATACTTTGAAGAATGTAGTGAACACATGGTTATTTACCCCTCTGCTATAAATCTGCAGTGCATGTAGCTAAAACAATCACCCCACTGTCCCACAGCAAAATAAAGGCACTCTGGCTGGTGTTTGCCATTGGAAGACATCTCTTCTAAAATTGACAGCCTGCAACCCCCACTCTGTTTTATGTGCAGCTTTGTGGAAGAACATCCTACTACCTCTTCATGCCCTTGATCGTGGATAGGATAAAACAGACATGGCATTTTGACAAGCACACTGAAATCACTTTTAACACTAAACAAACATTAAGGCAAGAGTAGACTATAACTGCATTACTGTCTAAAATACTAGCATTATTATTCCTAGCCTTAGGTAGAGGTACAGAGAAACAAAATTTGGTTAAAGCCCCATTCTTCATTTAAGGTCGACTCCAAGAAGTATTCCCCTTTTTCATCCCACTAGCATTGGACTCTACAAATCTTCAAGGTCTATTATCTTTAGCACTCTTTAGTTAAGTCTCAGATTTATTGACAACAAACAAGCTAAATAGGAATTCTTCTGTCAAAGTCATCTTCCTTCTCTGAAATTCTATTTAGATGCAACCTTCTCATTACTCCAAAGGATTTACTGTGAGCTATGGATTTTGTACTCAATCAAAACACAAAATTTTTATGCACACATCTCTCATTATGCCAAGATAATAAATGCTGACATTCCTGAGGCACAGCTAGACAGTCACCTCTTGAACACACAAACTGAATTCAGAAAGGGACAGCTTAACACTGAATTTCAATGAACAGTACAAGGTAAAAGAATTATTTCATTAAACTCTTCACACACTAAAATTTTGTTTTCCACAACCATGGAAATTGGAAGTCAAACTTGAAAAGAAATATAAGGTGAACAATGCATATGATTCATTCTTAACTTAGAGACTTTGCAATGCATGACTCCTAAGCCTGGACTTTTGAAGGTTACTAAGATATTCTTTCATAGGCGTCCAGTTCAACAAGTGCTACACAAAAAAAAAAAAAATCGGATCTTAAACCAGGAAAGTCACCCTCAAATGCATATTAATGAAGGCACTTTGATATCAAGTTTGATATCAAATCATTCTTCTACTACTACTTGCAGTTAATTCAGTTCAACTCTATTACAGAGGGTTTTTAAGTGATCAAGAGGAGTTTGAAGATACATCCAAAGCGCTGCAGGTCTTTCTAAGGGTTTTAAGTCTTTTTAAGAATACGTATCAAATGCAAAAGATTTTTAGCATCTATCAAGATAACTAGGTTAATAGTATGATAATATAATAATACGTGATGTAAGTTTCAACAGATGCTCTCTGACTAACAAGTTAAGATTTGAAAGACTACTGAGATGACCACTTTGCATATTCCAACATCTAACACAAATAGAGTTGAAAAGCACCTTCCAGGAAGAAGTTTTGCTATTTCAGCCCATCGGTTTCCCAAACGCTTGTGAGCTTCATAGATAATTCTGTCCTCTTCTTCTGTCCACGAAGACTTTTTTACCTCGGGGTTGAGATGGTTATGCCATCTTTCTCTGCATTGCTTGCCTATTCTTCCTTTCAGGTGTTTTGCAATTAGAGACCAGCGCTTTGGACCATACTTCTGAACTAATTCAATAACCTGGAATACAGATAAAAAGCACATTTTAATGTCAAAATCTAATTTAACTAATCAAAGGCTGAGAACATTGATAAACTCACATTTTAGAATAGCATTATAATAGTCAACTGATATTAGGCCTAAGGAGGCAGTGACTTGGGGGTTTAAAAATGATTTTTCAAGAAATCAAAAAATTACTAACTCCAAATTTTCTGTGTTTAGAATACAAGTGTATACTGATGAAAACATTCATTTGGAAGTTTCCTTTCTGTCACCCACTGCATAAGCTGACATTAGGAAAGGTCAAAAAAGAAACTGGTAAGATGTTTCATTTGACTATTTTCAACAACATACATATGAGGAAAAACCCAGACCTCTACACCTAGAAATGGAATGGAGGTTGGGAGTTTTTACAAATTAAAAGCTTTTTCTTAAACTAGTAAGAACTGTAAAAAAAATAGATTAGGAAGACCATATTCATAAACTGACAAATAGTAATTTAAAATATCTTAGAACAATTTCAAACAGTAGGAACAAGAAACCTGTTTGAAATAGCACATGAAATCTGTATTTGCACCTCCCTACCAGGCTGTCCAGGTTTTGCAGGCAAAAGGCCGCAATATGAATTAACAACAGTGGGATAAAAAAGGAGCCTAAAACACTGATAGCTTCTTTACAGAAAGAAATAGTTTCCCAGAACATTCTGAGTTGGAAAGATCCCAGAAGGATCATCGAGTCCAATGGCCCATACAGGGATCAAACTCACAACCTTGGCGTTGATAGCACCGTGGTCTAACCAAACAAGCTTATCTCAGGGTTTTAACAGTAGATGATGAAATAATTTCCCTTATTCCCAATCCCTTCAAGTCTGGTGGGTTTGAGGAACAAAAGATGTAAATAAGACCTTTGATCTTTAGTGCTACAAAGAGATCCCCCCTACTTGGTAAGCTAAAGTAATTCAGCCAGCACTCTCACTAAATGGGAAATGAAATTCTTGAGCAGACCTGACATTCCATCTACTTAAGAGAGAATTTTTTTCTTCTCATACATCATAATGTAATATAAGTACCCACATCACAAGATGTATCAGACATCAGCTATATGGGAATGAAACTTAAGAAAAAGTACACATTCTTAGCAGCCATATGCCAATTTTATTAGAGCAGAGTATCAATTAGTTTTTGTTACCCTCTGATCTTCTTCTTTAGTCCAGGGACCTTTAATCAATTCTGGGTTTAGTACCTTCTGCCATCGATGCTGGCACTGAAAATCTGAACGATTCTGAAACAGTTTTAGAAGACCAGTGTAGCTGTTAAACTCTTGAATACATAAAGCTGCAAATACATTCTAGCATGAATTATTAGCTTATTTCAAATTAAATTTGTTCTAAGTATAACAGTTAAATTCTCCCTTATTATTTCTTATTCAATTTTCTTATAAAAACTCTTCCAGGAAAAAAACAACCTTGCATGAAGCTCTAATCTAATTACTTCAATGTACTAATTTGATAATTATATTCAGAACTTACTCTTCTTTAAAAAAAATGTAAATTTATTTTTGTCCTCATTACTCCACACTTTCTCTGAACTTTGTGGTTGATCTATTTTTGACATTATCTATAACTTAAATAAGGGGAAAATTTTTTTAAGGAAATACTTTTTCTTTCAAATAAAAGAATACACTTTTTGCTAAATCCCACATGAATGTATTCTCATCTCTTTACTAGAGTGTTAAGAAAAACAGATTTATATCAAATTTAGTTAACACATACTAATTAAACAACACTGCTTTTGCTGGTCAGAACAGATGGTGCTTTTCTGTAGCTTCACTGAGGATCTTTTGAAATATTGTTCCCAGTTACGAAGGAGAAGTAACTTTCACTTAGCCTCCTAAAAACTATCTATATGAAAGGGTTGGTCCAATGCTTAGAAACATGCAGGTGAGAGTCTGACCCAGGACAGTGTACTTTTTTAACACTGGAACATGATTATTTACTTGCTTCAGTGCAAGCTGTTGGATAGCAAATACCAATTGCAAGGTTTTGCTGGTCTTGTTTACCAAGTAAAGGTGTTACCATGCTAAGATGAAGTTAACAAAGCAGTAGTCTGCAGGACCAGAAAAAACATCCAGAACACTAACACCTGAAATTACACTGTTCAGAGTACCTTCAAACTAATCACAAGTAGTAACTCTGTGATTAAAACTCTATGATTAAAAGCGCACCACATTTTTTTACAAAACATCATCATTTCCTGTTGAAGACAAGCTGTAAAAGACAGACTCAGTATAGAATAGCTGTTACCATTTTCACAAAAGAAAAACATTTTAAATTGTGGCCTTTTAGTGCTTTTATCTTCCAGACACTGCTGAAATCATAATACAATTTGGAGAGAAGAGCAAAACAAATGATGGGATGAAACAATATAATAGTTTCAGTCTGCCTTAGCCACAAAAAAATTGAAAGTGATTACAAGCTACACTCCCTCTCTTGAGAGTCACCTTGAAGCCATCTTCACTTTTTTGGGGCAGAATGGAGGGAAGGTTTACCTGTGCCCAGTCCAGCAACGAAATGAGGGTTTGAAAACACAGCAGTTTGAGGGCCTTTACAATTCGACATACCCCTGGTTTTCCTAGCAAAAGATCATCAGTAGCAAGGAAAGTGGGAATTATGCCAGCCTCTATTATCTGGCTGTTGCAGTAGGTCGCCTAAAGAGGCTGTGCATCCCCATCCACGGAGATACTCAAACCCAGACAGGGGGCAGCCTGCTCCAGCTGACCTTGCTTGAGCAGGGGCCATGAACCAGATGACCTGGAGAAGCTCCTTCCAACATCAATGATTCTGCAGTAGAAAACCTCATCATGCAAGTTTCCTATGGTAACTGGGGAACGTTTTTTCAACCTCACTTGAACCCAGATGAACAACAGGTTTTTTGTCTCCGGAACAAATTATTTTGTTTCCAGCTGGAGAACTTTTTACTAAACTGTTAGACCTTTTAAATGCAACTCCATACTATACCTGCATATCAGCATCACCAAATGTATTTTCAAACAGCTTAATATAAAAGCTTTTTGATTCTCCTCTGCCATTCACTTATTTAACTGATTTTTATAAGGGAATAATGTATACATGAGGAATATGGATTTGCTTATGCATGACTTAAATGCAGAAGCTTTGAGTTTATTCCCTGATATCTATATTTTGCCACTTGAAAAAAAAAAAATCAGAAACATCACAGTTGCACAAAAATATGAGAACAATGCAAAGTTATAGTTGTTCAGCATTTAGAATTCAAGTCTTGTTTTACCCTACAATGGAATTTCATACAACCACATCATCCCGCACAATATTGTAAGAACCTCAAAGGTAGGAGGAGGTTTAATTTTCTGATTTCTAATATTTCAATATTCAATACCACTTCTAGGAAACTATTTTGGCCTTAGATTCTACTGTGGTTTTACAGCAGGCATTTTATAACATTTGTTCAGAAGAGAAACAAACACCATCAATTCGAGTTGTAGATACTTTCTACCATTACCTCAGGGAAGCAGTCATCACTGTAAAAAAGAAAAATCAAACCCAAACAAAAAAAAACTCCAACAAACAAATAAACACATGCGCTCCCTTGCCTTTGGTATTTAAGAAATTCATCCTACTCCTTTCAAGCAATCTTTCAAATGCAACCCATTCTCCTAACTGCTTCAGAAGCAACCTGTGAACTGTGGATATAGCCACCACAAGCAATAGAACCAGTAAGATACAGGAATATATCCCATAATGAAAACAAAGAGCAAATGTGAACAGAAGGCATTTTTGATCATTTAAGACTATCACTGAAGACTGAGCCAATAAGGTTCTTCAAGATCTGAGCAAGATCGCAAGTCTCTTTTAGAAGCATCCTCTAAAATAGTTTTTATTGTTATGTGCTTCTGATTCTATTTCACCTCATTTCCAAATGAGACATATGACCAAAGTAAAGAAATATTAAGACAACTTAACTGAAACAGAGATTCAACTTACTTGTAGATGACTAGCAATGAAAGCCCAATCATCTGTACCATTTTGTTCCACCAGCTTCTTTAGCCTCTCATCCTGTTAAGACATAACCTCAGCCAATAAATTTTATATGCTACTCCAATACAATACTAAATAATAACATATTTCATGAGTTAAGAAGATTAGGTAGGGATCAGACTAAAGCAAAAAAAAAGAGTATTACCTCTTCACGGGTCCATTTCACCTTGCTACATAACTTCTTCAAACCTTTTTGCTGTGGTACTTCATAGTCATGATCCATATATTGAAAGTCATCGTCTTCCTCACTGCAAAGTACAACAGAAGAGTGAAGATCAAAAGAGAGTTTAAAATACCTCTGAATAAACTTTTTTTCTAATTACTTGCACCTTTTTTTCCAATCTGTACATATTGTTCTAAAATGACATATGGGATTTGCATGATCACAAGGTCTGCCTCCAGCAGTTCATCAATTCAAAGTACAGAAATAATTTTAATTTCAAGGCCACACACTGGACAGATAACACATTCCAAGTCAAGACTTAAATTCGAAGTAAAAACTACTTTTTAACATTCGTGTATTTGTATCACATTTTTTCATCTTTATTTTACATGAATGAACTTATAGAGTGGTTAGTTAAGCTGCAAAATACATTCATGATCCACCTCCATGACTGAAACAACAAACACGACAAGAATGTCAAATAAGTAAATGTCAACTTGAGATCTTAAGTGGGCTCCTGACTTGACTAAAAGCGTTGCCTCAGTGTTACAGCAATCAGATACAAATCTTTGAAGACAGATACGTTCCAGAAGAAATAACTTCGACATCAGTGCTGTGCCTCAAAGTGCAGACCCAGAGGGGAAGACAGCCAGGCACCTCTGCAACTCCACGTAGATTACGCTCCATCTACTGGAGAAATGCGGAACTCCACAGCCTGGATAAACAAAGCTTTCCAAACAGGCGGCACAGGGAAGTGTTTCATGGAATCATCGCTTAAACTTCTGTGTCAGTGACTCATGTTAGCATAAATTCAAACACATGTGGAAACCTAGGTCTAACAACAAGAGCTGCAGTGCCCCGGCATTAATTATATCAAAGGCACAAAGAAGGGACTACCATCCAAATACACTGCTTAAATTAAAAGCAGTTTCACAGTGCAATTTTTTCTCCATTTTATTATTAGTACAAAGCACGATAATAATATAATAAATTCAGGTTCAAAACAAAACGCAACAGTTCTGCTCATCCTTGAAAATTACTTCAATTTTTCAACCAAATGTATAAAAAAAACCCTTCCCCAGTAATGAAATTAAACTGTGCTAGTGTCCTAAGAACAGATTAGATGGGCGATCTCTCCATTATTTTCCAAAACACACAATGATCAGCACAGCATGCTGATTAACCACCTACACATTATTTCTTATTTCCCATTAAGTCTGTTCCTGTTAGCCACAAAGAACATACTTTATTCAAAAGCATTACCACAGGATAGTAAGTGCCCAACTCTTGCAGACTTGCTTCTACATCCTACACCACATCTGCATTTGCCCTACTTAGCTTCATGATGCAGCAGTAAAGCATAAACATATTAAAACTCTGCTGAGTTGCTGAAAGACAAGGCAGTAGACTTGTGGAAAGGTTAACAGCAAGTTCTTCCCTGTACTTTCAAAAAAAAACGATCTGCAAACACCATGACTATGGCTGCAAACACCATGAAATGGCTTTGCATTAAGTGGCTTAAGACTTAAAAAAAGGAAACTTAAACTCAAAAGTAACTGTTTATCCTTCCCCTTACCACCTCCTTTTTTTTCTTTTGTCCACAGGTATCTGACAAACTTCAGGGATATATCTTAGGATTGTAATACCAAAATACACTTCTCATAATACCGTTTCACACCAAGCAAGCCATAGAGTTCACTTATAACTAAAATCTGGCCTTCTTGTTAAACCCTTTGTCAACGCGACCTCCTCACCCACTGCACAGCAAACTAGTTCATGAGCAGTCTCCAGTTAGGTGGAAAGTCACGGGGATTTAGAGGAGGAGAGGGGCTCCGCGTTCACGGCAGTGACACCGGTGGGAGCGCCAGTGCCAGGCGGGGTGCGGGCCCCACGGGCGGCTGCAGTTCGGAGCCTGCTCTGGGGATTCTCCGGCCGCACGCGTGTCCCAGTGCCCAAACAGCACTGCCGACAGTGCTGCCCCTGTGTGCCAAGCAGGCACCAACCCCTCCTGCACCTCGACTCCACCCGAACAACCACCTAGTCCTGAGTCTTGTTTAGAATAGTGCTACAATAGACTATAAATCAAATACAGAGGAATGGTTAGGACTACTACCTTAAGCTTTCAATTAAAAAGACAAGATTTTTAAACGTGGGGTTGTTATAGCTTATTTGACTATTCTTTTGCAGTTATGAAACAGTGCTAAAATACTGCACCAAAGTGGAAGGCAGCCACCAAGTTTCATCAAATAAGACATCTGGGACAATAAAGTGTGTATTTTGTGAGATCTGTTCTAATTGTCCTTGCAATTCTGAGCTGAGAACCATTAAAGAAAAAAAATCAAGCTTGCAAATGCAACAACCAAAGAGCAGTTTAACGTTAAATGAATATAAAATTAAACTTACTACCATTTGGTGCAAAACAATTACACTTTCTCCTTACTCCATACCTGGATTAAAAGTCTGTAAGTCACTTTTATATAAACTCATAGCTTCAATGATTTAGTTCTGGAGATTTCATCATCAGACACTGACACAGCATCCGCCTCGGGCTACCGATCTCTAACCAAACCTTCCTCTGCTATCCGCAACCCGTTGTATTTTCAATCATTAAATCAAAGCACTCCACAGCTATGTGAGATAATACAAGCTAAAGCTTGACAAAAATGAAACTACTGCTTGTAATACCACAGGTGAA
Source organism: Daphoenositta chrysoptera (assembly GCA_013397915.1). Classification (NCBI taxonomy): domain Eukaryota; kingdom Metazoa; phylum Chordata; class Aves; order Passeriformes; genus Daphoenositta; species Daphoenositta chrysoptera. The sequence goes on along the minus strand of VZRO01008494.1, from coordinate 830,317 downwards.
AGTCCCTTAAACTACAAAATGCCGATTAGGAGTGCCAAGAAACACACTGTCTCCGAGCTATTCTTTGAGACAGCCAAGCACAGACAGCTTCAGCAGTCAGCCTCTGCAAGCAAAGCCCTTTGTGGCTTACACAACTAGAACACCAAAGCATTGCTTTCTTGTTTTAGTTGCAGTTTTGCAGAAATATATTCTCTTATAATTTTTTCCATGTCAGAGGAAAACACAGAAGCACTTTTAATATGTGTAACTTTGAAACCACCCCCAATTCCATGAAAAGTATGCATTCACAATAAACCCCAGATACCATAGATAACTCACCGAGTAGCCTCTCCTTTCTCAGTACTAATCCTTCTCTTACATGTCTTAATCACTTTCCAGAAACTGATTTAAGACAATAACCATAGCGACAAAACAGTTCTCCAAGACCCACCTTCTGAATACAAAGCAAAGACACACCCATTTTCATATCAATATAACAAAAGATGTTATGAAAGCTATCTAGGGCAGCTGCTGGAGCTCTTCAGCAAAAGGTTATCTTTCAGGAATATTTCAGGCTAGACTGTGACATCTTCAATCAAAGAATTTGTCAGATGAGAGAAAGTAGGTGCACTGAAGATACTGGAAAAATCAACAGGCCCAAACCTTACATTAGGCTGTGCCAAAGCCACTTGGGAGGTGAAAAGGAAAAAGTGCTACTCCACCAGAAGGAAAATAACCAGCACGGAAAGCTACTGCCGACACAACGTAGTTGTTACTGACAGGCTCATTTGCCCAGGTAAGCTACAACCAAGACGACCTGAGCGAAAGCACAGAAGTGAGAGCAGTTGCCAGGGGAAAGGCGGGATTTGTACCCGAGAGGTGGTGCCCAGAAGTCCGAGAGAAGAGCTACCTGCGAGGGTGCCGGAGGGGGAGGGAGGTGGGCAGTGACAGCCGACGCCGGGGCGGTGGAAGGAGGCCGAGAGCAGCGGCGAGGGGCGGGGCGGCACCTGGCCGGGATCCCGGGGCGCGGGGGGAGCACCTGGCCGGGATCCCGGGCCGCGGGGGGAGCACCTGGGCTCGGGGCGGCGGCGTGGAAGGCAGCACTGCCCGGNNNAGGGGGGGCCGCCACGGCCGCGGGGCGCAGCACAGAGCCCCCGAGCCGCCCGGGCTCCCTCTCTCACAGCAGGGCAGGGGAGGTAGCGGGGCACCGGCGGCTCAGAAAGGCTCGAGCCGGGCAGGGATCCTCCCAGGGCCCGCTGCTCCCCGCGGTGCCCGCAGCGCCCCGGCGGCCACCCGCAGCCCCGGCCCG